>CAKNYM010052527.1:416657-489607 GCA_932195095.1 Andricus curvator | reverse complement strand
TTTTTTTTTATATGTATGTTTTCATCGATGAGACGTGTTTTCTCCAGAGACGCAGGGGGGGGGGGGGGGAGGCTGATATTAAAATATTTGCAATTCCAAATTTTTCTTTTACACTTTACAATAAATTTCCGATTTTAATTTAGAACAAAACTTTTACAAGTCATTTACAGACCTAGTCCTGACATCTACACCCATTTATTCCATTCTTTGGTTTTGTCCCTTGTGTAAGATAGCTTTTTTGTTTAAATTAATTTTTCTCAAACATTGGGAAAAGAGCAAAAATAATTTACTTAAAACAATACAATACTATTCAAAGAATGATTTTTCTTGAGGTTCACTTATTATTTTTTCATAAATAAAAGCAAAACAAAAGCAAAACTAAAGATTTCACAAGAAGAAATTTTCTTGCATCACTCTAAGAAAAGATAGTTATAAACAATAAGCAATTGTAAAAATAAGCATGTTTGTTAACTTGCATTAATTTTCACCTCACTATGTGAACTTTTTAGCATTTATATAAGAGAAGATAGTTATAAACATTAATATATTTTTTAAACAACTATGTTAACTTGCATTATGTATTACTTTACTAAGTAAAAAGTGGGTAAAAAGTTAAAAATTTCATATGAAACCGCAACAAACTATCCAGCAATAAAGAATAAGATAGTTATAAATAATTATAATTTGTTTAAATAATTATCTATTGCTAAATTGAATCAATTATTAACTCAGTCCAAGTGAAAAGTAGACAAATAGTTGAAAATTTCAGAAAAAACCGCAACTTTCTAGGATTATCAAAATGGAATATTATTGCAATATTAATTCATTGTTTTAGAAATTAATTTTGTTAACTTTAATTAATTATTCACTTCACTCTCATTAAAAATTGGACAAAAAGTTAAAATTTTTTGAAAAAACTGCAATTTCCTAGCATTAATTAAAAATAATAATGAATTGTCTCAACAATTATGTTTGTTAATATTAATTAAATATTACCTTACTCCAATTGAAAATTGGATAAAAAGTTGAAAATGTTTGAAAAAACGGCGACTTTCTAACTCTATTCTAAGAGAAAATTAATGAAAACAATAATAAATTGTTTAAAAAATCAATATAAACATCTAATCGTTAGAATGAAGTAGTATTTTAAGTATTAGAAACAATTTGCATTGGAAAAACTGCAAAAAAATCATAATTAACGCCAAAAAATGGCAAAACCCATTTTTCACTTATGGTGTTTCTTGGGACCTTATAAAACAGACTCATGGGGGTGATATCTAGAAAGAAACATTCCATTCATATTCTATAGCTAATTGTGAAGAGAAACGTTGAGTTCCAACTCGATTCTCCTAATATTGACGATGCTGAAAAAAATTTGCATAAACGTCACATATATATCATTTCTTCTTCAAAAAAAAAAAAATTGATTTATTTTTTTGGGGATTCGAAAAAATTCCCGGGCGATTGGCATGAAAATTCGAAGAAAAAAAATGTTGAACCACCCTGTTGCACATCGTACTGATTTTTCACTTAATATCTCGACCTCTAAGAGTGCATTGCTCTCTGTAAAGGTTGCCTTCACTAGTGTTTCGAAATCACTTCCTATTGATAAAGCCCTGAGTTCGCCTCTGCCTTTAAAATTTGTAAACTCATTTCCGTAAATTACGGAAATGTGAATGTATCTCGATATTCACTTTATTTTTAGCCCAAACTCAGGTCAACTGACGGTTCATTTAAACGCTGACAAGCAAATTTGATAGTGGATTGTATAAAAGCTTGTAACACTTTTTGGATTGGTTAGTCTCAGATCAGACACACGTCATTATACTCTGCCATACGTGCAAAATGGCATCGTATAAGCTGATATTCGCTTTTATATTTGTTATAAAATTGGCTATCAATGTTGTTCCATCATCAGCTGTCGGCGGTGATCCACAGACACCACAAGGTAAACGATTACCAGTACCTTACTCGTACGAGAGTGAATCACCATCAACAATGTACACGGAAAGCGGCAATCCATTAAGACGACCGCCACCACCAGTATTTACACCAACACCTGATAACAAAGGAAAAGGAAAATTAAAACCATTCAGGATGCAAAGCGGCACTCCAATTATGCCACCGCCATCGCCACATTTACCACCAACACCTGAAATCAAAGGATCACCACGCTTGAAAATCGACACTCCTCCTCCTCAAAAACGAGTGGCAACAGGAGCACCGCCACATATTAAAGAGACAATCGAATCTATCGGAGTATACACCTTTGGAAGGTGGTCTCCACGCGAACGACGTATTGTCGAAAACGGGTGGGTATCAATTGACCCGCCTAGTCTAGAGAAGCTTCATTTATATAACGGTATCTTTGGTGCCGAGTTAACTCTTAGTGCCCCCCATTCTGCAATGCTTAGTCGAATTGAACTCAGAAGTAAGCTAGGCAGTGAATGCGAGCCAGAAAGAATCATTAATCTGGGTTTTACCGAGGGAAACATGGGTATAAAGCTAATTTTCTTGAGTAAAAATTATACTCCTATTTTTTACTACATGAATATGTACACTATTTAAGTCAACTTGTTTATCAAATTGATCTGCACACACTCCAGCCTGAACTGCTGTTAATTTGCCACTTATATTTGTATATATCGAAGTATGCACATGAAAAGCTGATACTCAACGATAATCAATTGTAATCAAGAAATCTAACAACAATGTGAATAAAATAAAATTCAACAAAGCTTTACATAGAACGAAATTTCTTTATTTCTCTCATCTTATTATCCAATCATTAAAAAGTACATGGAGCCATTTTCGATTAATATCCCGAAAATTTTGTTGTCGAGAAACCCGTCTTCAAGATTGGATGAAGCTGTCGTTCTTGTTTACCGTTTGAAATAAAAAGTCTGCAAACATCAGGTATATGGAAAATGTAAGGTTATATAAATCATATATTCAATAATAATAATAATAATAAAAATACATGGAACAAACTTGTCCAGCACATTGAAATAGATTAAATCAAATTTTAAACAATGCTTATAAAATTGTGACGTTGGCTTTGCTATGGAAAATATGTTTTTTTTTAAACTCGATTGAAATTAAGAACTACATTTTCATTATTCAAATTCACCTACGAAGTTAATGCACTATGCAAATATGTTATTTACTGCCTTATTTACACCAGAGGCCAAAAAAGCTGTGGACTAGGGCGGCAAATTTTTAGGGGTGGCTTAGAAGCTTGGAATTTCTTCTATCATTACAGAACACGCCTGTTGGAAAGCTGGAAAAAGGGATTTAACACTCAGGGGTGAATTTTGGGGCTGGGGAGACCTGGACAAGAGGTTTTTATACTTGAAAGTGATTCTTGGAGCTGGGGAGAGCTGGACAGGAAAATGTTACACTTAGGGGTGACGCTTGGGGCTGGGAAGAGCTAAAAAAGTATATTTCATAATTAGGGGAAATTTTTTCGGCTGGGGTGAACTGGGAAAGGGGATTTTACATTAAGGGGTGATTTTGGGGGCTGGGGAGAGCTAAACAAGGGTTTTTTGCACTTAGGTGTGATTCTTGAGACAGGGGAAGGCTGGACAAGGGGATTTTACATTTAGAGGTGATTTTGGGGGATGGGGATAGCTGGAACAGAAATTTTTAAACTTAGAGGTGACGCTTGGGGCTGGCGAGAGCAGAAAAAGTATACTTAACACTTTGGTGAAACTTTGGTGGCTGGTGAGAGGAAGGAAAAGAGATTTCACACTTAGGGGTGATTTTTGAGCCTGGAGAGAGCTGGACAAGGGTTTTTTTACACTTAGGAGGGATTATTGAGACACGGGAGACCTGGACCAGGAGATTTTACATTTAGGGGTAATCTTTGGGGCTGGCATGAGCTTAACCAGGGGATCTTGCACTTAGGAGTGAATTTTGGGGCTGAGGAAAGCTGGAATAGGATATTTAACACTTAGGGGCAATTTTTGGGGCTGCGGAGAGCTGGGCAAGGGTATTTTACACTTAAGGGTGAATTTTCCGGCTAGAGAAAGCTGGAAATGGATATTTAACACTGAGGGGCGATTTTTGGGGCTGGGGAGAGCTGGACAAGGGGATTTTACACTTAGGGGGGATTTTTAGGGCTTGGGAGATCTGGACAAGGGGTTTTTACACTTAAGAGTGATTCTTAGGGATGAGGAGAGCTAGATTAGAGGATTTAACACTCAGGGGTTAACTTTGGGGCTGGGAAACCCTGAAAAAGGATATTTAATACTTAGGGGAGTTTTTTAGGACTGGGGAGAGCTGGACAAGTGAATTTTACACTGAGGAGTGATTTTTGAGACTGGGATATCTGGACAAGGAGTTTTTACACTTAAGAGTGATTCTTAGGGATGGGGAGAGCTGGACAAGGGGATTTTATACTGAAGAGTGAATTTTGGGGCTGGGGAAGGCTGGAAAACGAGATTCTACAGTTCGGAGTGATTTTTAGGGCTGGGGAGGATGAACAAAAGATTGGTATAGTTAGGGGTGATTTTCAGAGCTAGGGGAAGCTGGATGAGGCAGTAAATTTTAAGATGACCTCAGGCGGGCTGCAACATAAATCCTGCTCTGTATTTGAGCAAACAGTTTAATTTTTGAAAATTACATATTTTAGCATATTAGCGATAAAGTCTTCTTAATTTGTATAGGTTTTTTCTAACTATAGAGTTTTTGCTCAAAAATGTTTGATTGTAATTTTCAGTAGTCAAAGACACTTTCTTTCAGTTTTATATAGTTATCTGAAAAAGTATTTATTTATTTACTAATTCAATTGAAATATCTCCGAATAATGGGTAAACTTTCTTTGAAACTCTTGAAATAGAACGTTTTGCTTCCTCATAGAGGAAGCTTTGTAATGGTAACATTTTTAAAAATTTTTAAATTCATTCAATTAAACCTTCCTCAATTTTAAAATGTCTAATACAATGTTCTAAGAAATTGTTCGGATGTGTGTGTGGATGTATCTGTGTGTGGATTTGTGTGTGGGGATGTTTATGGGGATGTGTATGTGGATGTCACACTTTCTTGTGAACACGATAACTTGAAAACGGTTGCAGATAAATTTATGACATTCGCAGGGCTTATTTTCATCACTAATATCATGAAACTGACCCAAGGACTTCTAAAAATATTTATTGCATTTTTTTTAGCATTCAATAATATTTTAAAAATCGGTTTTTTATAGTAAAACTTTTTCCATTAACATGATGCAAAGTTGATGCAATGATATAAAAGATTCCTTGCTTCGAGACGAATCCATTGACCTATAATATGAATACATTTTATTAGAGAGTAAGGAAGTTATCGTCATTTATATTATATTAAAAATCGATTTTTATAGTAAGAATTTTTTCATTCTCGTAATTTAAAGTTGATGTGAGAATAGAAAAGATGTGTTCATTCGAGACAAATCGATTGACTTATAATATTGAGACATTTTATTGAACAGTAAGGAAGCTATGGTAAATCATAATATTTGAAAAAACGATTTTTTATACTAAAACGTTTTTCATTAACATAATTCAAAATTGATGTAACGATATAAAAGATTCCTTGCTTCAAGACGGATCGATTGACTTATAATATGAATACATTTTATTAAAGAGTATGGAAGTTATCGTCATTTATATTATATTAAAAATCGATTTTTATAGTAAAAATTTTTTCATTCTCGTAATTTAAAGTTGATGTGAGAATAGAAAAGATGTGTTTATTCGAGACGAATCGATTGACTTATAATATTGATACATTTTATTGAACAGTAAGGAAGATATGGTAAATCATTATATTTGAAAAATCGGTTTTTTATACTAAAACTTTTTTCATTAACATAATTCAAAGTTGATGCAAGAATCTTAAAAATTCCTTGGTTCGAGACAAATCGATTGACCTATAATATTGATACATTTTATTAAAGAGTAAGGAAGTTTTCGTCATTTATATTATATTAAAAATCGATTTTTATGGTAAGAATTTTTTCATTCTCATAAGTTAAAGTTGATTCGAGAATAGAAAAGATGTGTTGATTCGAGACAAATCGATTGACCTATAATATTGATACATTTTATTAAAGAATAAGGAAGTTATCGTCATTTATATTATATTAAAAACCGATTTTTACAGTAACAATTTTTTCATTCTCGTAAGTTAAAGTTGATGTGAGAATAGAAAAGATGTGTTCAGTCGAGACGGATCGATTGACTTATAATATTGATACATTTTATTGAACAGTAAGGAAGGTATGGTAAATCATAATATTTGAAAAATCGATTTTTTATACTAAAACTTTTTTCATTAACATAATTCAAAGTTGACGGAAGGATCTTAAAAATTCCTTGGTTCGCGACGAATCGATTGACCTATAATATTGATACATTTTATCAAAGAATAAGGAAGTTATCGTCATTTATATTATATTAAAAATCGATTTTTATAGTAAGAATTTTTTCATTCTCATAAGTTAAAGTTGATGCGAGAATAGGAAAGATGTGTTTATTCGAGACGAATCGATTGACTTATAATATTGACACATTTGATTGAACAGTAAAGAAGCTATGGTAAATCATAATATTTGAAAAATCGACTTTTTATACTAAAACTTTTTTCATTAACATAATTCAAAGTTGATGCAAGAATCTAAAAAATTCCTTGGTTCGAGACGAATCGATTGACCTATAATATTGATACATTTTATCAAAGAATAAGGAAATTATCGTCATTTATATTATATTAAAAATCGATTTTTATAGTAAGAATTTTTTCATTCTCACAAGTTAAAGTTGATTCGAGAATAGAAAAGATGTGTTGATTCGAGACAAATCGATTGACCTATAATATTGATACATTTTATTAAAGAATAAGGAAGTTATCGTCATTTATATTATATTAAAAACCGATTTTTACAGTAACAATTTTTTCATTCTCGTAATTTAAAGTTGATGTGAGAATAGAAAAGATGTGTTCATTCGAGACGAATCGATTGACTTATAATATTGATACATTTTATCAAAGAATAAGGAAGTTATCGTCATTTATATTATATTAAAAATCGATTTTTATAGTAAAAATTTTTTCATTCTCATAAGTTAAAGTTGATGCGAAAATAGGAAAGATGTGTTGATTCGAGACGAATCGATTGACTTATAATATTGATACATTTTATTGAAGAGTAAGGAAGCTATGGTAATGCATAATATTTGAAAACACGGTTTTTTATAGTAAAACTTTTTTCACTAACATGATTCGAAATTGATGCAAAAACAGAAAAGATTCCTTGATTCCAGGCAAATCGATGGACCTATAATATTAATACACCTTATTGAAGATTAAGGAAGTTATGCTCATTTATAATATAATATAATAATATAAAGCTGGGAAAGGGTGCGACAGAACTTTTCCCTTCCCTTTTCCAGCTCGAAAAATTATCATTTCGAATACAAAATTTGATTTTTCTGATTTGTCTTTGTATTTAAAAATTTTTTTGTACTATTTTGTAATTTTGTATTTTTGCAAATTTCTATTTTTAAGCTGATCAAAATGAAGACCTTGGTTTGTCTATTATTCAAAAAAAAAATTACTAATGCTTCCTCTATGAGAAAGCTAATAGATTTGCTAACGGTAAGCAAAGTGCTCGTGAAATGAGCACCATGAGCACAAATGAAAGCACAAACAAAGTGGAAACACTCGAGATCGAATTCACAGCGAGTTTTAACTTATTTTAATATTGTAACTTCCTTAAGATTCAAATTACTGGATAAACTATTTTAAATGTTCCAAAAGGAATATTAGATTAAACATTGAAAAATTAGAACATATTTATTCTCCTAATTGTGATCTGAGAAGAAGATTCAATATTTTTTATCTCAATCTTTTGTCATAATCTAAATAATGTTCCAAAGCGCCTTAGATTTGTAAAATTTTATGAATTTTTATTTTGTTTTGGTGAGAAAATAATATTTTCCAAATGAATATCAAATTTTCTATAAATTATCTTAAATGTTCATTGGTAATTTTGAAATTTGTTCCTGCTGAAAATGTGAGATGCATATGCAAAAAATGTAGAAGCTTTCATGAATGAAAATAGAGTATTTTGAAAGCATGAAGTTTTCGGCAATTCAGAGAATTTTGTACCTGTAATAATTGGCAAAGCTTTGTAAATTTATTTAAAATTTATGAGGTCCATAGAAATATGTTATTCTCCTACATAAGCTTAAGCTAAAAAAATCTTCCCGCTGCGTATATTTACCTCACATTTATGCACAGACCTTTTAAAATTAAAGGTCAAATCATCGACAACTGTAATTTGGTTATTGTGAATTCTCTTTTGTTAAAGCTCCTTCGGCTTTAACGAACACATATTTCTCATCACGTATCTCGTGCTTTCCACTCGATTTTGTCCAAAATCAAAACTTTCCTACATTATGTTTAATACTTTTATATCAAATTTATATTTGTACCTCAGCCTGGAATTGCTTATTCAGATATTGCAAAATAAAATACAAGTTTTATTTATCATGATTAATTTAATATTTGTTTCTTATTCTGCATTAAATTTAATTCTCAGCTACCCTGGAAAAGTTATCATTTCAATAAATTCATATTATTACAATTCGTAATATGCATTGGTATTGAAACATACGTATTTTCATTGTCTTGTTTTTATGATTGAAAAAAAGTGAGCATACTATGAAAAAAAAACAATTTTGTTATTAAATATTTTATTGCAACTTGTCTCGTTTTTCCATAAATTTAATTTGTTGATTTTCAATGTTATTTTTTACATTTTAAACTGAAAATACGCATCCTAGCGTAAAGTGGTTTCGAGAAAATTTGTAGATATACTTTAGGCGAAAAATTCTGTTAAATAAAATGTTATTGTAGCTTGTGTTCTTTTTCCAAAAAGGTAATTGTTTTGTTTTTAATATATTTTTATAACAAAAGTTTATAAAAAATGTGTAGATCTTTTTTGGTTGCACAACTATTGTCTTTTCATTTTTTTTGTCTCTCATGTCGTTTTTCCAAAAGTTTAATTTTTTTATTTTTAATCTTGTTTTTTACGATTAAAAGAAAATCTACTTGTTCTATCTAAAAATGATCACTAACGAATTTTTAGATCCTTTTTGGGAGAACAACTTTTGTTTATTAATTTTTTGTCTTACCTTGTGTGATTTTCCAAAAAATTAAATTTTTTTATTTTTAATGTTCTTTTTTACGATTGAAACAAAAACTACGCGTTCTATCAACAAATTATTAATGGAAAATTTGTATTTCTTTTTTGGATAAGCAATTTTTGTCCATTTATTTTTTTCATAGTTTGTGTCGTTTGTCCAAAAATTAAATTTTTCAATTTTTAATGTTGCTTTTAATTTTCTTTTTTTCAATCAAAGAGATAAATTTTTAAGGAATTTTCAACCTAATAGTTAAATTTTCAACCAAAGAAATAAATTTTCAACCAACAATATTAATTTTATACCAAAAAAGTTTAATTTTCAACAAAATAGAGGAATTTTTAACCAAATATTTAAAGTTTAAACTGAAGAAGATAAATTTTCAACCAAGCATGGAATAATTAAATTTTCAGTTAAAAAAATTGATTTTCACAACAACAAAAATTTTAACAAAATAGGTAAATTAAAAAAGAGGATTTTCAACTAAAATGATGAATCATCAACCAAAAAGAGTTACTTTCTACTAAGTAGTTCAAGTTCCAACCGAAAAAAAAGAATTCTCAAATAAAATATAATAGTTGATATTTCAACCAAAAAAGATTTTAATTTTAATCTAAAAACAGAAAATTCCAGAAAAAAAATTTCACAAGAAAAGACGAATTTCCAACGAAATAGTTCAATCCTCAACCAAAAAAACCACGAGTCCCATCAAAAAGGAATCGCTAACAAATTTGTAGATCTTTTTCGATCCTTTTCATTGTTAATGTTATTTTTCACGATTAGAACAAAAACTATGCATCCTATCAAAAAAGAATTAATAACAAATTTGGAGCTCTTTTTTGGGTAAACAAATTTTATCTCTTTATTTTTTTTGTATCTTGTGTCGTTTGTCTAAAAATACAATTTTTCTATTTTTAGTGCAGTTTTTTACGAATAAAACAAAAACTACGCGTCCTATCAAAAAGTGATTTCCAACAAATTTGTAGATCTTTTTTAAATACGCAATTTTTTTTGATACATCTTTTTCCGTATCTTGTATAGTTTGACCACAAAATGGAATTTTTTATTATTTTTTGTACGGTCAAAATTTGAATTTTCGATTTTTTAAGAAAATTCAAAAAGTCCTTATGATAATCTTGTCGGGTGTTCAAAATGCAACATTTTTCTTCTTCTGATATTTTTTCATATCGTGCGTTGTTTGGCTTAAAATGTTCATTTTCGTTTGTTTTTTGGAATTTTGTATTTTTTTAATTAAAAAAATTCTTGCATAGAATTTTTAAGTTTTAAAAAAGGGGTCTCAAAAATTTTGAAAATGCGCTTACTTTTTCAATTTTTATCCAAAATGGCTAGCTAACGAACTTGTCCTTCATTTTAGGAACTTGAAGAGTGTAATATGTCAATTCTTTCGAAAGTTATCGTGCTAAGTGCTACAAACTAAAAATCTACATACATACTAACACACACAGATACGCAGACAGACAGTCTATTCGTAAAAACCTGTTTTTCGGATTCAGGGGCCCCAAAACGTGGACATTTGACATTATTAAATATATTTTTCGAGATTTCCAAAGACATACAATATTTTTTGTTAAAAAAAATTTGAAACAAATTCACTTAAAGAAAATTTGTATTTAAATTAAATAAGTTATTTAGAGCTGTATTTATTAATTAAAAAAATTGATAGAAAAGGTAAACATGACAAATATAGGATTTCTTGAAGAACGTGATTGTCAATTTTTTTTCAGCTTTTTTGAAATAATGATAGAAGGCCGTAGCGTGAAAACAGGCCACGCAACCTTCACCAAAATACTTATTTACGATTTACTGCTTCAAAATGAAAAAAAAAATATTCATACACTTAACCTACTTTACTTTATGTACCTAAGAAAACATCGGAGACCACTTTAAATCGAAAACAATCGACAACAAAATTTGTCTCTTGTTATTTTATTATTTTTTTATCTAAGCAGGATATTTATTAAACAATTACATTTTTTCAGTGTACAAAAAATACGTTTTTGGATTGTTTTAAATGCACAATTTTTGGAAAAAGTTGAATATGCCGAACCTGAAATTTCTTCACCTTGAATCGAAGAAACATTCTATTATTTTGTTTTCATGTAAAAAAAATTTTCGTGTTGTTTAAAGCGTTATTTATTATTAAAACAATTTTTCAGTTTTTCGAATTCGAGGATTATATAATTCCTAAATTTTCTTCCCTCATTTTTTCCATACTTCTTTATTTTTTAATTCACAATATCCTTTTAGAGAAAAAATGATAAAACCTCATTTTTCGTGTCTTTTGAAACGTTAAGAAATTTTTAATTTGCAGAATCACGAAAAAATTCTTGGATTTGCAGTGAAATTTTTGGCAATCTACATTTTCTCGACTAAAAAATAAGTAGCCAAAGTTTTAAAAAAATCCATGATTTAGTAAAATAAATATATTATTATTACTACTGGCAAAACCTTGAGTTTTGCTCTGCATTTAAAATTTTTAAACTTATTTCCGTAAATGACTTTCAGGCTACTTCCGAGCAAACATCCAAGTATTCCGTCTAGACGTTCAATGATGTTCTTAAATGTATCTTGACATTCAATTTATTTTTAGCCCAAAGTCACGTAAACTGACGGCCTTTTTAAACGCTGATAGGCAAATTCGATAACGGTGAAAGAATTCAAGTTTTGAACTTAAATTTTATGTTTGAAAATTAGAGAATAATGACACAGGTCATGCAATCACCGACTGAAGCAGACAAATTTAAGTCAAAAAATTAATTAATTTGCCTTCTATGCTTATTACAATATTAAGACTTTAAGAACATAATTTATAAATTAATAGGATAATACATAGTTAGTAATCCGAAGTTTTAACAGAATACAATTCAAAATAGATCGTAGAATTCAAATAACGACTATCATTCTTGAATGACCTTTACACTCGCGTTTCAGTCCCGGAAGCTTCTTAACTTACAAATGGGACATTATTTCTTAACTGTCCCAAGTTTAAAAGTCATGTTTTCCGATTACCTTCAAATTTTCAGAGTTTTTTTACCTATATGATAGTAGTTCATCCATCAATTTATAGACTTTGACTACCATCACTCCCCGAACTGCAGGGTGTGAAACTTTCATTTCCCGGGCAAAACGAGTATTTTCAAATGGTCATAACTTCCTTTCTACAAATGCGAAC
This sequence comes from Andricus curvator, assembly GCA_932195095.1. Classification (NCBI taxonomy): domain Eukaryota; kingdom Metazoa; phylum Arthropoda; class Insecta; order Hymenoptera; family Cynipidae; genus Andricus; species Andricus curvator. Next base: position 477,229 of record CAKNYM010052527.1, on the reverse strand, counting down.
TGAATTTTCTATATGTGATTTGCGAAGGATTTTTTATGCTCTTTCTTCCTATGAAATCTATTGTTCCTAATTTTCATAAATAAAAAAATATGTAAAATGTTTATTTAACATAAATGTTAAATAAACATTTTACATTTTACATAAATTTTCTACAGCTCAGGTACTTTTGATTTTTTAAAAGTATTTTTAAACGAAAGCTTGACTTTTTCGCTTTCGGACAGGCCGGGCATTCCAGCCGGTGTACTGACCGGCGCTGTTTCATTCAAGTTCGATTCATTCAAAAATACTTTTGATTGATGCAGAAATTTTCTAGAAATTAAGTCCAGTGGTTCTGAATGTATCCAAATTTTTTTATGTAGTTATAAAAAAATTAGGGAACAAAAGTGTTTTTAAGGGAGCGTTCACTAATTACCTAACGTTTTTTCGACTCTTTTTACCCCTCGCTTCTCCGAAACGTTCTTTTAGAGGTTCTGCTGTATATTTTCATCATTGCCGTAACAGAAATCAGACCCCCCCTTCTATTTAATGTTCCGTAATTTGTTCAAGCATCCTAATTAGAATCAATAATCAAGAATTTCAGACCTGTATTTTCGGGAGAAAAATTATGTATTAACATGTTTACTATTGACTTGTGAAAGGTTAACATCAATTAACAATAGTTTAAACTATTTATATACACAAAGTATCACTACACAGAATTCGTCCTTTCTCGGAATTAAACTTGAAGGTCTCGTGTGTAGTAGAAAAATAAAAGATATCGATATACTTCGTTTGAAGAAGGAGATTTCTTAATTTTGCTTGACCTTGCTGAAAATGTTGCTTACATCATTCAAAATGCTGCACAAGCTTTCTATTGGAATACTAATCAAGTTACTATATATATAGTAGTTATTTATCACAAAAAAGGAAACGAATTGAAGCATTTTAGTATGGCTATCATCTGGGATGATTTTTTAAGCATTTTAAAAATAAGTATGCCTTCAGAAATCTTTTAAATCCCAACAAGTTTTTTGGAATTTCTGCAGAAACACATTTCCAAGCAACTGCACATGGAAAAGGTCCAGGTGACGGGATTGGTGGAAATTTTAAACGACTGGCGGCAAAAGCTAGCTTGCAGCGCTCAGAAGAGAATCCAATCCTAACTGCGATGGATTTATTCGAATGGGCTAAGAAACATTTAAAGGAAACCGTCATTCTTTTCAGTCCGAAAGAAGATTACATAGAGATGACCAAAAAACTGGAAACTAGAATCACTAAAGCAATTACAATTCCTGGCACCCTAAAATTCCAGGCAATCATTCCAAACGTAAACGGAAAACCGCAACTGAAAAAAACTTAATTCGCAACAGAAAATGATCTGTTTTTGAAGCCAGCCAAAAAGCCTCAAGTCGAAAGAAGCAAAAAATGATGGCCGGCCTGTACGAACGCGCGAGGGAGGGTTTCGATCGGATATATTCGCATAACTGCATAACTATTGTCAAACCCACAATGTCGACGAACATTTTTATTGAAAAAAAGTCAAGCTTCCGTTTAAGAATACTTTTTAAACAAATCGAAAGTACCCGAATAGCAGAAAATGTTAAATAAACATTTAACATCGTAATTTGTTTATAAAAATTAAGTATAATGGATTTCATAGAATGAAAGGACATGAGAAACCCTTCAGAAATCACTCATAGAAAATTCAATTCGCATTTGTAGAAAGAAAGTTATGACCACTCGGAAATGCCCGTTTAGTCCGGGGGGTGAAAGTTTCACCCCCTGTAGTTTGGGGAGGGATGATAGTAAAAGTCTATAAAATGGTGGGTGAACTACTATCGTATAGATAAACAAACTCTGAAAATTTGAAGGCAATCAAAAAACATGACTTTTAAACTTGGGGCAGTTCAGAAATCTGATTCGCCTGTACACAATAATCGGCAGCTTAGATAGCGTGGACGGAAAGTGGGTGACCAAAGACAGCCGGAGTAGCATGCGACTTGTATCCGGGAAGGGAAACTGAATCTATGCCTGAATGACGAATTAGAATTCGGCTGGAAGGAATTAATACAAGTCAAAATAAATTGCGAGTGCAACATGTAAATCAAACTATCGAAGTCTGAAGCTGAGGCGGCGTACGCAGAGAATTAAATCAAAGTCCGGAGCTGAGATGGCCTACCTAGAAATACAACCAAAGTTGAATCTTTGTAGGCGGGGCGTACCCAGGCAAAAAGGTGACAGCAGCTTCGATAGCGTACGCCGTCTACTCTCAAAAGATACCTTGGTTTCCTCAATGATGGCGTGCAGCGGCTTCCTTCTGCAGAGCAAAGGAGTAGCCGAACCTCTCAAAACTGCAGATTATCTTGCCAATATGGTCGGCTTTACATCAACGAGCAAACCCAGAGGGCACAAGCACATCCTAATAACGTCCTTAGAATGTACCTCTATGTCATGTGACTTGACGTCTTAAGGGCATCTTTTGAATCTTTTCAAGTCTTCAAAAGGTACTTCGGACGTCCTCAACACGTCCAGCAGAAGACGTTTATAGGACAACTTTAGGACTTGTGTGCCGACTGGGAAGGTTAGGTAGACGCGCGTAGAACTGTTGGGACAAGCGAAATTTTCGCCTCGCAAAGAGCGGGCAAGAAGGGTTGCCAACTTATACAATGCATGTACTCCAGCTGGTCGAAACTGTCCAAAAATACATTCAGGCAAAAGAAGCATAATCTAAAAGATTGACTGTCTTGTTGCCACTCTGAATATTTATATAAACAAGTACTTACGACTCCAGCCAGTAATCAATCCGACTTCACCTTTTAACAGGCAGCACCCAACAAGTTTTTTTGGCACAATAAACACTTTTTAAATTATTAATTTATTCAAACTTAAAAAAATCCGTTTGAATCAGCGGCTTGTGTGCATCATTACCTTTGATGACCTACGTTACCGACGGATTCGATCAGATGAAGTACATAATTTTATAAGTTGGCAACCCTTCTTTCACGCTCTTTCCCAGGCGAAAGTTTCTCTCCCCCAACAGTTCTGCGCGCGTGTGGCTAACCTTTCGCCCACCGGTGTAAAGCCAACCATTCAGGCGTTCAGTGAATCGCTGCCGTCATAATCGATTGCATAAAATCTTGTAACACATATCGAATTCATTAGTCTCAGATAAGACACTAGCGATTTCACTCTGCCATAGGTAAAAATGGCTTCGTGTAAACTGATATTCGTCTTTATAGTTTCTATAAAATTGACAAATGATATGATTCACCACCTTACGGAAAGCAACTACAATCACCTCACGGTTTCCACCATCATCTCACGACAGTGGACCATCATCATCTTTCAGCTCTGCACTATCATCACCTATAAGATGTGGACGACCACTAGTTTGAAACGCATCTCACGGAGAATCCACACGAATAAAACAGGATGGTCAAAGTTAGAGGGTCAAAATTAAGAGAGCCAGTCCGTTCTTCTAGATGGTCTAAAGAGCCATCCAGGATTTTTTTGACATAGTCGGAGAGGCTCTCATTTGATGACCATTCTGACTGTTATAAAAAGGTCACACTCACTATCAGGGATAAGCAAGGTATCCTTTCGGGATGGTCAATACGATCATCTTGTTTTCACTTATTTCGACCATCCACGGAAGAGCAAATGACCCATCGCGGAGGGCCAACCTGATTAGTTACCGTTGGCTTGTTTATTTCAAATTGATTGAATGTGTAAGTCAAATTTTCACAACAAATAATTAATGTAAAGTGCATGAGAATATTAGGAATAATTGTAAATTTATATTTAGGATAAAAAAAATATTCCTTTCTTTAAAATTAAAAGCGGTCATTCATTTTTGAGGAGAAAATCTAATAAATAATTTAAATATCACTTTATAAGTCTTCCTTGTGAGCGAAGAATTATTTTTAATAACTTTACTCTTATTATTTGCTGTACGCAATTACTTTTCACATTTGATAATTTCAAATAAGCGCGCCAACCTTAACCAATCCGGTTGTCGACGCTATGCATGCAGTGTGAAAGGAGACGAGTCACGAGAGTTGAGCCCCGTGGTTTAGAGTTTAGACTCTAAGAGTCTAGACTCTAGAGCATTGTCGGAGTGAGTGAGTGTCATTGAGCCGTTCAGCGTCACATTTGCTGTTTATTGAACTTAAACATGTTTTTAATAAGTTTAAACTGCTTTTCGATATTTCGAGCATTCGTGGAAAGTGAAGTGCATAAGAGAGAACATGATGGAAAGTGAATTAGGCTTATTCTTTTGAAATTTCAGCGTCAAATTTGACGCTTCCAAGGGATTTAGGATAAAGGCGTAACTGGACGTTCAGCTATCAGTCTCTTGTCACCGTGTCGTTTCAACCTGAAAGCGTGCAAAAAATTTCAGCATTCATTGATGATGCAGAAAGTAACGAGATGTGGGATATTGGTTTCTCAATTTACTCCAATGTTTGAAACCTTAAAATCCAGTGTGACACCGTGCCGTGCCCTTAGCCTTTCGTGCTCCAAAAAATATATTGTCAATGTGCACTGTTCTTGCATATCAAATTATGTCTCACACAGCTCGCTCTCCACAAAGAATAACAAATGCTTTCAGAATTCATGTAGTTCATATAAATTTTCCGGTTTTATAGTTTCCACTTAATTTTATAATTTCAAGTCTCTTATAAGAAAGAGACTGGAATAAGTAGGAAAAGGACAACAAATATAGAACATGTAAGATAATCAAATCGACCCCTAAGATGGCCAGGTCGACCTTCCGAGGAGATCAAATCGAATATCGCATATGACCAAATCGACCCTCTATGATGAGCGATTCGACCCTTCATAATGATCAATTACGCTCTCTATGATGATCGGTTCGACTCTCTATGACGCTTGAGTCGACCATGCGAGATGACCAAGTCGACACACTGAGATGATCGATTTAAACCTCTCGTTTTAACCTTCTAGAGATAGTCGCTTTAGCCATCTTCAAGGGCTGTCCTATAGTTGATCCGGCAATATAGTTTGTCTGCACATCTAAATGGCGAAACTGACCTTCCATTTTTCTCCGTGCAGCCTTTGGAAACGACTTATAAGCCAACCGGGGCACATATGAGGTCTGTCCGGAAAGTATCAGACCTTGTGCTCTAACTTTGTACCTAGTACCTAGACCTGTGGATCTTTAGTCGTCTAGTGTACGCAGTTGCGTCAACGTCTAGCAACGTACGCATCGCATTTCAGAATGACGGAACGCGCCGAACAAAGAATGTGCATTAAATTTGGCCAAAAACTTGGCCATTCATGTTCGGAAACCATCGTTATGATTCGGAAAGTGCATGGCGATGAGTCTGTGAGTGATAATCAAATTAAAAATTGTTTCAGACGATTCAAAAGTAGTGGTGCTTCAGTGGAAAGTGACCCTCGCTCTGGCAGGCCCGCAACGGCCAAAACACCTCAAAATGTGGCTTGAGTACCAGTGTTAATGAATGGAAATCATCGTTTAACAGTAAGAGAGATAGAGAAAAACTTCAGGATTCCAAAAAATATTGTTTCGCAAATTTTAAGACAAGATTTGGGGATGAGCACTGTGGCTGCAAAGTTCGTTCTACGGCTTCTGATGGAAGAGCAAAAGATTATCGAGTGCAAGTCGCCCAGGACAACTTGGAATCAATCGGGGTTAATCGCCAATTAATGGCTATGACTCTGAGACAATGGCGCAATCTTCGCAGTGGAAGACACTTGGATCCTCGAAAGCGAAGAAAGCGCTCCGGAGTCGGAGGAACATCCTGATTTGTAGAAAAGTGGCGACTGGACTCTTCACCATGACAATGCACCTGCCCATTCATCGCAGCTTATTCAGCAATTTCTGGTGAAACACTGCCTTACACAACTTCGGCAGCTCCCATAGAGGCCTGACCTGGCTCCCTGTGATTTCTGTCTGTTTCGTAAATTGAAGTGTCCTCTAAAAGGGAAACGATTTCAAGCCAAAGAGGAAATAAAACAGAATGCGACGAAGCAGCTGTTAGCGGTGGGGGGGGGGCGATAGGTTTTGTGACGATTTGTGACGCAGGGGAAAGGGGTTAACGCAGAATGTGACATCACAAACGGAAAATATAAATGTAAATAACAATTTTTTGAAATCCTTGAAAAAATGGAAACTTCACACTCTTGTCCCTATTCCTCAATTTACCCCTTTTTTAAAGAATTCCCATTTTTCCCTGCTTTCAAGAAACTTCCGCTCTTTCTCGAATTTTCTCCTGAATGTAAACTGAATTAATAGTAACCCAATAAGAATTCCAACCATTTTTCTTTGAAAGTTTTTTCTGATTTATTGAAAATCTACTATTATATTTTTGGTTCAGTATTCATGTCTTTTGGTAAAAAAATTCTACTATTTGGTTTAAGATTGAACTGTTTTGTTTAAACTTCATTTTTTTAAATTAATGCTTTCAACCGAAAATTTAACTATTCATTTTTTGATTGCAAATTGATTATTTTTTAGTGGGAATTTCAACAATTAAGTAAAAAATGTATGCATTTTTTTATAAATTTGTCTTTTTTTACAGAAAATTAATCTTCTTGATTCGAAATTTAACTGCTTGGTTAAAAGTTGAGCTAATTTGTCAAAAATTCATTTGATTAGTTCAAGATCCATCTCTTTGATAAAAAAGTGAACTATATTGCTGAAAATTCGTTCTTATTTTGTTGAAAATCAGTTTTTTCAACTCCAAATTTAGCTGTTCTATTTTTGTTGTTGTAAACTGATGGCTTTTAGTTTAAAATTCAACTAATTGGTTGAAAATTCACTTTGTTTGTAGAAAATTCATTTTTTGGGTTAAAAATTCAATTGTTTTGTTGGAAATTCGTCTTGTTGGGTTAAAATTTTATCTTTTTTTGGTTAAAAATATAACTGTTCAATTAAAAATGAGTCAAAATCCTTTTTTGTTGAAATATCAACTATTACATTTTTCGTTAAGAATTCACCTTTTGGGTTAAATTCGACTGCTTTTAATTAAAAATTAACATCTTTTCTTGGTTGGAATATCAACTATTACATTTTTCATTGAGAATGAACCTTTTTTAAATGAAAATTCAACTATCTTCTAAACAATTAGTTTTTTTTGCTTGAAAATTCAACTATTTGGTTGAAAATGCAACTGTTCCTGGTTGAGTTTAAACTTTTTTGTTTAAAACTTCGACGATTCGATTGAAAATTCAAATAATTACTAAAATTCAACTAAATTCAACTTAAAATCATTGAAATCCTTTGAAATTTTTTCATGTGTTTCATATCCTTTTGAAAATGTTGAAATTCGTAGACATCCCTTAAAATAAAAACTAATTTATTCCCTATAGTTCTCTACAAATTCACTAAAACCCCTCCAAATCTCTTGAAATCTTTGGAAGTAGTAAAAATTTGACATTGAAATATATACAAAATATTTGAATAATTCAAAAAATGTTGAATTTAAAACGTCTAGAAATGGTCTAAAATATTAAAAAATCAAAATTGTATCATTTCAAACGCTATTAATTTTTAATTGTCTAAGCACTAAAACAGTATCTTTTTTCAAATGTTTAAATATATGAAGTATAACTAAAAGACTTAACTATGAACATTTTCAAATTAATCTCTAAGTGACAAAACAACATAAAAAATTGTTCCCATTTTTTAATGTTCAATAGAGAAATACCATTTTTTGGATTTATTTTGGTCTCAAAGAGAAGAGCTTAGGTTTTTTCATTTAACAAAAAGTAAAAGAAAGAAGTTCATTTACATCTTGATTAATCTTTACATTAATTAAATATTATATGGAATGTATATTTAAAGAAAAAATATTTAACATCTACTAAAAATTGTACTTAAATTTGCCAAGCTATTTAATTCTAGAGCTTATTAAATTTGTTTTAAATCGAAAAATGTTATGAAGATTAGTTATAACTCTTGTAATTCTTGTTTGAATTTTGGTCTCATCGAACAATTTCATGTGGTTAATTCTTAAATATATTTAATATCTACTGAAAATTTTGATTAGACTGCCTAATCTATTGGCAAAAATGATTTTTTCTACTTTTGGTATATTTTGAAAATACTATAATATTTTTAATTTTCATCGAATTTAAAAATAAAAAAATTTTTATTATGATCGTGAAATTGAATTGTCTAAAATTATTATTTTAATTTTGTAGAATATATTATGTTCACTCATATGTTAAAATTACGCAACTATAATTTAAAATCATAAAATTTTCATTTTGAAAATCCTTTAGCTTTTCTTCTACAGTCAAATACTGTTAAATTATAAGCAGTTGATTCTTTTTAATCTTTAATACTTTCTTTTATATTTCAAGACTTAAATTTACAATGGATAAATTAGAAATTGTCCAACTTTAAAGATTTAATTTTGACAAAGTCCACTTATGAACATTTTAATTTTATATTATTCGCTTTGAAACATTTTCAAAATAAAATGTTTAATTTTCACACTTCTGATGTAAAGTCTAATATAACCATTTTGAAAACCGTATAAAAATATTGCGATGCATTTTTTTTACCAGTATTCCTTCATAAAAATGAATGATGAAATACCTACAAAAATCAATTGTAAAATAAAATTTTGTCTTCATTTCAGAATGCGCTGGAAAAAGGCCGTAATTTTTTTGATTTCACAGAAAGACGCCGGGATCATTTTTTTACAGCTCATTTGTTACGTTCTCGAAACAATATTTTTTTTCTCAAAATTAGAATAACTCAAGTGTGAAACTATAACATGATCGGTGTTTTTCTGTTTTAACTTTAATTAATGGAAAATCGAGTTTGCCTTTTATTATTCCTAACAAAAAAAAAATAATTTTCATTTCAGTTTGCGACAAACTGACTATCGTACTTTATTATAGTTAATATCAAAAATATTTAATGTGTTAAGATTCAGGAAAAAAAATGTTAGCTTAAAAGTTTTAATTAAATATTAAACAGTTTACTTTGAAATGAGTCATATTTAAATAAATTAAATTAATTATAATAGATCAAAACTTTCACTTCTCGCGGTAGTATAATCTAGTTTTAAATAGAATAGTTTTGTAGATGTAAAACGAAGAATTGTATTTTCAACTATCATATTTTTAAGTAGAAAAGGGGAAAAATGGAAAAGTTTTTCGAAAGTAGGGCAAAAAGGGGAATTTGAACAACAAAGGAGAAACGCCGGGGAATAAGGGAAATACTGTAAACTGCAAGATTTAACATATAAAATTCAATTCAGAAATAAAAAAAATAAGTTAAAGTAGGCGCCTTGCGCCTGCAAAAAAGGGTTCCGTAGCCGATTAAAATGTAAATAAGTCATTCAAACCTCCCCCTCCAATACTTTCCCTCCCCTGCTCCACCTACATTCCATCTCCCCCTACTTCCTCACCCCAAACTTCAATCCTCACTTCTCCTCCCTCCCCGAACTTCTTCCTCGTCTACTTCCCCCTCTCCTCACTTCCCCTACATTTGCTCCCACTTTCTCTACCCTCCTATTTCCCTCACTTACCCTGGTTCCGCTATTCTCACTTTCCCTACTTTCCCTCCCCTCATTTCCATCCACTTCTGCCACTTCCCCTACCCTCGTTTCCCCTCATGTCTCCTCCGTTCCCTTGATTTCTCCTTACTTCCCTTTCGCAGTTAAAAGTTGGATGTAAGGAGTTAGGAGTTAGGAGTTAGGAGTTAGGAGTTAGGAGTTCCTCTAACTTTTTAAAATATAAAGGTTTCTGCCCGGGGCTACGAAACCCTAATAGCTAGGAAAAAGTATGAATGCTTGTCTAGTAGAAGTCTAGCTAATTTTTCCTTCGATTTTCCGTCATCTAGTGCAACAGAAAAGTGCACGTTTCATATTATTTTCACACAGATGAAATGTGAAAAAAAGTATAACCGTGATCCTCGTCAATCATATCACTATAACGTAGCTAGTGTGCTCTTTCAGGCATCGCACATAATGAGTAATGCAGAACATGAATTATGCATATACGTCGATCAAAAACTATTTCTGTGTAAAATGAAAACGTCAATTATAGAACCTGACATAAGCATTTTCAAAGATCAATGTATAGTTGTTTATTATTCACAAAATATTATGATTAAAGAAATTCTATAATTGGAATATTCAACGTTATTGACGTTTAAGTGTTTTACATCTTATTATCGCGGTTGTCTAAACAAATACGTGTCCAAATAAAAAGAGACTATTTTTCGCTAAAATCATAAACAATTTCTGAAATTTTTAAAATAAAAAGATTATTATTTTAAAGCATTTTTAATTTATTTTTTCCTAAAATTGGAAGTGCTCACGATAGTATTTTTGAAATTTAAATCATTAATTAACCGAATTCATTCCAAATCATACAGATAAGTACATTTTAAGTCGAAGAAGAATTCTGAAGTTTATTTAGAAAAAAACATCAATTCTTTCTTTAAACCTCTATAACTTTTGACTTTTGAAATATAAATATTCTGGAGAGATTTATCGTCCTCTTTTGAAATCCGTCGGAAAATTTAAAAAAATTTTATAATCAACAAAATGACGTCGATATTTAAAACAATATGAGATTGCAAAGCCCAAAATGCTCTCAAAACAGTGAAAATAGTGTGATCATTCACGAAAATATATGAATAATAGGGGAATACATTTTTTGAATAAATTTAATTTCAGGTACCATATTCCTAAGCTTTAAAGTCTACGTATAATTGCAACAACAACAAAATTGTGTAATTTTCAACCCAAAAAAAAACGAATCCTCAACAAAATAGTAGACTTTTCAAGCTGAAAAGTCAAAAGTATCAGAAAATATTTCACTTTTGAACACGAAGAGATGAATTTTCAACCAAATAGTTGAATTTTGAAGCAAAAGACGCGAATTTTCAAACAAAAAAGATTAATTGTCTATCAAAAGAGATGAATTTTCAACAAAAGAACTGAGTTTTACAGCTAAAAAGTCAAATTTTTTGGGAAAAAAATCAAGCTTTATAACCGAAAAGTTGGATTTTCAACAAAAAATTCATTCTCAACCAAACAGTGGCATTTACAATCAAATAGTTACATTTTCAAACGAAAAACACGACTTTTCAACAAAAGAGTTTAATTTTCAACCAAGGAAGATTTTTCAGTCAAAAAAGAAAAAATATTCTGCCGAATTGTTTAATTTTCAACCCAAAAATATGAATTTTAAATCCAAAAAGACTAATTTTCTACAAAACAGTTGAATGTTCAAACTGAAAATATCAATTGTAAACAAATAAGTTCATTTTTAACGAAACAGTAGAATTTCCAGGCCAAAAAGACAAATTTTCTACAAAACAATAGAATTTTCAACAAAAAAGTTGATTTTCATCAAAATAAATGAACTTTCAACCAAAAAGATGAATTTTAAACCGAAAAGATTATTTTTCTACCAAAAAAGTATTTTCAACAAAATACATGAATTTTTAACCAAATAGCTAGATTTTCAACTGAAACAGATGAATTCTGAACCAAAAAATATAATAGTAGACTTTTCAATTTGAAAAAATTAACTTTCAAGCAAAAAAGATTACTTTTCTACTGAAAGATGAAATTAATGAAATTCAACAAACATAATTGTTGAAACAAATGATTATTGTTTATAACTATCTTCTCTTATAGTAATGCTAGCTATTTGCGGTGTTTTCTGAAATTGTCCACTTTTCTTCAACATCTCACTTAGAGCGAAGTAATAATTAATGCAATTCAACAAACCTAATTGTTTAAACAAATTATTATTCTTTATAACCATATTCTCCGATATTAATGCTATATAGTTGCGGTTTTTTCTAAAAAATTTAACTTTTTGTGCACGTTTTACTTAGTATGATGATAATTAATGCAATGTTAGTAACGTAATTGTTTTAACAATTTATGATGCCTTATGACTATCTTTCCTTGGAGTAATGCTAGGAAGTTGCGGGTGTTTCTGAAATTTTCAATTTATATTTAATACGATCCATATAGAAAATTTGAAAAATATTTCAAATATCTATTCTATTTCAGAAAAATATATTCACAAAAAAGAAAGAGATTGTTTGAAAAATGATTCTCTCTATTGTTTCTTTATTATTTGTTCGTAACTAAAAAACTAAAGCAAAGTTAACAATTTTAGAAAAAATCGCACTGTCCAACAATTATCTGAAAGAATATAGTTATAAACAATGATAAATTATTTATGCAATTATGTTTGTTAACTTGCATTAGTTATTACAAAGTGAAATTTTGTATAAAAAACTGCAACTATCTAGCATTACTATAAGAGCAAATAGTTATAAACAATATTAATTTATTTGAACAATTATTTTTGTTAAATTTCATTAATTTTTAACTCGCTCTGAGTTGAAAGTAGACAAAAAGTTCAAATTTTCAAAAGAAAACGGCAACTATCTAGAATTACTATGGAGAAAGATAGTTATGAACAATAATAATTTGTAATAAGTAATAAGTTGTTTAAACAATTATTTCTGTTAAATTTAATTGACTATTGCCTCGCTCTGACTAAAAAGTTGAAAATAAGTTGAAAAATTCGGAAAAACCGCGACTAAGAGAAAATTTTCTAACAGAAAATTTCTATAAACAATAATAAATTGTTTAACAAATTTATTTAAACATTCAGTTATCAATAAGAAGTAGTATTTTATGTATCAGAGACAATTTGCATTTAAACCCCGCAATAAATCATAATTAGGAACAAAAACTCGCAAAACCCAAATTTTCACTTATGGGGTTTTTTGGGACCCTATAAAACAGACTTACGGGAATGATATTTAAGAAGTATTTATTTTTATTCTATAGCTAATTGTGACGAGAAATGATGAGTTTTAACTCGATTCACCTAATATTGACGATTCTGAATCAAATTTACAAAAACGTCTTTTTTATGGGAAATATGTAGTAAACTTCATGGGGCTTGCGGAACCTCTGAATATCACTTTTTTCAGATAACCGCATCTATTTTTTTTTTGTGGATTTAAACAAATTTGGGGGCAATATTTATGAAAATACGCGGGGGAAAAATTTGGACCACTCTTTTGCACATCCTACTCATCTTTCATCTAATATCTCGACCTCTAGAGGTGAAAAAATGATGATCAATTAATCACAAAGGTGTGAGTGAGGTCAGTGACTAAAGTATCCTAATAATTCGTGTAAGAGAGAGTTTTTAATTTTTCCAGAGGTTTCTGTTCTGCCTTTGATTGATGATCTTATATTGTTAATGAAATTTTCGGTGCACCGTAATCGAAGCTCAGAATTTTCAGTCGCCGGAGCTTACTTTGGGTAGGAAAACCATTAATGTAGGACCATTATAAATTATCTCCTTCGTAGTTTATTACTCTGCAGATACGCCTCTCAGTATGTAGCTAGTTATTAATTAATATTTCGGATATGATTATTAATGAGATGTCAGTCACGTCAGGTTCCCTTCTTCTGCTTCTTCATTCACGACTCCCTCTTTACTATACTTCTTTTTCGCGTCGGTCTTTCCATTCATCCTTGACGCTTTGACACCCGGACGTCAGACCTGCAATCCGCTCTCTACCGTGCCAGCAACATCGCTCCTCAAACAACATTTATTTATCGTTTGAAATTGATTTATCGTTCAAAATCATCCGTCAAGTTTTATCAAAATTTTATCTAATCTCCGGAAAAGAAATCAGAATCGAGAATCCAATTTGCAAGTGGATCCGAATATTCGTGATGGATAGGGTGAATACCTGAATAGTGATGACGCGACATAAAGACAAAAAGAATCGAACAATGAGAGGAAAGTGTTTATAAATGGTGACAAATGTGAAAATCGGAGAGACCAATTATGACGAATGGAACTTTAATAGATGATTCGAGAGACGAGGAACTTGCAAAATGGGAAATTGGGATTTTGGCTTGCACCTTGGTTATCATCTTGATTGGAAATTCACTCGTTTTGTTTGCTATTTATCTCAAACGATACTACAGCAACCGAAAAAAATTAACGAGAATGCATTTTTTTATTATGCATTTGAGTGTGGCTGATATACTTACTGGAGTTCTCAATGTTTTACCACAAATGGTTTGGAAAATCACATTCAGGTAAGTGTTCTTAAACATTGATGATTTTGACGTATATAGCAAAATACTTTAAATTATTCGAAAATAAGCGAAATTTTATTTGTAAATATCTTTTGTGAATTTATTTGTAAAAGAAGAAAGCGGTACCTACATTTGGGATTTGGCCTTTCACTTCGCGTTCTTGTTTTCCACGGCAATATAGGCAAGACTGAATTTTCATTTTTGAAGTTTTACATAATAGACGATTTCAATTTGAAATTCTAACTCATAAAATGATACGATTCCAACGTTATACCATTCAGCTTTAGAAAACCTGAAAATATTTCTGAAATCAGTCAGTTTCAATTAACAAATATTTCCCTTAGTTTCTATAATCATAAGTGAATTTAAAATTAACCGATCTCATTAAATTCAGGTAATGTTTACTTTTGATTAAATTATAGAGATGATTGATTTTCTTCAGCAAAACTGATTAAGAAACATTAAAGATAATTATGCAATTAATTATAATAATTACAGAATGTTAATTGAAACTCATATCTATAATCACAAAGCACAAATATAGTTGAAATCTATTTACTTAATAAAATCTGATATTTAATAAATCTCTGAAGAAATATTAATTTCATATACATATTTAATAATAATTAAATATGATTTAAATATTATGATGGTATTTATTAACTGTATATAGTTCCAGTTTTAATCATTTTAATCAAATTTAAGGTATTAGTACCGTAACTTTTATTGAGAAAATTATCATGACAATGAAAATTGAAAGGCGAGGAATATTTGTGACGTTTTCAGAAAGTAGTTTGCATTTTTGTTCGGATTCAACACTTTAGGTGAAAACACAAGGCAGAAAATCGATAATTTTCAATTAAGTGATTGCATTTTTTCTTACAATTAATTATTACAAACATTCAACTCAAATAGGACTGAATGAATGAAAAATAAATACTTTTAGGGGAGGAAGTAAATGGGTACTAAATAAATCATCACTCAACTGAAGCAAAGAATTTTTTAAGTTGTATAATTTAAAAAGAAAAAGCTGAAAATTTTTGCTTAAAGTCGTAACTGTAATAGTGTTACTTTGAAAAGTTTAAAAAAATAATTATTTTCGATATTCAATTAATAGTAGACAATTTAAATTTAAAATTTTCAAACTTTTAATTATAGATGAAAGAGAAAATAACTCAAAGAAATTGACAAGCTCTAATTTCAAATTCTTCAAACCATGAATTTGAATGATAATAAACATATACTTTCCAATTAAAGAGATGTTTAGTGTAAATACTTTGTGATTCTTTTGTGATTTTTTATTATTATGTTAAAACTTTTTAAATTGGAATACTATTGATATTTTTAATTTCCACAAATTGAAGCACAAATTCGAAGGATTTTAATTTTTAACGACTGATCAGAAAGAAAACGTTCAAATTCCATCTCTTTTAATTTTATTACTTTTCCTTTTGAATTCCAACATTTTTATTTAGAAATACAAGTTAATGTCTTCGAAAATTGTTCAATTAGCCAAATTTGCCCCCACTCCTTAAAATCCGATAATTTTTAAAGAGTATAAACTTTTTAAAAAGCTACATTAAACTTGAACCTACAATAATTTTTATAAAAAACCCTTTTAATTCTTTCAATTTTTATTCTGATAAAATACACACTTTTCTTTTATAAAATGTATTACGCATAAGGAAATTTCCAGACGCTTGAAAAATTTTTAGGATAATTTCCAAACCTTCTAACATTTATTTTAGTTTCATGAAGACAATGAAAATGAGATTTTCTACTCGATTTTCCTCTAAATGAACTTAAAATAAAAATCGATGAAATTCATAAAAAAATTGGGCAGCGTTTAACTTTTTTAATTTTTTTACCTACCCTATTCTTCATTTTTTAGATTTTTAATGAAAAAGCTAGAGATCCTTCGTTTTAAAATTATGCATAATAGCTTAAATATGAAATATAAATTATGAAAGGAAACAGAACAACAAGTATTTTAATCTGCCAAATAAAATATATAGAAACATTTGTGAGAATATCTTTAAGGCTTAAAAATAAAGAGAAATAAATCAATAAAAATAGTGTTTAATTAGAAAATAAATAATAATTATATGTAATAATCTACAAGTGTACCAGGCTAATACATTCTAGTTATCTATAAAAAAAGTGATAGTTGATGTCATGTTGACGTTTTAATAGTATGTAATTAAGGTATTTTAAATATTGATGCACCTAACGATTTTTCATTATGCAAATGTAGATAGTATTTGTAAGTTTTTATAAACTCTCTAGACTGACACAAAAATCACATAACTCGTGAAACTATGAAAAACTTTTCAGTTTTCTGGGTCGGTGATTTTTTGTCAATAAGAATTTAAATTTTATAAATAGATTTTGAAAATAAGAGTTTTAAATTTATAAATTATTATGCAAACTTATATAGTAACTTATACATTTTGATAGACAATTTAGAGCGACTTAGCAGTAATTTCAATCGTGAAAGTTTTAAAATGTTATAAATCCACTGCGTCAATAATTTTTTGTCCCCGATAATTTAAATTTAATAATATATTATTAAGTTTAAAAGTTTAAGCTGGAATCGTCTTATATTAAACAACTTTGAATTGAAAACATATATTCCTACATTGAAAATGGTCTTGTTTAATTTATATGTTGGCACTTAAAAATTAAAAGTTCTATTATCCAAAACAGAATTAAGCCCGCCAATTGTTTCCTTTTGGTGACAAAAACTCCCTGGAATTTCCTCAAATTTAAAAAAAATTTAGTGATGCCGGGAAAATCTTGAAACTTTTGAAATTTTTTACATTTATTCTGCAGGTGCAAAAATGGTTTAAAAATCATTTTTGTGTATTGCTTTAGATAGCAAGTAAGAATACAAAATTGAAAATGATGAAAAAAATTCCTGCTGAATACAGGAATTTTTTTTTGATGAAGAAGAAATGATTTTGTTTTGGAGTTTAAAATCAAATAGTAATCCGCAGTAATCTAAGAAAGCCGCTTAATCCAAGTGATTCAGTGTTATCATAGGTGAACTACTTTTAATCGCAGATAATCCACTTGTTATCCACTTGTAATCTCAGGTAATCCACTTGTAATCTCGGGAAATCCGATATAATCCTGGATCATTCACTTGTAATCCGAGAAAATCCACTTGTAATTCCAATTAATCCACTTGTAATTCCAATTAATCCACTTGTAATTCCAATTAATCCACTTGTAATCCCAGTTAATCCACTTGTAAGCCCATGTAATCTGCTTGTAATCTCATTTAATCTACTTGTTAACCTAGGTAATGTACTGTAATCTCAGGTAATCCATTTTCAATCCCAGTTAATCCACTTGTAAGCCCACGAAACTTGCTTGTAATCTCATTTCATCTACCTGTTTACCCAGGTTATCCACTTGTAATCCAATATAATACATTGGTATTCCCATACAATCTACTTGTAATCCCAGGTCATCTTTTTTTATCCCGCATATAATCCCAGGTAAACCAATATAACCTAGACAATCCACTTCTAATCCGGCGTAAACCACTTGTAATCTGAGTAATCCAGTATAATAGTAGGTTACAAATTAAAAAAAAAGATTTAAAAATACCTTCAAATTTTTGTAATTATTTGAAATCCCTCAATTGTTGTGAATTAATTCTTTCGAATTTCATTAAAATATAAAATCCCTTGAAATCCCTTAAATTTCTCAAATCTCTTCAAAATTCCTTGAAATCCTTCATTTTTTACAATCTTTGAAAATACATTCTGAATATTGAACATTTTTCCAAATCCTTAAAATGCTTTGAAATTCTTCAATTCTTGTGAATAAATTCTTTGAAATTTCATTAAAATAGGGGAGCGGCGGCAAATGCGGCGCGGGGGCTAATGTGGCGCGTTCGAGTTTTCGAATATTAACGCACTTTCTGCTTGTGGAGATAATTTTATTACATGTATATATGTTTTCAACCTTACATTATTAAAAAATTGAGTTAATTAAATTAATTGCCTGATTTTTATGACGAAAAGTTAGTTTTGGTTCTTTCACTTGTATTGTCAGAGTAGCTAAAAACAAGTAAAAAATTACAGAAGTTTCGTGGAAACTTCTAAAATTTTTTGGAAATATACTGTTCCGAGTTTCTTGAATGCTTTAAAGTTGAACCTTTTGAGTAAAAATAATAAACTTTTATGTAAAAAATCTTTATTAGATACTATTCACATGCGACTAATATGGCGCATTCAGGACTAAAATCGGCAGGTAACTTGGCGCACAAGTATGTGGTTTGTTTTGATCCGAGAATTTTGTAGTAACAAAGTGCCAGTTTTAGTTAGAAGGTAAGAAATATTTACTCAAAGTAATAATATTTCGTTTCTAATATGTATAACAAAGTTTTATTCCAATAATTATCGTGTATTTTAGAGTTATTTTAGAATAATTGTATTTTGAAATCGTTTTACCAGTTTTCGGGTTAGGTTTGTTCTGACAGAATAAATATTTAGAAGGTTTAGAGTCATGATATTATTTGAATGTTGAATCATTATAACTGTTTTGGAGAAGAATAAAATTTACTTATTGTTAATATAATTTTGATTTATTGTTTATAAAACGTCTGTAAGCTTATCTTAAAATACAACATTTGTAGCACTCCTCAAATTATTGTGAGACAATCTGCACTGTTAAAAAAACATTTTTTCTTCAAATTTCGGCAGACATAATCCCTCAAATATGTTAATAATATTAAGCGTAAATATATTTATCTTATTTTCATCAAATTTCACTAATGTTTCTTCATAATTTGTTTTTTCTTCAATAATTATGAATTGAAATCAAAACGCGCCACATTACCAAACAAGGTAGGACAACTTGGCGCAGATGCACTTTTTGGAAAACACATTAATTAACTGTTTTAATGAACTTCAATCAAATTATCTCGATGCATAGAGCATTGGTAAGATACAAGCCTAAACAAAATATATTTTATTACAATATTTTACTTTATATTTGAATTTTAATCGTGCATTTTCCTTTATGTGCGCCGCATTCGCCCCCGCTCCCCTATTATAAAATCCCTTCAAATCCTATGAAGTTAAATGAAATCTGATATTTCTTGAAATAACTTGAAATATTTTCAATCCTATGAAATCCTTTGTGGTCCTAGGAAATTCATTAAAATATCTTATTGAAATCCTTCAAAATTCCTTAAAATTACTAAAATCTTCGGAAATCATATAAAATCCGTTAAAATCTCTCAAAAGTTTCTTGGAATCTTTTTAAATATCCTAGATCTCATATTTCATCAAAACTCCTTCCAAATCTTCCAAAATTCTGGGAAACTCTTTAAAATCGCATAAAATATTTTTAAATCCCATAAAATCATTCAAATCCTTGGAAATTCCTCGACATTTTTCAAATCTTTTAAAAATACCTTAGAGTTCTTTAAAATACTCTAAATAATTTAAAATCTTTTGAAATCCCTTGAAATTTTTTAAAGCTTTTGAAAATTCCTGGGAATCTTTCAAAATCCACTAAAATATTTAAAATCCTTTAAAATCTCTTTAAATCTCTTCAAATTCTTCGAATCTATTGAATTTCCTTGGAATATTTTTAAATGGCTGCGTCTAGTTGTCCTGAAAATTCGGGACGACTATCCAAACTTATAAAAAATATTGGACTAGTCATCTCGAATTTCAGGACGACGAGCCACTTCGTTTTTAAATATGCCAAAATCTTGAAAATTCCTAAAAATCTTTAAAATCTTAGAAAACACCTTAAAATATTTGAAAATTTCTTCAAATCTTTGAAATCTTTTGAAATTCCTAAATTTTTGTGAATAAATTCTTTGAAATTTCATTAACCCTTAAAATTATTCCTGGGGACTTTTATACCCAGCCTTTTTTTAATCGAAGAGTCATTTTTTCCATTTTTTTTAGTTTTTAATTTTTTGTCATATGTTAAAATTAAAAATATATATATTAACTAGTTTTATCTTATAAAGGATATAAAGAAGTATATCCAAAAAAAATTTCGTGCAAAAATATTAAAAATCCTTGTTACAATAAAGAAATTTCTGCTGGGGTCTTCAGCGACTCCCCTCATACTTTATGTTACCACAGAGAGGGGATAACTTTAAGGGTTAAAATATGATAATATTCCTTGACATCTCTTGAAATATGTGAGTTCTATGAATTCCGTTGAATTCCTTAAAACTCCTTTAAAATATTTGGAAATCTTGGAAACCCTCTAAAATCCCTTGGCACCTTTTCAAATATCTTATCTTAATGTGATAAACTTAAAAAATGTTGAATGATTTTGCAAGTAGTAGACATTTCAAAAATGTTGAAAAACTTTGTTCTTCTGGATATTATTTTTTACAGAATGATGGAAAAACATAAAAATACTAATTTAAATATACAGATATGAAGTCTTTACAAGATTATTACAATTTTTGTTTGTAAATTTACTAAACTTTAGCGTTATATACTATAATTTTTGATACATGGATTTCCTATAAGGTTGATTTTTTTTAAATATTACGTAACAGTATCGACCCCCCCCCCCCCCCATGTAATAGATCCTAACATTTCCCCGAATACACCCGCCCCCAGATATTACATAATTTATGGAGAGCCCCTAATCCACTTATAATCCCAAGCATCCCGAGTAATCTACTTGTAACCCCAGATAATCTTTTGTAGTCCCAGGTAATCCACTTCTAATCATAATCAATCCACTTGTCATCCCGCGTAATCCACTTGTAATTCGAAGTAATCCAAAGTAAAATGTTTCCAACGCGGATTTAATATTGCCAGTTATTATTTTTTATTATTATACCATTAAGTCACATTCATTTCGGGGTATGAGTAACTAACTCGGTTCTAGCCTCGTTATACTCCCGGGGATCAAGGAATTCATATGAGAAGAGTAAGAAAGGGCTAAATCTGGAATTCCGGCGTTTCTTATTTAAACAACACATTTGTTCCGCAACATCACTCTGACACAGGTCGCTGATCAATCTCTCTAGTAATCACCCCAGGCGAAGAGCTTCACAAAGTCATCATATATAATAGATCACAAAAAAATAGGAAACTGATTGATAATCCCATAGTAAGATCCATACACTTTACTGTAAATATACCCACTAAGTAAAGTTCTCCACGAGAGCTCATTAGTATCAAAGAACGTTCGTTTCACCATTCTTTCCTCGGTCTGCCTCTGACCAAACCATCTCAACAATTTTCATTCGATCTTGTCAAACAGTGTTTCATCTACACCACATTCTTTAAGCAATCCTCTAAAAAATAGAAGTGTCGCGAAAATCTCAAAAGCATTTTTGTCGCTTTCCCTCAATGTCGATTGGGTAATTAGAAAAACTCGAAGGAAATAATGTTGCCCAATTCATACACATAATTAAGAATTAGGTTTCAGTGGAAGGGCAGTGGCAAAGAATGAATGTAAAATTTGTGTTCATAGTAAAACTTACAAATTTAAGAATTGCTAAATGTAAAATGTTGTTATTCAACCAAAGCCAGGCCTATTCTGCAGAAACAAAATTTGTATTTTACATGAGCAAAAGTAACTTTATTTTTAGATATCAATCAAAAGTTGTATTTTTGCAACAGGTGATAAATTACCATTTTTCAATATTTTCAGGGCATTATTCAAATTAAAATAATTATTTTTGAACTACAAAACATAAAAATTACATTTTCAGTTAAAATAATTAATTTTCAACCAAGAAAAAGGGAATTTTCAAGAAAATAGTTCAATTTTCAACCAAAGTGATGAATTTTCGATAAAAAATGAATCCTCAATAAAAAGTGTGATAGTTTATATTTCCACCAAAAATTAAACCAAAAATATGAATTTCCAACAAATGATTTGAATCCTTAACCAAAACAGACTAATTTTAAAACCGAAAAGAGGAACTTTTGGCCAAAAAGTTGAATTTACAACACAAAAATATGCATTTTTACCAAAATAATTAAATTTTCAACCCAAAAAAGACGAGAAGTGTCTTTTCAACTAGAAAAGATTAATTTTTTGACAAAAATGGTATATCTAAATTTTCAGCCAAAAAGATTCATTTTTAACCCAAAAAAAAACGAATTCTCAACAAAATATTTACATTTTTAAGCAAAGAAATAAATTTTTAACTAAAATAATTAATCTTTGACCAGAAAAAGTTTATTTTTATTTATTATTATATTTTTCAACCCAATCCAATTCAACCAAATAGACAAATTCTCAACAAAATAGTTGAATTTTGAACAACATGGTAAAATTTTCAAACAAACAGATGAAGTTACAAAAATTAATTTTCAATAAGAAAAACTAATTTTGAATCAAAGAAAATAATTTTTAACAAAATACATGAATTTTCAACCTAATTTTGAATTTTTAAAGAAATTTCCAACCTAATAGTTTTATTTTCAACCAAAGAAATGAATTTTCAACCAAAAAGGTGAATTAGTCGCCAAAAAGATTAATATTCTTCCACAAAAGACAAAATTTCAACAAAATACAGAAATTTTCAACCAAATAGCTGCATTTTCAAGTGAAGAAGATAAATGTTAAATCAGACAAGGAATAGTAGAATTTTCGGTTTAAAAAATTCAGTTTCAAAACAAAACAAAATTTGAAGAAAATAGTTAAATTTCTAAGCAAGTAAATTAATTTTTAACTAAAATAATGAATCTTCAACCAAAAAATTAATTTTTAACCCAATAGTTTAATTTTCGATCCAAAAAAAATTAATTTTCTAGCAAAAAAAGACAAATTTTCAAAAAAATAGATGAATTTTGAAAAAAATATTTAAATTTTCTACTAAACAAATGAATTGGCAACCAAGGAGATTAAAGGTCTATCAAAAACGATACATCTTCGACAAAAAATGGAATAGTTAAATTTTCATTTAAACAAAATTAATTTTCAATTAAAAAAAAATAATTTTAAATCAAAGATTACGGTTGAACTTTAAAAATAAAATTTTGTTACAAAAATAACAAAATCTAATAAATTTATGTGACAAATATGTCCAGAAAACGTGGTGAATGAAATATTATAGAAAATTCTAATCAAATTCAAATAGTCGATTTTAATTTTACGTTGATGAATAGTTCATCCGGCGATACCTTGAAAATGTATTTTTTATGTTCTTTAAATGTTAAAAAGAAATATTAAAAGTACGGCGGCTAGACATAATTTGATGATGAAAAAAATAATCTGCTCATTTTAAAGAATTGTAAGTAAATGAAAAAAATAGTGTAAGTCATATTTAATTTACTGGAATTTTCGCGCTATAATAAAGAAACTTCTGTAAATCATATACAACGTTTTCAAATTATATAAGATTTTTTGTGAAATCTGTAACAAAGTGGTGGAAAATGAACCGAGTTTTTTTTTCTAGACAAAGGGTAATTAGTGCGCGCGTAGCGCGCACAATGTTTTAGTTAAAATATAAAATTGATGATTGTGAAGATTTTTTAATTGGCATTAGGGCCGATAATATTTATTTTTGTTCTGCAAATAATTTTTGAAAAATACATTTTTTTAAATAAAATAAAAATTAGATTTGTTATGTTTCGTCCCGGACTGACCCACCGGAATCGTCAGTAAAGCTTTGTGAATCAGTCCTGCCTTATCAGCTAACTGACCTAAATTCCATCATAATGTATATTTTACAAAAAAGTGTTATGTTTGTTTGTAAATTTTGTAAATATAATTAATATAAATTTTTATTTGATTTTTTAAAACACACATTTTTTTAATGTTACGGCCAGGGATAGGGGCCAAAACTTACATTAAAATATCAAAAATTATTAAGTTGATAAGGAATTATTATTATTATTTTTATGAAATGATTAGTAAACAAAAAAGGGAATTTTAAACGTATCCTCAGTAATTTTTTTCCTTCTCCTTCTCTTCCAATGCTTCTATCCCTGTATATTATTGGTTACACCTGCGCGAATCAAGGATTCGTTTGAATGTCGCTGAATAATCACATATGTAATATAACTACACTGATACAATTTAAACAACTTTTTTGTTCTAATAATTTTTATGCAAAACAAATTTAAAATGAAAGAAATAGAAGGATTTTCATTACAAGATTAAAAAAGGACCCTTATAGTCTAAGATCAAAGAAGATCTTTCAAGTTTTGGCCTCTATCCGTAGACGGAACAACATAAACATTTTTGTTGTGTTTTTCAAAAATAAAATGAAAATTTATATCAATTATATTAAGTTTCAACACCTATCCGTGGTTGAAATTCATTATATTATTAACTGCAAAATTTACAACATTTGCAAACAAACATAACATTTTTTGGAAAATATACATTATAATGGAATTTAGGTCAGTTAAATTTTATAAGGCAGGACAGATTCACATAGCCTTACTGAAGAGTTCGGTGGGTTAGTCCGCGACGAAACATAAAAAATCTCATTTTTATTCTATTTAACAAAATATATTTTTTAAATTAATTGCAGAACAAAAATAAATATTATCGACCCTAATGAAAATTAAAAAATCTTCTTTACAATTATGATATTTGGCTCAATTAAAAACGATATCTTTCGAAAAAACAGCAAAGATGTCATCTAACTATATAAAATTGATGGTAGACTTTGAGAAAACGGTAATCCAGCAAGTGTCCCAGATTTCAGGGAGGACCTATCCTCTGCAAATTGATCAAGTTTGGCCAACCCATCGGTCCTTACTTAAGCTCCTACATCCTGACGTCAACTGCGATGGACAGATATCATGCAATCTGTTTTCCCTTCAGTTATTGTCGGACTACATCAAAAAGATCAAGGATTATGGTCTACTGTTCCTGGATAATTGCTCTCACACTCTGCACTCCACAAGTAAGTCTCATCTTCCCTTTTTTATTTTCACTCATCCTTTAAAAAATATAATTGCATCCGTCAACTGTTTTTATTCGTAACTTAGCTGCACAATGTACGTCTATCATTATTGTCCAATGTTAATTATTGAGCCACTTAAATTCTATTTTGCATCCACTGACTGTTTTTTGTTCAAATTTTCTGCAGACACTAGAACTATTTTAATTCAATGCCGTTCGAAGAATGAGAATATTCTTAATTCAATTTTATTTGTGTTTGTTTTCTTCTGTATTTACACTGGAACTTGGATTGAATACCCGTTTCGGGCATGGCTTGCAGTGGCCTTGAAAGTAAATCCAAATCGGCCCTGGAGCTTCTTGTCACGCTTGACTGAGCAGCGTCTTCCCGTACTCCCCGCATCGCGAAACCGCTGTGGCATCAATTCTCAGGATGCAGTAAATCCGAACTGATTAAATCCAAGTTCTAGTGTACTTAATTTCTTGAAAAAAATTTCAGTGTACTTTTTAATGGAGTACATATATTTCAGTCTCTATTTTACACTTCTTTTATTTCTTCTGCAGCCGCACATCGTTACAATAGCAGATATAATTATTAATTCTAAAAGTAAACAAGACAACAATTGTAGTTTCAGGAGAATTTCTTGTTTATGAGCATTCCCTTTTCATTATCATAGAAGAAGAATTTGTAATTTAAAGAATATTTCCTCGTAATATTGTACCAAAAAAGAATTTTGTGTCTCTAAAAAATAGAATCAATTAAAAATTATTTGTTATTTAAATTGATTTAAAAAATGTAAAACCTTTATATTTTTTGTTACATTTTTTATTTCAAGATGACATTTAATTTAGAACTGAATATAAATCTTCTTTTTGATTAATTATTCTGAACTTGTTGCAGGTTTTCGTGTTTTCATATCAAGCGATTTCCCCCGGAGTTTGGGATTGCTGGGCCACCTTTAGCATATATGGGCAAAAAGCTTACGTTACATGGTGAGTCAAATAATAATAAGGGCAAATCAGGAAAAGAAAGGTTTCAAAAAAATAAATATAAATTCTTAAGATTCCTGGGAATATTCAAAGTGATTCGTTACTTTAAAAAATAATTTTAAACAAGGCCTTAGGTACGTGTACAGAAATTTCGGTACGTGTAGCCTAATTTTTTCGGTAAAATAGAAGGACCTGGAAAAGAGTCTATTTGTACCGAAATTTCGGTACAAATAGCCAAATTTTTTCAGTATACATAGACGCTGCCTTTAAGAAAATATTTTAAAACGTTACAAAAGATTTCCACAACTGTCAAAAACGAATCCGCAAGATTTTAGGGCAATTTTAGGAATAATTCGAGTCAAATTTAAGAATATTCAGAAATTTGAAAAGCTTTAAAGATAATTTTTTTCCAGCGTTAAAAAATCCTAAATATATTTTAAATTGGCTCAAATTTTTCCTAAAATGTTGCCAAATCCTGTAAAACTTTTTTTTTAATTTTCTGGAGATACCTAGGAAAATTATATTTATATAACCTTAAAGAAAATAACCTGAGAAATTGAAAAAATCAATACTTATTCGAATTTTTTATTTTTGTAATAAAAAGTAGCTTTTCCTTTACATTAAAATTTCCCTAAAATATTCTTTGGTTTGAAAATTAATATATTTTTTAGTATAAATATCAATTATTATTTTTTTTTTTAATTTTAAAAATGCACTTGTTTGGTTCAAGATTTTTTTTCTGTAGGATTCACCTATTTTATTGAAATTTTGTTTTTCTTTGGATCCAAATATCAACTCTTACATTGTTCATTGAGAATTCATATTTTTTGGTTAAAAATTCGAAAAAATACGTTATAACATTATTTTTCTGCTGGTTGAAGACTCATAATTTTAGTTGAAAATTTGTCTCGTTTGATATAATATTAATATTCTTGATAGAAAATGCATATATTTGGTTGGAAATTAACTTTTCTCTTCAAAATTCGTATTTTCGGGTCAAAAAATTAAACTGAATTGTAATAAATTCGTATCTTCAGAAAAACATTCAATCTTTTTTGGTTAAAAAAACAACTGGTTGGAAATTTGTCTTTCCTGGTTGATTTCGACTGTTTTTATTTTTAATAAAAATACTTTTGAATTGCAATATCAACTATTACATTTTTCGTTGATAATTTATCTTTTTTATTTGAAAATTCAACTATTTTTTGGAAAATTAACTTTTTTATTAAAATTTTGATTTGACATATCTGAAATTTTCAAAAATCTTTTTGAATGTTCTAAAAAATCTTAGGAAAATTATATTTATATAATCTTAGAAATAAAGAAACAAATAAACCTGAAAAGTAAATAGTTATTCGAAATTTTTACTTTAATTATTTTTTGCCTCACAGTGAAAGACTATACGCACGCGATTGGTGATGCTTGTAGATAATAAAATTGTCAAAATAAGGTAATTATACGTAATCTAATATGAAAATAATTTTAATTTCAAAACAGTATATAATATATTTCCTTAGAAAAATTCAAATTGACAGAAATTTATTTGGTCAGTTCCGAAAATTGGCGAAAATAAACATTTTTAAGCATTAAATCAGTTTAGAAATGCCAATTTCGAGAAAACAAAATTAGAAGGAAATTAATATAGAAGGGTTCGATTCGTCAAAACCTAAATTTCTGAATGATTAGCTAAAAACTAACTAATGAAATAAAAAACTAACTAATTAACTTCCTAAATAATTAATTTAAAACCTAAATAATTATAACATAGTTAATGTAAAATTCACTTAGTATTAAAATAAATAATTTTTATAATGGATTTTTGTAATAACTCCTCAATAATTAATCGCTAATACCAAAGAAATTAAAAATACATATACATTTTTTGTTCAAAATCCTCAAAATTATACATTTAGTTAAAAAATTTTTGTAATCTTTATAACTTTAAATTATTTTTGAACCTTTTCAAAACTTCTAAATTTCTTCTAAAGACGAATTTTTAACGAAATAGTTGCATTTTTCACCAAAAAGATGAATTTTTAACGAAGTCGTTAAAATTTTAAACAAAACATGAATTCTCAATGAAAAATATAACAGTCGATATTCCAACTAAAAAAGATTTTCATTTCAAATGGAAGAGTTGAATTTCGCCAAAAAGACGGAATTTCAACCAAATAGTTGAATTTTTAACCAACCAGTTGAATTTTCAATCCAAAAATATGAATTTCCAACAACAACAAAAATCATTTTCTACCAATTAATTGAATTTTCTACCAAAATGATGAATTTTCAAACAAGAACATTAATTTTCTACAATAGAAGGCGAATTTGTAACAAAATACATGAATTTTTAACAAAAAATATCCATTTTCAATCAAAAATGGAACAGTTAAATTTTCAGTTGAAAAAATTAGTTTGCAACTGAAAAAAAAAAAATAGTTCAATTTTATACAATAAAAAATGAATTTTTAACAAATTACAGTAGAATTTTACCAGAAAAGAATCATTTTCAACAAAATAGTTGAATTCTCAATCAAAACAGATTACATTTGAATAAAAACAATGGCATTCTTAACCGGAAAGGTGAAATTTCTACCAAGAGAAGAATTTTCAAACATCTTTTAAACTGACTGAAATTATTCCTAACATTTTGAAAAATCTTTGAAAATAAAAAACTTACCCTACAATCTGACGACTTTTTCGAAATTTTTGTAAATTTTCTTTAAAAGTTAATTTTTGAAAACAAAAAATCATTTATAATTTACTCAGAAATCTTCTGAAATTTTTTTGTTTTCTTGAAACCTTTCAAAATTCATTAAAAGCTTCGATAAAGGGCAATCTTTCAAAAAAATAGATGAATCTTTAACAACAAAAATATTATTTTTTATCCATTTGCATTTTTACCCAAGAAAGATGACATTTTTACGAAAGGAGACGAATTTTCTACAAAATAGTTTAATTTTTCAACCCTAGTATATAGATTTTCAGCAAAAAAGTTAATTTGAAACCAAATAGATCAATTTTATATAAAAAAGACGATATTTCAACAAATTGTTGAATTTTTAACCAAACAGTTGAATTTTGAATTCGAAAATATGAATTTAAAAGAAATCATTCTAAACAAAAAAATTGAATTTTCTACCAAAAAGATGAATTTTTAACCAAGAACATTAATTTGCTACCAAAAAAGACAAATTTTTAATCAAATACATGAATTTCCAACTAAAAAAGATCAATTTTTAACCAAAAATGGAATAGTTAAATTTTCAATTTAAAAAATGAATTTTTAACAAATTACAGGTCAATTCGACGACAAAAAACTAATTTTCAAAACAAAAATTGTTGAACCCTCAACCGAAAAAATTAATTTTCTACCAAAAAATTGTATTTTCAACCAAAAAGATAAAATTTCTACCAAGAGAAGAATTTTCAAACATCTTTTTAATGACTCGAATTATACCTAAAATTTTGAACAAATCTTTCAGAATAAAAAATCTTCCTGATTTGTTTTGAAATTTTTAAAAATCTATTGAATTTTTAATAATAATTAGTTTTTTTAAAATAGAAAATCATTTATTCCTAATTTTTCTAGAAATCTTAAGAATTTCTTTTTCAACTGGTGAAATTTTTTAAAAGCTTTGAAATTTTGTTTTCGATATCTTCAACAACTTACACTTGGTTTTAAATGTTTTGAAACATTTCTAAATTAAACATTTTTTTTATGTGTTTGAAACTTCTAATTCTTCTAAGTATCTTACAAAATGATTATAATTTTTCCTAAAATGTTTAAAAAATTCATATAATTTTCTATTCCTCCTAAATGTCTTTTAAAATGATAGTGTTTTTCATCAAATTGTTGAAAAAATTCTGCACAATTAGAAAAATTTCTTTCAAATTTTCTTGATTTTTTTTTTGACAGTTTTGAAAATCTTTTGAAATTTTAAAAAATATTCTTTAAAAATTAATTTTTCAACAATAAAAACCTTTAAAATTTTCCCAAAAATCTTAAGAAAATTTTGTTATTCTCTTGAAACCTTTCAAAATTCACATTTTCCAGGTATTGCCGGTTTTATTTTCATTCCCTGCTACTTCCCAGTTTTCCCGGTTAGTAAACACTCTGTATAGATTTATTTACATTTATATTTCACAAATAAAATCTTATATTTAAAATTACTTTTCTTGAGTCCAATCCAATTTTCTCTCCCTTTAAAGTACAGAAAATATTTTTCTCTCATTAGAGGAAATATAATTTCAATAAAATAGCTCTTTTAGTCTTTTACTCCATTTCGTTCCGGATGCAGCAAACATGAGGCAAATCTTTCTTTACATTTTAGTGAGTTCCATTTAATTATTTTCTTTCCGGGTTTTTATACCCTTTTACTCAGTGAGTAGGAGATTCAAGTAATTTTTTCTCTTTATACGGAAGACTGTCTGCAGAAGATATGACATAATAAGCCAGTTCTCCATTTCCGTTTCTGTTTTCTGTTTCCCAACAGGTATAGCATATCCGTGTTCCTGCTTCCTTTCACAGTATTGGTCTACACATACACTGGAATTTGCATAGGGGTTTGGAAAAACAGTGGAGTATCGGATCCATTAGAAACTAGATATGCCAAAAATCCAAGCTCTCAGAAAAAAGAAAAACATCCAATAATTAATAAAGCAAAAATCAACACTATGAAACAAACCATAGTTGTTGTCACTCTTTATGTTCTGACTTGGAGCCCTTTTATTATTTGTGAACTCTGGATGGCTTGGGATTCAAGAGCTGCAAATTCGTCAATTTTTGATGGTAACTTTTTTTATCATTTATTTTTCCTCAATTTCTTATCCTACTTTCAGGGTGGCAACAAAGCTTCATTTTCAAAACTCCCTGACTTTTCCCTAATTTTACGTGACTAATTTTATATTTTCCCTAACGATTATTATTTAAAAACCAAAATTCTAATCTGGTAACTGAACAAAAAAATTAAGAAACGATGTTTCCGTAACCGAAACGTCGGAAATATTGTAATTTAATAATAAAATTACACTCTCTGAGAGTCGTAAAGAAACCGAAAAAGGATTTTTTTTCTCATTTATTAAAATTTTTTTTTATTACTGTCATCACGCATATTCTTGTAACATTTTTAATATAGAATCTTTGACGAAAGGAATGAAACAATTTTAAATTTTAATTTATAAATTTTTTATTTATTATCCTGCCAGATAGCTGCCACAGCTTGTCATTTGGAAAAAGTGAAAAATTGCCCGGAAGTGACTAATTTCTTACCCAAAAAGTGACTGAAAGTCGAGGACAAATGTACATTAATAAATGTAATTAATGTTCTTTTGAACTGAAAAAGAATTCAAAAAATTCGATTCATAAGACTCAAAAACAATTCAATTTAAATACAAAAGAATGTAAATGAATTGGAAAAAATTCTAAGAATACCAAAAATTCTATTGATTTCAGTAAAATTGAAGTGACTTTAGAGGAATTTAAGGAAAACAAAAAGAATTTGATGAAATTTAAAAATCTGAATTGAATTGAAAGAAATTCAAGTAAATTGAAAAAATTCAATGAATTGAGAACAATTCAAAAATATGGAAAAATTAATTGAATTTAAAATAATTTTATAAAGATTCCAGGGAATTCAAAAGAAATTGATAAAATTACTGAGAATTCAAGGTGAGTTACAAAGACTTCATAATGAATTAAACAAAAAATAAAAAAATAATGAAAAAAGTCCATTGAACTGAATAAAATTGAGTGAATTTTAGAAGAATTCAAGTGAAATCAAAAAATTCCAAGGAATTAAAAAAAAACAAGATAAATCAATAAGAATTCAGGGTAAAATCAAAATGAATTGCAAAAAATATTCGAAAATCTCTTCAACTCTTCGAAAACCTACAAAATTTGTCACTTCTTGTGAATAAATTCTCTGAAATTCAATAAAATATGATCAAATCCCGTGAAATTCTACGAAATTCGATGATATTTTCTGAAATTCTGAAAAATTTAATAAAATACCTTGAGAGCTTTTAAAATCCCATCGAATCATTGAAATCTTCCGAAATCTTATAAGATCCCTTGGAATCTTCCAAAATAGCTCAAAACCTTGGTCATGTAGAATCGTTCCATATCTACTGAAATTCTTTACAACTGAATGAAAATTTTTTTAAATGCCTTCAAATCAATACAATTCTTGAAACTTCTTTGAAATTTTGTAAATATCTTAAAAACGCATAGGAATCTTTTAAAACCCCCTAAAATATTTAAAATCCTTTCAAATTATTCCAATGAATAGAAAAATCATTGATGTATGTTTAGAAACCATAACAATTTGAAATCCTTTAAAATATTTTGTAATAGTGTAAGCTCTTCAAAATGTCTTAGAATTTACAAAAATGCCGTAAAATCCTTAAGATTCTTTTGAATCACTAACAATAATTATTGAAATCTATTAAAAATAACCTCTAATATTTCGAATTCTTTAAAAAAAATTTCAAGTCCCGTACAATTTTTTGAAGCTCTTGAAAATTCCTTGGTATTTTTAAAACTATTCCAACTCATTTGAAATTCCTTCAAATTATTTAAATCTATTGAAAATTCCTTTAAATCATTTAAATACTCTAAAATCTTTCATATCCTTTGGCATACATTCAAATTATTGAAATCTATTAAAAATTCCTTGGAATCTTTTTAAAATACCCTAAGATATTTCAAATCCTTTGAAATCTTTCGAAATCATTTGAAACTTTTTAAAGCTCTCGAAAATTCCTTACAATTTTTTCAAATACCCTAAAATATTTCAAATCCTTTACAATCCCTTTAAATTATTGGAATCTATTAAAAGTTACTTGGAATCTTCTGAAATTCCTCAGAATCTTTTTAAATGCCCTAAAATATTTCAAATTCTGTGAAATGCTTTGAAGTTATTAAAATCTATTAAAATTTCCTCGAAATCTTTTTAAATACCCTAAAATCTTTCAAATACTTTGGAATTACTTCAAGTTATTGAAATCTATTAGAAATTTCTTCGAATCTTTTGAAATACCCTAAAATATTTTGAACCCTTTAGGATCCCTTTAAATTATTTAAATCTATTAAAAGTTACTTGGAATCTTCTGAAATATCCTAAAATATTTGAAATTATTTGAAATCCCTTGACACGATTGAAATCTATCAAAAAATTTGTAGAATCTTTTAAAATACCCTGAAATATTTCATATTCTATCGATTTTTGTCAAATTCCTTGAAACTTTTTTAATCTCTTGAAAATTCCTTGGAATTTTGAAAATACCCTAAAATATTTCGAATCCTTTGAAATCCATTGAAGTTATTAAAATCTATTTAAACTTCCTTGAAATATTATAAAATACCCAAAACTCTTTCAAATCCTTTGGAATCACTTCAAATTATTTAAATCTATTAGAAATTTCTTCGAATCTTTTTAAATACTGTAAAATAGTTCAAATCTTTTAGAATCCCTTCAAGTTATTGAAATCTATTAAAAACTCCTTGAAATATTTTTAAATACCCTAAAATAGTTAAAATTCTTCAGAATCCCTTCAAATTATAGAAATCTATTAAAAGTTACTTGGATCTTTTAGAATACCTTAAAATATTTCAAATCCTATGAGATTTTTTGAAATCCCTTAAAACTTTTTAAAGCTCTTGAAGATTCCATGGAATTTGTGTAAATACCCTGAAATATTCCAAATCTTTTAACATCCCTTCAAATGACTGAAATCTATTGAAAATTTCTTTTAATATTTTGAAATAGCCTAAAATCTTTTAAATCTTTTGGAATCCCTTCAAATTATTGAAATCTATTAAAAATTCCTTGAAATATTTTGAAATACCCTAAAATCTTTCAAATGCTTTGGAATTACTTCAAATTATCGAAATCTATTAGAAATTTCTTCGAATCTTTTAAAATACCCTAAAATATTTGTAATCCTTTAGACTCCCTTTGAATTATTGAAATCTATTAAAAGTTACTTGGAATCTTCTAAACTATCCTAAAATATTTGAAATTCTTTGAAATCCCTTTAAATGATTGAAATCTATCAAAAGTTCCTTAGAATCATTTAAAATACCCTAAAATATTTCATATTCTATCGATTTTTGTCAAATTCCTTGAAACTTTTTAAATCTCTTGAAAATTCCTTGGTATTTTTAAAATACCCTAAAATATTTAAAATCCTTTGAAGTTATTAAAATATATTAAAACTTCCTTGAAATATTATAAAATACCCTAAAATCTTTCAAATCCTTTGGAATCACTTCAAATTATTGAAATCTATTAGAAATGTCTTCGAATCTTTTTAAATACTGTAAAATAGTTCAAATCCTTTAGAATCCCTTCAAGTTATTGAAATCTATTAAAGATTCCTTGAAATCTTTTAAAATACCCTAAAATAGTTCAAATTCTTCGGAATCCCTTCAAATTATAGAAATCTATTAAAAGTTACTTGGGATCTTTCAAAATACCTTAAAAAAATTCAAATCCTATGAAATTTTTTGATATCCCTTAAAACTTTTTAAAGCTCTTGAAGATTCCATGGAATTTTTGTAAATACCCTGAAATATTTCAAATCTTTTAAAATCCCTTCAAATGACTGAAATCTATTGAAAATTTCTTTTAATATTTTGAAATAGCCTAAAATCTTTTAAATCCTTTGGAATCCCTTCAAATTATTGAAATCTATTAAAAATTCCTTGAAATATTTTGAAATACCCTAAAATATTTCAAATCCTTCAAAATTCCTTCAAATTATTAAAATGTATTAAACATTTCTTGGAATCTTTTAAAATACTCTAAAGGTTTTCAAAAGTATTCAAGAAAATCCAGAAATAGGTAACCTGAATTTCATAATAACCTGAATAACCATAATTCGACAGTGGTACACCCTTGGGTTAATTTATTAAAAGAAAAGTAACTAAAGTGATATTTTCATTTTAAAAACGGGGCTATCATGAATTATCTTTAAAAAGTGACTAATATGTGATTTGAGAAGAAAAAAATGACTAAAAGTGACTCTGCGGCAGCCCTGATTATTTTTAACAGTTACTTTAAGTACTTCTTAGAGAAATTCCCTGACTTTTTCCATTTTTGTTTTAAAACCCCTGACTTTTTCCTGACTTTCTCTGACTATCAAAATTCCCTAACTTTTCCCTGATTTCCAGGTTTTCCCGGACCAGTAGCCACGCTGGTTTTTCTTTTATCCATTTTTATTTCTTTCTTTTATTTTACTATCTCTTCTTGCACAACTCTTTTGTTGTTACTTTCTCAATTACTAGTTCCTTTCCATTTTTCCTTTTTCCTTCGAGTTTGCAAGTTTCTCTCTCTATATAATTAATCCCTTCCTTTGATATCATCTTAATATCTTCCTTCTCCCATTCACGCAACTCGAAACATTCTTGCATCATTGCACCAGGAAATAATGTACTATTTCTCGAACTAATGAAATCGTACCTCGCATTGAAAACTACATGCGTATGCAACACTACAGCATAAATTAAAAGAATTAAAAACTCAGTGATTAAAAAATAACTACTTGTATAATGGATGCATTTTTTGGTCAGATATAAATTAACATTTGTACAAACAAATAAGACTCGCTGTCTCAAGCAATAATTGCACGAGAAAAATATCGTTATGCAAATTTTGCAAATAAGACGTCGATTTTATAATATTACGTAAAAAATCTCATCTATAAAGAATTGCACAAAAACTAGAAACTAGAAACAAACAAAAACAGAAGATAATTACTTCCTGTAATTTTTATGACACATCGAAACATTTATGTGGATAAATTTTGTTATTTTTCCTATTGCAGGGTGGCCGCAAAAATTTATTTTCAAAATTCCCTGACTTTTCGCCGAGTAATTTTTCATTTTCTTTAACAAATTCATAAGACTTGAAAACAATTCAAGTTAAATTCAAAATTTAGAAGAGTTTAAGAAAAATGAGAAGAATTTGATGATATTCATAAAAATTCAAGGTGAACTTAAACAAATTTAAGTGAGTCGAAAACAATTCAAAAATAAGAAAAAATGCATTGAATTCAAAAAATTGTAAATGAGTGCAACAAAATTCAAGGGAATTCAAAATAATTTGATGAAATTCCTCAGAATTCAAGGTGATTTTAAAAGCCTTTAGGATGAATTAAACAAAAACTAATCCAAAAATTTAACAAAAATCTATTGAATTGAGTTAATTCTGGGAATATTTTAAAATACCCTAAAATATTCAAAATCCTTGAAAATCTTTCGAAATACCTTGAAACCATTTGAAATATCTTGAAAATTCTTTGGAATTTTTAAAAATACCCTAAAATATTTCAAATATTTTGAAATCCCTTTAAAATTATCGAAATCTGTTAAAAATGTCTCGAAATCTTTTAAAATATCCTGAAATCTTTAAAAAAAATTTGGAAATGCCTTAAAATATTTGAAAATATTTGAAATCCTTCAATTTTTGTGAATAAATATTTTTAAATCCATTTAAATAATATAAACATTGAGAGCTTTTAAATTACCTTAAAATCATTGAAATCCTCGGAAATCTGTTAAAATCCCTTTAAATCGTTAAAAATATTATAGAACCTCACGGTCACTATAAAAAATTAAAACCCCATGCAATTTTTTTTAAATCCCTTACAATCGTTTATATATATATACCATTAAGCCATTTTCCTTTCGGCGAGCCTCAAGGGGTAAGCGTGACACTACCCGATTCGGGTAGTGTTTCTAGGTGGATAGTTTCTTGTAGTAAATAACTACAAGTGTGGGCTCACCACACCCACCACCGCCAACAGCAACGCAGTAGTATCAGACGGTCACCCATCCAAGTACTAACCGCGCCCAACACTGCTTAACTTCAGTGATCTAACGGGAACTGGTGTTTCCAGCGTGGTATGGCCGTTGCCATACCACGTGTTTAAATCCTTGGAAATTCCTTAAAAATGTTTTAGCCAATTAAGGATATCTTGGAATCTTTTCAAATATCGTAAAATATTTCAAATCCTTTGAAATCTGTGCAAATCCCTTAAAACCTTTTGAAACCATTGAAACTTTGTTATGCTTTTGAAAATTCTTTGAAATTATTAAAATACCCTGAAATCTTTAAAATTCTTTAAAATACCTTCAAAACATTAAAATATGTTTAAAATGTTTGGAATCTTTTAGAATATCCTAAAATCTTAAAAATTCCCTGAAATCTTTGGAAATACATTAAAATATTCGAAAATCAAATCTCGTGAAATTTTCTGAAATTCCACGATATTTCCTGACATCCTGGAAAATTTAATAAAATATCTTAAGATCTTTCAAAATCTTATCAAATGATTGAAATCCTTTGAAATCTTTTGAAATTGTTTAAAGCTTTTAAAAATTCCTTGAAATTTTAAAAAATACCCTAAAATCATACCCCTTATTTGGAATCACTTGAAATTATTAAAATCTGTTAAAAATAACCTATAATATTTATAATCCTTTAAAATCTTTTAGACCCCTTCTAATTTTTTGATCTTGATCTTTAAAGTTCTTTGAAAAATTTCTTGAAATTATTTTAAAAAAATTAAAAATTCGTTGGAATCTTTAAACCTTTTCTTTAATCTTTGGTAATACCTTGAAATATTTCAAAAATCTTCTAAATCTTGCGGAATCCCTTAATTACTGTAATCGTGTAAAATGTATTAAAATAACTTAAGAGCTGTTAAGATTCCTTAAAATCATTGAAATCCTAGAAAATCTCCTGAAAATCCCTAAAATATTTCAAATCTTTCAAAATTTCTTGAAACTTTTTGAAGCTCCTGAAAATTCCTTGGAATTTTTAAAAAATTCCCTAAAATCGTTCAAATCCTTTGGAACCCCTTAAAATTATGAAAATCTATTAATAATTTCTTGAAATCTCTTAAAAAACCTTAAAATATTTTAAATCCTTTGAAACCTTTTGATTTCCTTACAAAATTTTAAACCTCTTGAAAATTCCTTGGTTGCTTTAAAAATACCCTATAGTCTTTCAATAGCTTTGGAATATCTTCAAATTATCTAAATCTATTAAAAATTCCTTGGAATCTTTTAAAATACCCTGAAATTTAAAATCCTTTGGAATCTTTCGAAATCCCTTGAAACTTTTGAAATCACCCTTTTCAAAGCTCTTCAACATTTTCTGAATTTTTACAAATACCCTACAATCTTTAAAATCCTTTGAAATCCCTTCAAATTATTGAATTCTATTAAAAATGTCATGAAATCTTTTGAAACAACCTTCAAATATTTTTAAAGAATTCAAGAAAATTCGGAAATAAGTATAGACCTAAATTCAATAGACCACTGGGTCAATTTATTGAATGAAAAGTGACAAAAGTGATCTTTTCATTGAAAAAGTGACTAAAAAGTTATTTGGACAAGAGTCACTAAAAAAGACTGTGTCACCTGATTCTGTTACTTGATTATTTTTTACATTGACTTAAAGTGCTTCTTACAGAAATTCCCTGGCTTTTGCAATTTTTTCAAAATTCCCTAACTTTTCCCTGACTTGCCACCCTGTATTATTAGGATGGTCCAAATTTATACCTGTAAAAATTCGACTTTCGATTTTTGGTGATCGATCGTTCCCAATTTTTTCCTTATCCGGAAAAAGAAAATCCGTATTTTTCAACGTTATCCTGTGACTCCGGGTTTTTTTAATTGACATGGGGTTTTAAATGGGAAAAGCTCGGTTTTCGAGAAAATGGAAAAAAGAAGTACTTGTTATTATCTATTTCTGAATTAAAGTATAGTCACCTCTTAAGGAATTTTTAAGGAATAATTTTCACCCAATAACTTTTAATTTTGAACCTTCCAATATCCTTTTATTGTGCCCGGAAAATGCCCCAAAAATGCAAAATAGCAGTTTTCTATCTAATTCATACTAAAGACGGTATTTTTCGAAATTTTCCCAACATTAATTCTTTTTAATCGATTATTAATGTGTTTCCAAGTATTTTTTAAATAATTTTGAATTGTTTCAATAATTATTATTTATTTAAAAAATTTTTTTCCTTCTTTAGATCTTGAAAAAATATTATATTTGGACATAAATGATACAAAGTTGTTGAATTTCCAGAGAAGTACTTCTTGTTTAACATATTTTGCAATTACTTAAACAATTTTAATTGTTTTAAACAATTTTTTCTCCTTCAAATCGTAAAAAATTATTATTTTCTGGAATTAATGACACAAAATAACGAATGTTGAGAGTAATATATTTTTTAAGGATATTCGGTAATTAATTAAACAATTTTCATTTGCTTAAACAATTGTTTCGCCCGTAAAGCGTGAAAAGTTATTTTCTGGAATGGATGACATGGTTAACAGATATTGAGAATAATATTTTTTTTAGGATATGTAGAAATTTTCAAAACAATTTTAATTCGTTTAAACAATTCTATTTGTTTAAACAATTTTTATTATTTTGAACAATTTTTTCCCTATAAATCGTAAAAAGTTATTCTTTTCTGCAATTAATTACACAATTAACGAAT
Organism: Andricus curvator; assembly: GCA_932195095.1. Lineage (NCBI taxonomy): Eukaryota > Metazoa > Arthropoda > Insecta > Hymenoptera > Cynipidae > Andricus > Andricus curvator. The sequence goes on along the minus strand of CAKNYM010052527.1, from coordinate 437,771 downwards.
TTTAGAAGTACCATTTTTTGTTTAAGATATTTAGCAATTATTTAAACAATTGATAATAATCATTCACTTGCGCCTTTTGACAGGCCATATAATTCTTAAACCATAATGATTTGTATAAATAATTAAATTCAATTGCTCTAAGTAAAGTATAGTCCTTTTTTTAAATCAGCCCCGTAGAATAATGGAATCTGTGAATTGAAAATAATTTGCATGGAGATCTTTGCTAAAGTTTATAAATAAAACAGAACAGAGAAGTAATTTTAAGAAAAAAAAGGACTATACTTTTCTTAGAGCAATTGAATTTAATTCTTTAAACGATATAGGGTATACGTTCTGAGATAAGGAAATATGTACTGATAAATAAATATGTACCCTTAAAATTCGTTAATTGTGTCACTGATTGCAGAAAATAATACTTTTTCACGATTCACAGAAAAGAAAATTGTTTAAACAAATGAAAATTGTTAAATAAACTTAATAAAAAAATATGTTACTCTCAACATCCGTTAATTGTGTCAATAATTCCAGAAAATAATAACATTTTACGGTTTTAAGGGAAAAAAATTGTTTGGACAAATAAAAATTGTTTAAATAATTAACAAATATATTGAACAAGAAGTTATACTCTTGAATGGATTGTTTTAAAAATTCAGAATTATTTGAAAAACCCTCGAAAACCCTTCGCTTATCGATTAAAAATTATTCATGTTAAAAACATTCCGAAAAATACCGTCTTTAGCATGAATTTCATAGAAAACTGCTATTTCCCATTTTTGGTACATTTTCCGGGCACAATAAAAGGGTATTAGAAGTGTGAAAATCAAAAGTTATTGGATGAAAATTATTCCTTGAAAATTCCTTAAGAGGTGGGTATATTTTAATTCACAAAAAATTTATAAAAAGTACTTCTTTTTTCCATTTTTTCGAAAACCGAGCTGTTCCCATTTAAAATCCCATGTTTATTTCAAAAGCCCGGGGCACGGGTTAACGTTAAAAAAAAAGAAAAAAATTACGGATTTTCTTTTTCCGGAAAACAAATAAACTTGGAGGGGGGGGGGGGATCAATCACCAAAAATCGAAAATCGAGTTTTTCGACCACTCTACTATATTATACAGGGTGGCAAAAAGGTATGGATGCCCCTAGAAATCTCTGTGGTTTGTTAAAAAAAATCAAGGAAATACCCTAAGTAACTTTCAACGAGGAATCCAACGGTGACCTTGTATTTGACCTTGAACTTCCTTGTCGAAGGCATTTTGAGGTCAGCTTTGTTTTTTTAAATGGGAACCCCTATTTTTGGTGCCAGAATCGAAAAGAGCGGAAAATTTTACGTTCGGGTATGTGTTTGGGTCAAAGGTTAACCTGACCTCTACAGGTCAAATAAAGGTCAAAGTAAGCTGTCATACGACCTCGTAGGAATCTCGCAGAATTAGTGAAAAAAATTAAGCAAGGTAAATTATTAAAAATTAAATTATTATTATTGTCTTTAACTTTTATTCAATAAATTATTAAAAATTACCCTGGGTAACTTTCAACGAGGAGTCCAACGGTGACCTTGGATTTGACCTTGAACCTCATTTTCATGGTCATTTTAAGGGGAGCCTTGTTTTTTTAAATGGGGAACCGTATTTTTGGTGCCAGAATCGAAAATAGCGGGAAATTTTATGTTCGGGTATGTGTTTAGGTCAAGGGTTAACTCTGCAGGTTAGGTTGACCTCTACAGGTCAAATAAAGGTCAAAGGTCACCGTTAGATTCCTCGTTGAAAATTACCCAGGGTACCTTGGTTAACTTTTTTCAATAATTCTGCGAGATTCCTACGAGGTCCTATGATAGCGTAATTTGACCTTTATTGGACTGTTAGAGGTCACGTTAACCCATGACCTAAACACATATTCGAACGTAAAATTTCCCGCTCTTTTCGATTTTGGCACAAAAAATAGGGGTTCCCATTTTAAAAAAAAACAAAGCTGACCCCAAAATGACCTTGAAAATGATGTTCAAGGTCAAATCCAAGGCCACTGTTGGATTCCTCGTTGAAAGTTACCTAGGGTATGACCTTGGTTTTTTTTAACAAACAACAGAGATTTCTAGGGGTTTCCATACTTTTTCGCCACCCTGTATGTAAAATTGTTACGAGCCTTACTTGATTTTTAAATTAAGAATTAAATATTTATCCGCATTATAGATTTTTTTTTAAATAAAATACTATTTTTAGGTCCAGTATTTACTGTGCTTTCACTACTAAGCTGTCTCACGAGTTGTGCAAATCCATGGATATACATAGCATTTAATTCTGAACTGCGGGTCATCTTAATGAATTTTGTACGGAGAATAACGAAGCATAAATATTCACCAGGCTCAGGTAATTGAAATCAATTTATAAGCGCGTTTAATGTTCCCTTATATTCCGTGTAATATCCCAGTTTTCCTTCAATCAATTAGAGAGCTTTTCATTAAGATAAATTACACCGAGTCGGAAATATTCTAATGAAACCGGAAATTCCTTGCAGGAAACTCAATTATGTCATAAAGTGAAGCTAACACAAGAATGCGATCAGAAAGTAATAAACAATGTAAATTGTGTGCATAAATGTTTTATAACACACGGAGAAAAAAATATGCCTATAATAGTAAGAGCACTAGTCATGCTTTTGTCGTAGGTTTCATTCTTGCTATCTTGGTACCAAATTCATTCATTTTAAGCAGGAATCCCTTTATCCTAAAAAAGTACAAAGATTCATGCTTTTAAAGCCGTTATCCCTTACGAAAATAGCTCGAACTTCGCCTTGCTACGGTTGTAAGAAAACTCATCCTATTAGAGTATGAGTACTCTTACAAAAGAGATATTAGGCCACGCCTACCGGCGCTTGCGCGTGACCTAATATCTCGTTTGTAAGAGTACTCATACTCTAATAGGATGAGTTTTCTTACAACCGTAGCAAGGCGAAGTTCGAGCTATTTTCGTAAGGCACAACTGCTCTAAGGGCATGTGACTCCAGCAATAACGGCATGCGCTTGATTCTTTTATGGTATAGGACATTTAATGCTAAAAATGTCTAACCTGATGCCAATATTGGTAGAAATTCATACCAATTTCGCACATGAAGTTCCATGCTGTAATATTAAGAGCTCAGCCTACTATAACAGTGTGGTTTTTTTCTCCGTGCAGGGACCGTTCAAAAACTATGTCGCACTGCCAGAGGGGTGGGGTAACAGAGTTTGTGACGAGGGGGCAGGAGTTAACGCAGAATGTGACATCACACATGGAAAATATAAATGTGAATAACAATTTCTTCAAATGCTCGAAAAAATGAAAGCTAATTATTTATTTTACAAGTAAAACATCTAAATACAGACTTCACACTCTTTCCCCTATTGTCCTCTCTGTTCCTTTTTAAAGATTTTTTCTTTTTCACACTATTGCAAGAAACTTCCCCTTTTTCTCCTTTTTTCGCTTAAATGCGAACTGAGTTAATATAACTCATTAAGAAAATGTAACTATTTTCCATTGAAATTTAATTCTTTTCAATTCTAAACTTTCATCAGTTTTGAAAATTCATCTTTTTTAGTTGAAAATTAATTTTCTAAACGAAAAAAAAATTAACTAATCCATTTTTGGTTGAAAATTGACATTTTTTAGTTGAAAATTCAACTTATCAATTTTTAATTGAGGATTCATATTTGTTGGTTGAAAATTCAACTAGATGGTTGAAATTTGAACTACAAATTGCAAATTCATTTTATTGGTTGAAAATTGAACTATTATAGTGAAAATTCGTTTTTTTGTTGTTGAAAATGTATCTTTTTTAGTTGAAAATGTAACTACTTGACTGCAAATTTATCTTAATTGTGAGGTTGAAAATTCATGTACTTTGTTGAAAATTCGTGTTTAATTTATTTGGTTGAGAATTCAATTATTTGTTTACAAATTAATCTACTTTGTAGCAAGTTCAAAAATGTTGTGAAAAAGTCATATTTTTGGTTGTAAATTCAACTACTTTGTTAGAAAATTCAATTATTTGTTTGACAATTACCTTTTTTTATTAAAAATTCATGTATTTTGTTAAAAATTGGGAGATGCATCATTTTAGTTGAAAATTCATCCGTTTGGTTGAAGATTTAACTATTTTGTTAAAAACTCGTCTTCTTTTTTTTTTAAATTAATTTTCTCAACTCAAAAGTTGACTAATCTATTTCTGGATAAAAATTAATCCTTCTTAGTTCAAAATTCGACAAATAAATTTTTCATTGACAATTCATCTTTTTGATTAAAAATACAACAATTTGGTGAAAAATTTATGTATTTTGTTCTAAATTCGTATTTTTTGGCAACAAATTAATCTTCTTTATTCAAAATTCAACTACTTGATTAAAATTTGTACTACTTTATTAAAAATTTATTTTATTAGTTGAAGATTCATAACTTTAGTTGAAAATTCGTTTTTTTGTCAAAAGTCAAAACTGTTTTGTTGAAAATTCGTCTTTTTGGGTTAAAAATTCTATTATTCTCGTAAAAATCCAAATATTTCGTTGAAAATTAACTTTTTGGTTCAAAATTCATTTTTTGAGTTAAAAATTCAACTGTTATCTAGAGAATTCGTATTTTTGGTTTGAATATTTAACAATTTGGTTTACATTTTTTTTCTCTCTTAACTAAAAAATCTTTCCTGGTTGAAAATTCAAGGGTTTTGTTGAAAATTCGTCTTCTTGGTTTCCAAATTGATCTCTTTCGGTAAATTTTTTTTTTTCAGTTAAAACTGTAACTTTTTTGTTAAAAATTATTCTTTTTTGGTTAAGGATTCAACTTTTTTTCAAATTAGTCTTTTTTGGTTGAAATCAACTGTTTTTTATTTAAAATAAAATCTTTTTTCGGTTGAAGTATCAACCATTTTATTTTTCGTTAAGTATTAATCAATTTTTATTGAAAATTCAACTACTTGAATAAAAATTAAATTATTTTGTTAAAAAGTCAACTGCTTCAATGAAAATTCAACTGCTTCATTAAAAAATTAATTATTGTGTTGAAAATTTAACTATTTGGTTGAAAAATCGTCATTTTGGCCTGAAAATTCAACTATTTGGTTTAAAATGCAACTGTTATTGAATGCATTTTTTAGTTGGAAAAATTCACATTTTTAGGTCGAAAATTCCACTGTGTGGTTAAAAATTCAACTATGTTGTTGAAAATTCAACTATTTTGTAAAAAAATCACCTTTTTTGTTCGAAAATTCAACTGCTTTGTTGAAAATTAATTTTTTTAGATTGAAAATTCATCTTTTTCTTGTTTATATTCAACTGTCTTCTGCAAAATTCGTCTTTTTGGCTTAAGGATTCGACCATTTGGTTGAAGATTCGTCTTTTGTGTCTAAAAATTCAACTAGTTGGTTAAAAATTCGTCTCTTTTACTTGAAATTTCAACTATTTGGTTGCAAATACAACTGCTTGGTCTAAAATCAGTTTTTGTTGAAGATTCAACTATTTGGTTGAAAATTCGTCTTTTCGGATTTAAATTTCAACTGTTTTCTAAAACATTCGACTTTTTAGCGTAAAAACTCAACTGTTAGAAATCGATCTCTTTTGTTAGAAAATTAATCTTTTGGTTTGAAAATTTAACTTTTTTTTTTTAATTATTCTTATATTATTCCCGTATTTTGTGAAAAATCACCATATTTCTCCTATTTTTAGAGCATTTTGTGCTGTGAAGTCTGTTAAAATATTATGTTTGTATGTTTTTTTTATTTATTTTATTTTAAATTAAATAGAAGAAAATATTTTGACTTGAAGGGGGGGGGTCGTATTTGTGACGTTACTTTGGGGGATTCAAGCTTTGTGTGATGACCTGTGACGAAGAAGAGGAAGGGCGGAAAAAGTGTGCCAAAAACCGTAACGTAGTTTTTGAACGGCCCCAAAAGGAATTTTGCTTCCTTCTTATGAAAATTTTGAAAACTCAGCAGATACGAGTAAGCATAACAAAATATTAAATTGATACAAAACTAATTTGATATTATAATTTTTATTCAAATCAAAACTTGTAACACTCATTACTTTTTGAAAATTCTCGTGATGTAACAATTTCCAGATTCAAGATGATGTGAAAGACCCAGAGAAGAGCAACAATTTTAGAATTCAGTTCAAAAACTTGTTTTAACTGAATATTTAAAAATCGAATCGCGTTATCAGTTTTTTCGTATCTCGCATATTTAAGCAAATTGTAAAAAATAAATCAATCATTTTTTAAAAATGTAATTAAATTTAAAAATCAAATTATTTTCCTGCTTGCCTTACAAGTGTTTTCACTTTCGGAAGGCTCCAAATGCAAATAAATGCATTATCTTATCATTAGAAAAACAGTCGTTAAAATATTCTTTGTGAGAAATACTGACAACCTAAAATAAAGAATTTTTCAATAATTTGTCCTTAAAAAATGTACTCTATAAATTACATTCTTCTCTTCTCATTTTATTTTTTAGCAAAATTAATATTTTTGATAGGTTTTTAAAATTATTTTTTATAACTTTGCTTCCTAAAATGATTGAGAGGCATTTCCAAACTTAATTTGCATTATTATTAATTCATTATTATTTCAAGCTTTCACATTTTGAAGTCTTTAGACATTCAGATTAAATTTTAAAAGCTTTCAAAATTTACATGTTCCAGAAACAAAAAACCTTCTCAAGTTTCAATTCAATAAATTGGATTATGTAAATATCTCTGTATTCAAAATTTAATCGTATTACTTAATTTACAGAATAATGAACAGTTTACATATTTTAATACATTTATTTTAAAACGAAGACTAAATATGTCAAAGTGAACAACTTTACTGCCCTACTACCTAGAATTATACGAAATCGATAATTATTCATAACAATTGTAATAAAGTATGCAATTGTTTATAATAAATTTAATCGGAAAAATTATATTTCTTAATAGCAGAAACAATTCATCTATGTAAACTTTCCAATCATAAATATTATGAAATGAAAATTTAAAAAAAAAATTAAAATAACATTTTAATTTTTAAACCAGGAACATCTAGAATCGTAAATTAATTGGGGTTTCCCTCACCTTGACATTTTAGTATTTCTTTCAAATCGGAGAAAATTTTACATCTGTTCCTCCATCTATTGGAAAATACATATTCTATTTTCACGCATTTTTGACTAGTTTGATCATATATCCAGCGGACTGGAGGGTTTGTATCGTCTGCAGACAATCTATAAAAAAAATGAAAAGAACTTATTAATTAAATTTACATTACATTTTTATATTTTTTATATTTTATACTTAGTTGACAATTAATTTTCTTTCAAACTCAAAAAATATCTGAAAGCAAAGTTTACCTTGATACCAGTTCTGGGGATCAAATTTTGGTATCACAACAATTTTTAATTTTTGCACTATAAAGAATACCATGTGGATAGGGTGACCAGATGGCTTGATCGGAAAATCAGGACATTATCCCATTTCTCACCCACTTCAATCTATAATTTCTCCCACCCCTGAACACTATAAATTTTTTTCAGGTTAAATTTTCAACCAAAAAAATTAATGTTCAACCAACAAGATTAATTTTGGACCAAAAAAGATGAATTTTGAACTAAAATACATAAATTTTCAACAAAATAGTTTATACTAACAAAAATAACATTTTTAGCAAAATAGATGCACCCTCTACCAAATAGTTGAATTTTTAACTAAAAAATATCAATTTTCAACAAAAAATGGAATAGGTAAATTTTCAATTACCAAAATTAATTTTCAACCAAAGAAAAATGTATTTAAAATAAAATATTTAAATTTTCAACTAAAAAGATGAATTTTTGACTGAAATCATAAATCATTAATCAAAAAATAAATTTTTAACAAAGTAGTTCAACTTTCAACGAATTAGTTTAATTTTTAATAAAAAATATGAATTCTCAACAAAAAAATGTTTTAATTTTGAATTTAAAACTGTTTAATTCAACCAAAAAGATTTATTTTGAAGCAAGAAGATTTATTTTCTACCAATAAAGACAAATTGATCTAATCTGTAACGTCCACTGGTCAAATCAGTAACTTCAAATGATCTGAACGAAGTCATTTTGACTGACGTAATCAGTAATTTTCTATTATGTGAATTTAATTTTCTACCAAAAAAGACTAATTTTCTACCAAAAAAGACGAATTTTCAACTAAAAAAGATCAATTTTCAACCCAAAATGGAATATATTTACAGTTAAAGAATTAATTTTTAACAAAAAAAAACTAATTTTCAATGAAATAGTTGAATTTTCAACCAAAGAAATGAATTGTCAACGGAAAAGATGAATTTTTCACCAAGAAGATTAATATGAAACCACAAAAGGCGAATTTTCCACGAAATTATTGAATTTTCAACTAATAATTGATTTTTTACTGAAGAAGTTAAAATTGAACCAAACACGGAGTAGTTAAATTTTCAGTTAAAACAAAATTAATTTTCAAAAAAAAAAAGATTTTGCAACAAAATAGTTAAATTTTTAACCAGAGAAATGAATTTTCACCCGTAATGATGAATCTTCAATAAAAAAAAATTTTAACCAAATAGTGGAATTCTTGACCGAAAAGATGATTTTTCCACCATAAAGATTAATTTTCTACCAAAAAAGATGAATTTTCATCAAAAACCGATTAATTGTTTTACCAAAAATGAAATAGTTAAATTTTCAGTTCAAAAAACTCATTTTTGACCCAAAAAAACGAGTTTAAAACAAAACAGTTACATTTTTATTCAAAGAAAATAATTTTCTACAAAATACATGAATTTTTAACTAGAACAGATAAATTTTCAACCAAAAATGGAATAGTTAAGTTTCTAGATCAAAAATTATTTTTCAACCAATTAAAACCGAATTTTCAACAAAGTAGTTAAATTTTCAACAACAAAAAAAGATTTTTGAATTAAAATGATGAATCATCAACCAAGAGAAATCAATTTTTAATATGAAGTAGATCCACTTTCAAGCAATTAGTTGAATTTTCAACAAAAAATGTAATAGTTGATATTTAAACCAAAACAGACGAATTTTCAACAAAATAGTTAAAAATCCTCGATCAAAATAGATTAGTTTTCAACCAAGACGTTACGCTTTTAGTCAAAAAAGATTAAATTTCTTCGAGAACAGATGAATTTTTAAACCAAACAGCCGAATTTTCAAACAAGACAGATTTTTCATCAAATAAAAAATAAAATTTGATCAAAAATGTGGAATTTTCATGCTAAAAAGATGAATTTTCTACAAAAACATTGAATTTTCAAATCCGAAAATATGAATTTTCAACAAAAAAGTTAATATTTGACCCAAAAAATTGACTTTTTTGTTTTTAGCGGAATTGTAGAATAAAAAAAAATAAAATGTTCATTCCCTAAATTATATAAATTATATAAATATCTTTTTTGAGCTCAACATTGTTATGTAAGTAATTGAGTTGAATCTGTACCAGTCTGTACAATATCTTAGTTATTTTAAACAATTTTCAGAACTTCAAATTTTTTTAGGCAATTACATTAATTCCTTTCTTTTCAAATATTAATAAAATTCCGCATACGTCAAGTTTTTGAATTTGAAATTATGAAACAAATTTAGATCAACGCAATGAAAATCGCGCACAAAAAAAAACAGAATATCAGGAAAGCGATAAAAAATCAGGACATGCCCTGATAAGTCATGATGTCTGTTCACCCTACATATGGACCCATTTGCAAATTAAGTAAAAATCCAAAGAATAAATGTGAGAGAGGAGAATGTATACAAATTTTTGGTTCTTACGTAATTGATGCATTTATTTAAACACACATAAAATTGAATAATTGATTCGAATTGTTTAATTGCAATATTTGGTGCGACTTACCTATTTGTCTTGGTTTTGGCTTAGTTTATTATTTTTTGAAATAGACACTACCATCACAAGAACTTCAATATGGAAATATTAATATAAATAATAATGTAAAACATATAAATAAAAAATGTTCATTTTTACATGTATAACTTTCGTTTTAAAATGAATCTATTGCAATATTTAAACTATTCATTATTTTGAAAATAAAATGATATGATTAAATTTCGTATGTGGAGAACTTTAAATAAACCGACTTGTAGTAACAGAAAATTAGAAAAAATAATTTTTTTATTTTAGTCTGTCAACGTTTTAGCGACAATTTTTATGTTGGTGAGATAACCTATTTACTAGCATTTCCAACCGTACGAACGTGAAAAAACATGCAAGTAAAATGCAAGCAGAAAAATAAGTTTTTTATTGTTAAAGAGATTATATATGCATCATAAGTTATTTGTTTATTTCGATATATCTACATTTTGTAAAAATACAAAGAATTTTTTCCCGCACTAATTCATAGAAAGAATTTTTTCGAAAAAAAATTACAGAAAAAATTCTTAATTAATAATTAATTAATAATAATAAATGAAAATAAATAAAATAGTACAAAAATTATGATACTTAAAATAGTGTGCTTAGTAGTACAATACGTCAATAGTCCCTTATTATTATTATTGATTATTTATTAATTATAATTTTTGCACGAACATGTACTATAGAATCTTCTCGAGTGTCGCAAAGTAGGGCAATACATTTTCTGTGGACAAATCCATTTTTAGCCTACACCATTCAATCGATTTTGAGTTTTCTTTTAAATGCAAGCTTTTTAAATTTCTAAAAGATTTGTGTGTTTGGATTTTCGATAACAAGTTTGGTTAAGTTTTTATTAACCAACGAAATTGAAATTTTTCTTAACTTTTCAGAAGTACAATTTTTTTAAGATATTTAGATTTATAAACCAAGTTTTTATGTCTGTGCTAAAACTATCTATACATAATTTACAGTGGGTGATGATAATTTTAAAAATTGTTTATTACGTTATAAACAAATTAGGGAAGAAAAGTTATTTTTCGGGACAGGCTCCATTTTTTATGTAATCAACTAAGAATATCTTGCCGATGACTCCTTGCTATTATACTCTGCAAATTCACAAAAATTATCAAATATTTAAACTATTTCATTAACAAATCCAGGATTTGGCTATTTTTTAAAGAATACGTGCAATTTTTTACAAAATCAACTAAGAAAGTCTGTACGATGACTTTTTGCTATGATAATTTGCAAATTCATAATAACTAATAATTATTTGAACAATTTTCATAAACAAATTCCCAGTTTGTGTATTTTTCAACAAATAGGCTTTTTTACGAAATTAACTAAGAATGACTTTCCGATGACTCTTCGCTATAATACTTAAGAATTTATAAGAATTATTAATTATTCAAACAATTTTCATAAACAAATTAACTGTTTCGATATTTTTCAATGAATAGACTCAATTTTTTGCGGAATCAACTAAGATAGTATATTCAATAACTCTTTGTTGAAACAATTTGAAAATTTACAAAAATGATTAATTATTTAACAAATTTTCGTGAACAAATTCAGAGTTTGGCTATTTTTTCAAAAATAGGCTCAATTTTTTACGGAATCGACTAAGAATTTCTTTCAGATTTGTCTTTGCTATGATACTTTTGTTATTTATATAAACTGTTTAACTAATTAATCATTTTGCTGTCAATTTGGAAAGCATCATAGCAAAGAGTCATCGAAAATATGTTATTAGTCGATTCCGTAAACAATAATTAAGAAAAATTCGTTGCAAAATAGCAAAACACTGAATTTTTGTATGAATATTATTTAAATAATCCACAATTGTTATCAATGTGGAAAGTATCATAGCGAAAAGTTATCGCAAAGGCATTGTCAGTTGATTCCGTAAAAAAAGTAAGCCTATTCATTGAAAAATAACCAAACCCTGAATTTGGTAATGAAAATTGTTCAAATTATTAATAATTCTTGTAAATTTTCAAAGTATTATAGCAAAGAATTATCAAAAAAACATTCATAGTTGATTTCGTAAAAAATTGAGCCTTTCAGTTGAAATATAGCCAAACTCTGAATTTGTTCATGAAAATTGTTTAAATAATTAATAATTCTTGTGAATTTGCAAATTATCATAGCCAAAAGTCATCGGCAAGACATTCTTAGTTGATTTCTTAAAAAAATTGAGCCTGCTCGATGAAAAACACTCACTCTGAATTCTTGTATGAAAATTGTTTAAATAATTAATAATTCTTGTGCTTTTTTGAATTATCATAGCCAAAAGTCATCGAAGAAACATTCTGAGATGATTTTCTGAACAAAAATTGAACGTTTTCTTTGGAAAATAGCCGAACTCTGAATTTGAATGAGCTAAAGATTGCCAATCCCGCAAAATAACTTTTGTTCATTTATTTCTTTATAACGTAATAACATTTCTTTTTGATTAGGCTCACTAACTATAATTTATTTCTAGATAGTTTTAGTACAGATATAAGTCTTTGGTTTATAAATCTGAACATCTTAAAAAAATGGTTATTCTGAAAAATTAAAGGAAAATGTCAATTTTATTGGTTAATAAAAAATTAATTAAATTTTGTATTTCTAGATATTGTAAGCACAGACATAAGAACTTGGTTCATAATTCTGAAAATCTGAAAAAAATGGTATTCCTGAAAAACTAAAGAGAATAAAAATGTCAATTTAATTGTTAAATAAAAATGTAACCATTTGATCAGAAATCGAAACACACAAATCTTTTGAGAATAAATAGTGTAGGATAAAAATTGATTTATACACAGAAACTAAAATAAGTCTAGAATAATTTGTTTATTTCACCTCCTTAGTAAAATATTTTCCAATGTAGAGATAAACGTAACAAATTATTTATTTGCTTGAATAATAGATATTTGAAAATATTTTCTATAAAGTAAATTTAAGAGAAGAGGTAAATACTTGAAAGAATTCTAACGTGTAAAGATTATTCATATATTTACAGAAGATGCTTCGAGAAATGGAAATTCAAACGACCCTTCGACAACATCATCAATGATCTCCAAAGTGTCCATATATCCCAATACAGTGGTGAGAAAAAACTCTGAAATAAAAGAAAGAAGTATTTAGAAATGATGTCGGAAAAAAAATTATTTCCAAAGAGAATAAATCACCACACTTGTGAAAAAATAAATATTACGTATATTATTTAAGATAATTATTGTATCCGAAACTATATGTACATAATATTCAACATAAATTATTGAATGTAATATAGCATAATATATTTTCATTTTTATTAATAACCTTTATGAATAACCACAGCGATTTATATCTTAATTTAATAAACTTTATTTAATAAATTATAGAATCTATTCTTTTATAGCAATGTTAATCTTATTATATCCATTTCTGTCCTATAATATTCAGTAAGATTTTGAACATCTTATCTACTTTCTACTTTCTATTTATAATTATTTTTAAATCTTGAACTTCAAAATTTCAAATAGTCTAATCTCAGAGAAATTAATTAAAGTTATAAAACGGAATAGAAACTTATAAAATGCTAAACCAAATATATGATAAAATCTTATAAGACGGGATGGTAAAAGATAGAATTGTTTGAGAAAGGAACAAAGTTATGAAATAGAACAAAAAATTATACAATTATAGGAAAAAGGAATACATAATAAGGTGCCAAAACAATATAAAAAATTATAGAATTATAGGAAAATAATATAAGACAAACTGATAAAACGGGATATAACAGGATTAAACTATTTGAATTTTTAACAGAATTCATTAATTTAAAAGAAAAAAGTTAATTGTTAACCAAATCGTTGAATTTTCTAACGAATTAGTTGAATTTCCAACAGAAAAAATGACTTTTTTACAAAATTGTTGAATTAAAATTAGATTAATTTTTAACCAAATAATTGAATTCTCAGCCAAAAAACATGAATTTTCAACCAAGAAAATTAATTTTTTACCGAAAAATACAAATTTTCAACAAACTACATGAGTTTTTAATCAAGCAATTAAATTTTTAACCATAAAAGATAAATTTGCAGCCAAAAATGGAATACTTACATTTTCAATTTAAAAAATTAATTTTTTACGAAAAATCAAATTTCAAAAAAATAGTTAAATCTTCAGAGATAAATTTTGCAACTGAAATGATGAATCTTCGGCTGGAATAGTCAAATTATCAGTTGAACAATAAATTTCCTACCTAAAAACAACGATTTTTCAACAAAATAGATCAATTTTCAACCAAAAAAAATGAATTCTCAACTAAGATGATGCACCTTAAAACAAACAATTCTTTTTTAACTAAATAGTTTAACTTTGAACGAATTAGCTGAATGTACAAACAAGGAGATTAATGTTCTAACAAAAAAGACAAGTTTTTAACAAATAAAATGAATTTCCAACTAAAAAAATTTTATTTACAGTTACTTCGAAGGAGAATTTTGATTTTTCATGGCATTTGCAGGATATCTTCAGAAGACTCTTGTTTTATATGATACAATAAAAATGAGCACATTTTCTGATTTCTGGTTAAGTCACGATCTGACAAATTTGATACATTTTTAGATATAATTACTCCATCGAAAAATAAATATGGATCAAACTTTATTATTATTATACCATTAGGCCTTCCCTTTCGGGGTAGGCAAACACCATGATTTTTGTTTTATTTTCATTAATAAATTTTGAGGCTCATGTTCTCATGCTTGTATTAAGTTTATTCAACATTCTTTCATTATTAATAACTTCGAAAAAGAATTTTTCATTATATTTGCAGGATATCTTCAGAAGACTCTTAAGAACAGTTATTATATGATACAAAAAAAAATGGAATACATTTTCTGATTTTTGGTGAAGTCGCTATCAGAAAAATTCGAGAAATTTTGATCCTACACCGGTTGGCGGTAAACCATTTTTTTTAACAATAACTTTGTAGTTTTTTCTTATTTAAGATCAAAATTAAATCTACTTATGAATAATTTCATTCGCCGAAATCAGAGCAAGAAAAAATTCACAATTAAAAATTAGATTTCCAAACTACCTCCTTAGTCCTTTCCGGCTCATTGGAGTCAAATACATGAAAAAGAGAAAAATAACCAAACTCTCGCTCTTTCCTTATACTTTCTCCGTCTTTTTTATACAACATATTAGGGAACGAACATGTTTCGAAGTCAATTTATACCTCCTAATCAGGGATTATTTATAGGAAAAATACCAGTATGAATAATGGAAAATTATATTAATTAAAATGAACAAAATACCTGAAAATAAAAATATATAGACATTCATTAAAAAGGTAATTTAGTCTAATTCTCCATTACATTCACAGAAAAAAAAGAAGTGAATTTTTTTTGCGGGTAATTTTCAAGTAGATAAGGTTGAATTTTTTCGCATCGAAACAAAAGAAGATTCAATAGAGTTGACATGGTAACCATTTTCCATGTGGTGGGTAAATCTTAACACGTGAATGTAAATTTTGTTGCAGGTGAAGATTACTCTGACATCGCTGTAAATATTACATTTTGTTTCTTCCTCATAGAGGAAGCTTTGTAATGGTAACGTTTTCCGAAATTTTCAAATTCATTTAATTAAACCTTCCCCAATTTAAAACTGGATGTGTATGTCAATGACTAGAAAACGGTTGCAGATAAATTGATGAAATTTGAAGGGCTTATTTTCCTCACTAATATCTTGAAACTGACCAAAGGATTTCTAAAAATATTTATTGCATTTTTTTTAGCACTCAATAATACTTTAAAAATCGGTTTTTTATAGTAAAACTTTTTTCATTAGCATAATTCAAAGTTGATGCAACAATATAAAGCTTAAGATATATAAAGATAAAAAGATATAAAGCTTCGAGACGAATCGATTGACCTATAATAATAATACATTTTATTAAAGAGTAGGGAAGTTATGGTAATTTATATATTTTGAAAATCGGTTTTTTATAGTAAAACTTTTTGCATTAACATAATTTAAAGTTGATGCAAGAACAGAAAAGATGTGTTGATTCGAGTCGAATCGATTGACCTATAATATTAATACATTTGATTGAAGAGTGAGAAAGCTGTGGTAATGCATAATATTTGAAAATACGGTTTTTTATAGTAAAACTCTTTTTTTCAACATAATTCAAAGTTGATGCAAGAATATAAAAGATTCCTTTGGTTCGAGACGAATCGATTGACCTATAATATCAATACATTTTATTAAAGAGTAGGGAAGTTATGGTAATTTATATATTTTGAAAATCGGTTTTTTATAGTGAAACTTTTTGCATTAACATAATTCAAAATTTATGCAAGAACAGAAAAGATGTATTGATTCGAGTCGAATCGATTGATTTATAATATTAATACATTTGATTGAAGAGTAAGGAAGCTATGGTAATGCATAATATTTGAAAATACGGTTTTTAATAAAAAAAAATTTCATCAACATAATTCAAAGTTGATGCAAGAATATAAAAGATTCCTTGGTTCAAGACGAATCAGTTGACCTACAATATTAAAACATTTCATTAAAGAGTAGGGAAGTTATGGTAATTTATATATTTTTAAAATCGTTTTTTATAGTAAAAATTTTTTCATTCTCATAATTTAAAGTTGATGCGAGAATAGAAAAGACTTTTTGATCATAAATTTGCAAATAGAGTAATTCTGACAATTTTTGTGAAGAAATCATAAAGGTGGGAAAGGGATAGGGTGCGACAGAAATTTTCCCTTCCCTTTTCCGCTCAAAAATTATCATTTCGAATACAAAATTTGATTTATCTGATTTGGCTTTGTGTTAAAAAACTTTTTTGTATCATTTTGTAGTTTTGCATTTTTTGTACATTTCTATTTTTAAATTGATCAAAATGAAGACTTTGCTTTGTCTATTATTCAAAAAAGTAACTAATGTCTCCTCTATGAGGAAGCAAAAAGATTTGCTAACTCGAGATCGAATTCACAGCTAGTTTATTATATTTGCAGGATTGATGAGGTTGCGATCAGAAAAATTCGAGAAATTTTGATGCATAATTACCCCGGTTGGCGGTAAACCATTTTTTTAACAATAACTTCATAGTTTTTTCTTATTTAAGATCAAAATGAAATCTACTTATAAATAATTTCATTCGCCGGAATCAGAGCAAAAAAAATTCACAATCAAAAATTAGATGTCCAAACTACCTCCTCAGTCCTTTCCGGCTCATTGTATGAATAATTGAAAATTATATTGAATAAAATTAACAAAAGACCTGAAAATAAAAATATATAGACATTCATCAAAAAGGTAATTTAGTCTGATTCTCCATTACATTCACAGAAAAAACAGAAGTGAATTTTTGTTGCGGGTAATTTTTAAGTAGATAAAGTTTAATTTTTTCGCATCGAAACAAAACAAGATTCAATAGAGTTGACATGGTAACCATTTCCCATGTGGTGGGCAAATCTTAACACGTGAATGTAAATTTTGTTGCAGGTAAAGATTACTCTGACATTGCTGTAAATATTACATTTTTTTGCTTCCTAATAGAGGAAGCTTTGTAATGGTCACATTTTCCAAAACTTGCAAATGCATTTAATTAAACCTTCCCCAATTTAAAAATGTCTAATATAATGTTCTAAGCAATTGTCCGGCTGTGTTTGTATGGATGTATGCGTGGATGTCACACTTTTTTGTGAACACGATAACTAGAAAACGGTTGCAGATAAATTGATGAAATTTGAAGGGCTTAATTTCCTCACTAATATCTTGAAACTGACCGAAGGATTTCGAAAAATATTTATTGCATTTTTTTTAGCACTCGATAATATTTTAAAAATCGGTTTTTTATAGTAAAACTTTTTTCATTAGCATAATTCAAAGTTGATGCAAGAATATGAAACATTCCTTTGTTCGAGACGAAACGATTGACCTATAATATTAATACATTCTATTAAAGAGTAGGGAAATTATGGTAATTTATATATTTTGAAAATCGGTTTTTTATAGTAAAACTTTTTTCATTAACATAATTCAAACTTGATGCAAGAACAGAAAAGATGTGTTGATTCGAGTCGAATCGATTGACCTATAATATTAATACATTTTATTGAAGAGTAAGGTAGCTGTGGTAATGCATAATATTTGAAAATACGGTTTTTTGTAGTAAAACTTTTTTCTTCAATATAATTCACAGTTGATGCAAGAATATAAAAGATTCCTTGGTTCGAAACGAATCGATTGACCTATAATATTAATACATTTTATTAAAGAATAGGGAAGTTATGGTAATTTATATATTTTGAAAATCGGTTTTTTATAGTAAAACTTTTTTCATTAACATAATTTAAAGTTGATGCAAGAACAGAAAAGATGTGTTGATTCGAGTCGAATCGATGGACCTATAATATTAATACATTTTATTGAAGAGTAAGGAAGCTGTGGTAATGCAGAATATTTTAAAATACGATTTTTTATAGTAAAACTTTTTTCTTCATTATAATAAAGTTATTTTATAATAAGTTATGCTCATTTATAATATTTGAGTCATCTGTTTTAAACAGAAAAACTGTTTTCATCGACATAATTCAATGTTTACGCATGAATAGAAAAGACTTTTCGATCATAAATTTTCGAATAGAGTAATTCTGATAATTTTTGTAAAGAAATCATAAAGCTGGGAAAGGGATAGGGTGCGACAGAACTTTTCCCTTCCCTTTTCCAGCTCGAAAAACTATCATTTCGAATACAAAATTTCATTTTTCTGATTTGGCTTTGTGTTAAAAAACTTTTTTTTATTATTTTGTAGTTTTGCATTTTTTGTAAATTTCTATTTTTAAATTGATCAAAATGAAATCAAAATGCTAACGGGAAGCAAAGTGCTCGTGAAATGAGCACCATATAATTATGAATACAAACAAAGTGGAAACACTCGAGATCGAATTCTGTGTTTCAATATTTTTATAAAAAACTGGATGTTGCAATTTAACAGTTCTACCTGTCTAATTTTTTATAACACCTATTTTGTTTTGAATAGAGTGATTAGGGAGAAAACTAAGTGTCCTTCCTAAAAAAATCGTTTTTTTTTTGCCAACATGTGATGATATATCGTTCATCAGTTTTGATTAAAATCATATTCTGATATTCATCTGTCCTTCGTCTAAATGCACTACGTGTCTGCCCTGTACAGGGTTCGTAAACACCTGAGCCGCAGCAGTACAGATTGGACCCGCCCCATACCTGGGTCAAGCCTAATACCCTTCACCTGGAGTTCAAGGTCACCCTTGACCCATGACCTGAGTACATGTTTGGACGTAAAATTTCCCGCTATTTCGATTGCCGTTGTCAAAAATAGGGGTTCCCACTCAAAAAAACAAAGTTGACCTTGAAATAACCTTCAAGGTGAAGCTCAAGGTCAAATTCAAGGTCACCACTGGATTCCTCGTTAAAAGTTACTTCAATAATGACCTTGACCTTTTAGAAAAATATTTTACCTGGAAAATTATTTAGGTGTTTCGTTACTTGTTGGACACCCAGTATATAAATTGCATCACAGTCTATGCAGTTAAATTTGTGAGTAACCCATTGTTTGTCTAACTTTTCATATCAATCTGTTCCCAATTAAACAATTATATTACTTTTAAATTGGACCTCCATATATAGTATGTAAACCTAAAACCAACATTGATTTCAAAATCTTTGATATTTTTCCAAAATAAGGTAGAACAATCGTGTTAAATATATTATAATCTTCCCTGTTTCTTTCATTCTGATTATTGTTTTTGTTTTTTATATAATTTATTCTATTATGCACATGTTCTTGAATAAAATCTAAAGGAGAATGGTTTGGTTGAGGATTCAACAATTTGGTTGAAAATTAACCTTCTTGTTAAAGATTCATATTTTTTATTTAAATTGAACTATTTGCTATTTAGTAGCAGACTGATGTATTTAGTTGAAAATTCGTCTTTTTGCTTAGAAAATTATCTTGTTTGTAGATATTCAGTATATATTTCGATTGAAAATCTTAGGAATTTAAAGTGTTTCATATTGCATTCAATGTGATATTTACATTAATTTTATTTGAATTAAGACAAAACTACGGTTGTGAATGAGGGAAGACGGGACAAGGGTAAAAAATGGCCTAAAAATGATAACTTATTTTATGGATAACCCCTTATTATCAGGTATTTTCGTGATATTAGATTCAATATCTTTAATAATTTAAAGTAGGGGAAACCTTCCTACAGTGGATAATGCAACCTACAGTGGATAATTATTGATTAAGAGCACAAATACAACAAAAATAATTCATTTTCATTTCAATTTATGAACACGTATAGTGCCTTGACAATCATTTAAATTAAATTAATTATTTCACATATATTAGTATTTTTAATAATTGATTATCCACTGTAGGTCCCATTATCCACTGTAGGGAGGTTTCCCCTAATTGAATATACTTTTTCCCCCCGAATTTATTGCTACGTTTTTTTCTTCAATTTAAATTCTGAATCATACTGGAATTTTCGGGTGGGTGCGATAGGATAAAATCGAATTCTTTTTTATTCAAAATGGTCTTTATCACTTTTGTATTTACCCAACTCAGAAAGACACACACCTTTGAAGATCACTCATCCTCAAACTTGGTCATCGCTTTGCCATTCTTCGTTCGGTTTGCTCCGTTTTACATTCCTTTATAGTAGTTCCCCTCATTAGTATTTCCATCGAAAGAGCTTCTATTATATTCTATCGTCTGTATATCCATTTTTATCCCGATATCCCAGCGACTCTCATACTTATGCAAATTCCGCTGTGTCAGGGGTGACCCTCCGAAATTTGGCCCCATCCCATCCACTTTCACGGGAAAGGGATTAGCCGCGGATTGCATAACATTAAAACGACGAGAGGATAACGATTTTCGTAATTCAATTATCACTCAAGTGCCTTTCAGGGCACTGAGGAATTTATTATATCAATTTTAGACTACCGGCCCCAGCGGTGTCATTTTCAACCCTCGTACCCAGAAAGCTTTCAAGCCAGGAACTTTATAATTTAGAAATAATTGTTTTTAATTTCGAAATGTTTCATTTTTTGAATAAAAAAGGATTAACTTCAAGAATAAAGAATTTACTTTTACAATTTAATTTATTATTTATTTAAAATATAAGAGATCGTACTTAAATTACATAATAGCTCAAGGGCGGGGGGGTCCAGA
>CAKNYM010052527.1:396931-416557 GCA_932195095.1 Andricus curvator | reverse complement strand
CCCAGGCGGAAATATTATATATAGTTTATATATAGTGTGAAGTATTATATATAATATTCATTTTTTTTATATAAAAAATGTATAAAACAAATGAATATTATATATAATACTTCACACTATATATAAACTATATATAATATTTCCGCCTGGGGTCCTTCATTCATGTACGCAATTTTTGGAAATTCGGAAATGAAACAAATAACTCGCAGTAATTCCACAGGAATTTAATATGAATTGAACTTGACGCGCCAAAGAAATCTGATGAGTGAAAAACGAATATAGCCAAAAATAATTTTAAAAAAAAGTCAGGGAATTTGATTGGTCAGGGAAAAGTCAGGGATTTAGAAAAGAATTCTTTAAAAATGAGGGAATTTCTATAACTTTAAATAACTGTCAAGCAGAATCAATTTGGAAATCTCAAATTTTAATTTGAAAATGTTTTATTCCGTTTATAGACAATTGCGTTAAAAAGTCATCATTTTTGGTTAAAAATTCAACTGTTTTGTTAAAAATTCGTGTTTTTTTGGATAAACATGCAACAATTTTTTTTCAATTTGTCTTTTTAATTAAACAATTAATCTATTTTAGTAGAAACTTCATGTTTCTTGGATAAAAATGCAACTGGTTGCTTGAAAATTTAACTGTTTTGTTGAAAATTCAACTATGTCGTAGAAAATTTACTTTTTGTTTAAAATTCATATTTTGGCATAGAAAAGTCGCCTGGAATCTTTTTTGGATGAAAATTCAACTATTTTGTTACAAAATTTATCTTTTTGACTTAAAAATTAATCTATTTTAGTAGAAATTGCATCTTTCTTGGATAAAAATGCAGCTGGTTGGATGAAAATTCAATTGTTTTGTTGAAAATTCAACTATGTCGTAGAAAATTTACTTTTTGTTTAATATTCATATTTTGTTGTTAAAAAGTCAACTTAAATCTTTTTTTTTTTAAATTCAATTTTTTTTAAAGAATTTGTCTCTTTATTTTAAAATTCAGATAAGCATGCAACGGTTTAGTCGAAAATTCAACAATTTTGTTAAAAAGTCATCCTTCTTGGTTGAAAATTCGCCTTTTTGGGTGGAAAATTAAAGCATCTTCGTAGAAAATTCGCTTATTGTTTAAAACTCATATTTTAATGTTAAAAATTAAAACCAAAATAATTTTTTGATGAAAATTCAGATCCTTTTTTTTTAATTTGTCGTTTTGTTTCTTGGATAAAAATGCAACTACTATTTGGTTGAAAAATAATCTTCTGTGCTTAAGGATTCAGCTAATTAGCTTGAAAATTCTGGTTGAACCATTATTTTAATAAATCATTTTTTTGTTGAAGTTTCATATTTTTAGTGAAAAATTCATGTTTTTAGTTGAAATTTTAACAGTTTTGTTGAAAACTGATTTTTCTCAACTGCATGGGTAAAAGTTGGAATAGTTTGTTGAAATTTATCTATTTGTTCATTTATTATTTTTTATTTTTTGAATAAAGGTTTATCTCATTGGTTGAAAATTCCATTTTTGTGCAGAAAATTCGCCTTTTAGCTTAAAGGTTAAATAATTTAGGTGATTTTTTTTTCTTTTATGACTGAAAAATCTTTATTTGCTAAAAATTCGTCTCTTTGGTTTTAAAATTCATTTTTTAAAATTAAATTTCATCATTTTTGGTTGACATATCAACTATTACACTTTTTGTTAAGAATTCATCCTGTTAGGTTGAAAATTCAATTATTTTATTGAAAATTTAATTCTTTTTTTGAAACGTCAACTATGTCGTAGAAAATGTACTTTTTGTTTAATATTCATATTTTGTTGTTAAAAAGTCAAGTGAAATCTTTTTTAAAAGAAATTCAATTTTTTTTTAATTTCTCTCTTTATTTTAAAATTCATCTATTTCAGTAGAAATTGCATCTTTCTGAGATAATGATGCAACGGTTTAATTGAAAATTCAACATTTTTGTTAAAAAGTCATCCTTGTTGGTTAAAAATTCGTCTTTTCGGGTGGAAAATCGAAGTATCTTCTTAGAAAATTCGCTTATTGTTCAAAACTCATATTTTAATGTTAAAAATTAAAACCAAAAACATTTTTTGTTGAAAATTCAGATCATTTTTTTACATTTGTCTTTTTGTTTTAAAATTCATCTGTTTCAGTAGCATCTTTCTTGGATAAAAATGCAACTGTGTGGATGAAAATTAATCTTCTGTGCTTAAGGACTCAGCTACTTAGTTTAAAAATTCCGGTTGAACAATTATTTTAATAAATCATTTTTTTGTTGAAGTTTCATATTTTTAGTGAAAAATTCATGTTTTTAGTTGAAATTTTAACAGTTTTGTTGAAAACTGATTTTTTTCAACTGAAAATTCAATTGTATGGGTAAAAGTTGAACTAGTTTGTTGAAATTTATTTATTTTTTTTTCATTTTTATTTTTTTTAATAAAGGTTTATCTCATTGGTTGAAAATTCCATTTTTGTGCAGAAAATTCGTCTCTTAGCTTGAAGATTAAATAATTTAGCTGATTTTTTGTCTTTAATGCCTGAAAAATCTTGTTTGGTTAAAAATTCGTCTCTTTGGTTTTAAAATTCATTTTTTTAAATGAAATTTCACCATTTTTGGTTGACATATCAACTATTACACTTTTTGTTCAGAATTCATCTTGTTAGGTTGAAAATTCAATTATTTTGTTGGAAATTTAATTATTTTGTTGAAAATTCAAGTATTTCCTTAAAAATTCATCTTTTATGGTAGAAAAGACACTTTTTGGTTAAAATCAGTAAGAAAATTAAAAAAATTTTAATTTTCATCTGAAATATTGTTTTTATTTCGTTTTTAAAAGATCCTATGTTAAAAATATTACAAGATTAAAGTGCTGATATTTGAATGCTAATGGTCACGGAAAATGACAGATTGGTCAAGGAAAAATCGGGCAATTTTCAAAATGAAGCCCCATATATAATTATTTCTGGATACCATAAATTACATACAGTAAGAGGGGGGGGGGAATAAAAATATTTTGTTACGATTTGTTACAGAGGCGAGGAAGAGTCTTTGAGAGGGCCTATAATCTGTTACGTAATTTAAGTACGGTCCCTATAACTGATTGTCAGTTAAATTCTACTAATTGCTAAACTTGTAGACTAAACAGTTCTTTCTTTTCTCACAAAATTAAAACTAAATTTTTAAAAACCAGGTTTTATAATGTTGCTTCTTTTTACTTGTTTCTACTCTAAAACAGTTATCTGATGCTATAAAGGGCCTAAGTGCCCTTGAGCCTTATCCAACCGGACTTAATCCTATGTGTACGTATACAAAAAGAAAACTCTTACCTGAAATGTTCAGCCTTTTAGCCTTGAAGATGACCTTTCAAAGGTCACGTTTATCATTTTCCAGTTTTTTGCGTATATCTCGGATTGGTTTTGACGGATTTTAATCACATTGGGGTCAAATTAAAGATCTCTTAAAAATATATTCAATAAATGTTTTCAACAATTGAGCTGCCGGATCGAATAAGGGCACATAAAATTATTTCGCCGAGAGTCGGAAGACCTCTGGAGGCTTTCTGAAAAATTTTCTAATTTCAATTTTTAAAGACTATATCTAGATGTAGAATTTCATTGCGCATCTTTTTCCCCCAGGCAAAAAGTTGTAGCTTTTTTATTTTTCTAATTAAAGCCAAAAAACTGACTTTTTTGAAAAAATCGATTTTAATTCGTTTTTCACTTCAACTCGTGCTCAGTCAGTCAGTTTTTGGAATTTTTTAATAAAATTTTCAGGGTATGTAGCTCGAAATGTCCTTTGACTGATACAACAAAAGGAATTAAAAAATTTATTTTAAAAAAATTGTTAATAATTTTTTTCTGATGCTTGGCGCACATTGGACTTCTCTAACTTCCAGCGTTTCGTTTATCGAGCGAATTTTCAGCAACAAAAAACTTCCAGCGAGAAAGTTGTTAGCAACAGTACAAAGAAGTTTTCTGGAAAATGTTAGCCCAATCGAACTGATATTTAAGAAATTATTAATGTCTCAAGTCGCCAGCGGCTATACGACTCGCGCGCGGACTGTAGCGAGAGTCTCAGATCCGAGTCTTAATACAGTTCACTGGCGCCAAAAATGAAAACTAATCAAGAAACCAGGTAATATAAAAGTATTATGAATGAATAAATAAATTAATGTGCATAATGTAAAATAATGTATTCATTTCATATTGGTTCTATTTTTGCGACGAACTGTGCAAAAGTAAAACAAAACATAAACATCTAATAGTTGGGATTCACCGGATTCCTAATTCCGCGAATTTTTCAATGCTTCATATTTGTGGAATTGACAAAAGTGAAAGGTCGAGAAAGTGCACTTGTTTTTGGTTCGTATTGTAATATTAATAATCTAAAAAAATTTGAACAAGTATCTCATTAGTAATCAAAAGTTCAGAAAGCATAATATTTATATTAAAGACGTTTATATATTTTTTAATTATTGTAATATTAATTAAATAACGGAAAAAGATTTTCAATTGAAATAAATTATTTTAATACAATGTTATGTATTTATTTAATGATTCATAATACTTTGATATTACCTGATTTCTTGATTAGTTTTTATTTGTGGCGCCGGTGAACTGTATTAAGAATCGGATCTGAGACTCTCGCTACAGTCCACGCGCGAACCGCATAGCCGCTAGTGACTTGACACATTATTAATTTCTTAAATATCAGTTCGATTGGGCTAAAATTTTCCAGAAAACTTCTTCGTATTGTTTTTAACAACTTTCCCGCTTGAAGTTTTTTGTTGCTGAAAATTGGCTCGATAAACGAAACGCTGGAAGTTAGAGAAGTCTAATGTGCGCCAAGCATCAGAAAAAAATTATTAACAATTTTTTTTAAATAAATTTTTGAATTCCTTTTATTGTATCAGACAAAGGACATTTTGAGCTACATTCCCTGAAAATTTTATCCAAAAATTACAAAAACTGACTGACTGAGCACGAGTTGAAGTGAAAAACGAATTAAAATCGATTTTTTCAAAAAAGTCAGTTTTTTGGCTTTAATTAGAAAACTAAAAAATCTACAACTTTTTGCCAGTGGAAAAAAAGATGCGCAATGAAATTCTACATCTAGATATAGTCTTTAAAAATTAAATTTCGAAAATGTTCCAGAAAACCTCCAGGGGCCTTCCCACTCTCGGCGAAATAATTTTATGTGCCCTTATTCGATCCGGCAGCTCAATTTTTGGCGCAAAATTCAAATTTTGACAGACATTCAAATAATTTAAGACGAATTTTCTCGAAAATAAAAATACATACATTAGCGAAACAATGCACACAGTTTGCTTACATATCAAGTATTTATTATGAATTTTTTGTGATTTTTTGAAGTGGTGGAACGTGATAGAAAAAAGTGAAAAACTTACTTTCATACGAATATCAGACTTCGAAGACCTTACATGACTATTAAAAAAATTATACAAGTGACTTTTTCACCATTTGTAGTAAAAATAGTCGTCTTGAGTGTTTCTGAAACTTCTATTTTTTGCAGTTTATAAGGCCACTAGAGCTTACCATTTTTAGTAATATACGATTTATGATTTCCTTCAAAGCAAATAATTTTTGTTTCATTTACGTTGATTTTGAGGCCCATGTTCTTCATACTTGAATTCAGTTTGCTAAAAATTCTTTACAAGTCTTCGATTGACTTTGCCATAACAACCTTATCATCTGCGAACGCTAACCCACGCACCATCCCTCTCCCGAGATCCACACCTGCTTCGTCGGAGAGGGCTATTCTTAGAACACTTGTCCATGTACCGTTTTTAGCATGAATTTTACATAAACCTGCTACTTTGCATCTTTTGAAGCATGTTCAGGGCACAATACTTGAGGATCAGGGGGGGGGGGGTAACTTTAAAGTTATTGGGTGCATATTATTCCTTGAAACTTCCTTAAGAGGTGATCAAATTTTACTTTACAAAAAGTTAATAACAAGTACTTCTTTTTTCTATTTTTTCGAAAACCGTGCTGTGTAATGGAAAATTAACTTGATTTTTGAACCACATTTTGTAGTTTTCTATCCTAATATTTCAAAAGTATTAAAGTAATGCGAACTGATGAGAAAATTCAACTATTTTTTATTGAATGTTCATTATTCTCTGTTGAAAAGTCTACTATAACATTTTTGGTTAAGAATTCTTTTTTTTTGTTAAAAGTTTTATTATTTGGTTCAAAATTTAATTATTTTGGTAATTCAACAATTTTGTTCAAAAGTCACCTTTTTCGCTCAGAATTCAATAGTTTGGTTGAAATTCGTCTTTTTGGCTTAAAAATTCAATAAGAACTGAAAATATTTGTATACTTCAATCTAAAGAAGCAACTAAAAGTAAGAAAAGGACTCGCGTTAAAGTTTAAACAATTAGGAAAGTGCAGACCCAAAAATTCAAGTTGTCAAATTAGAGCCTTAAAAGTTTTAAAAATTTAACAATTAGTGTTTAAAACATTAAAATTGAACAACTTATATTTAAAATGCTTATTATAAAACTGAGAAATTTCAAATTGGAATCAAAGCCATTTTGGAAAATTTAAAAATTAACTCAAAAATATTATATATATTAGGGAGGGCCGAAAAAAAAAATTCTGGAATTCGAAATCACTACAACGCAAAAAAGTATTAGGATTCTAAAAGTGTATAATTAATTTGAAATCTAGAGACATCCAGCTTGATTAACCGCGCTCAAAAAAAAATGTTTAAAAAATGTCTTGTTTGCAGAGTTTTTAAAATTTCTTAAGTTTACATTTTGTCCGCATCTGGAGGTCGAAAAAGTCTTCCCAATTTTTTCGGATTTTAATAAATTATTTTTTAAGAGATAATTCCCATTTAATTCACCCCTGTTTTCAAGTGAGCAAAATGCACTAGGAAAATGTCGCCAAGGCGCAGGATTCAAAACTGGAAATACAGCGAATTTCTAAATTTTTTATTTTGGAATTTAATGAGATAATCTTTATAATTTGTAGTTTATACCTTTTTCTAAACATGTGTGACCTTTTTAGCATAGAAATACATTAGAAGAAAATCGATAAGGTTCAGGAGTCGAAAGTAGAATTCCAGACAATTTTCAAAATTTGGAATTTGGTATGTAATAAAATTATTGTCGATATTTTTTCTAGTGCATTTCTATGCTGAAGAATTCCATTTTTCTTGAAAAAATAAAAACCCAGAAATGAAGAAAATAACTTTATTAAATACCAAATTCCAAATTGTGAAAATTTGCTGTACTTTTTATTTTGACATCTGGATCTTGTCGATTTTTTTCCAGTGTACTTCTACGCTAAAAAAACCCGCACATTCTCAGAACAATTTTTAAACTACAAGTTATAAAGATAATTGAATTAAAGAACAAAATCAAAAATGTTGAAATTCGCTGTATTTCTAATTTCGATTCCTGGGCCTTGGCGATTTTGTACATTCTCATTCTAATGAGAAGGTATTGGTTTTATGTAAAATTTGACATAGTCGGTTTTCATCAAATCTCCACGTTTTGAGACCCCCTGAGCTAGAAAAAACGATTTTTACGAAGGTGTCTGTCTGTAGTCTGTCTGTCTGTCTGTCTGTCTGTAGCCACGATAACTTTCGAAAAAATGATCAGATTTGATTGAGCTTTGGCACACTTTTTTATGGCCGAAAAATAGAGAACGAGTTCGTTAACCAGCTATTTTGGATGAAAATCCAAAAAGTGAGCACATTTTGAAAATTTTTGAGACCACTTTTTTGGAAGATTTGAAAATTCTATGTACGGTTATTAGTAGTACGCAAAATGACGAACAAAATATTCTTATGACTTTTCGTGATAAAAAAAAATTACTGGAGTTATAGCATTTTCAAAATTCCGAAAAACAAACGAAAATGAACATTTTAGGCCGAAAAACGCACGATATGAAAAAAAGTCAAGAGGAGAAAAACGTTGATTCCTGAACACCCTATAATATTTTCATAACAACTTTTTGAATTTGTTTTTTTTTTTAATTTGAATAAAAAATTCAAATTTTGATCGCATAAAAAATTCAAATTTTGATCGCATAAAAAATTAATGAAAAATCAAAAAAGCCATTTTGCTGTCAAACTATGCAAGATACCAGAAAAGATCATCTCACCAAAATTGTGCACCTAAAAAAGATCTACAAATTTCTTATCATTCACTTTTTGATATGACGCGTAGTTTTTGTTTTATTCGTAAAAAACAGCATTGAAAATAGAAAAATCAAATTTTCAGACGAATATTACCAGCTACGAAAAAATGACCGAAACAAAATTTGTTCATCCAAGGAAGAGGTACAAATTTATTCTGACTCATGTTTCGATGGGATGCGTGGTTTTTGTTTTATTCGTGAAAATAACATTGACAGTAAAAAAAATCAAATTTTTGAAAAAACAATGCAAGGTACGAAAACATATAAATGAACAAAAATTGTGCATTCAAAAAAGACTTCCAACCGGTAATCAATTTTTGTGGTAAGAATATATTCAAAATGAAAAAATTATCTTTTTTGATAAACGGCACAAGCTAAAATAAAATGTTAACTAATAAAATTTGTCGCCTGAATTATATCATTACTTT
This sequence comes from Andricus curvator, assembly GCA_932195095.1. Taxonomy (NCBI): domain Eukaryota; kingdom Metazoa; phylum Arthropoda; class Insecta; order Hymenoptera; family Cynipidae; genus Andricus; species Andricus curvator. Next base: position 407,964 of record CAKNYM010052527.1, on the reverse strand, counting down.
TCATTTGAACTCAAATACAAATTTAGTAATTTGTATATGAAGAACATATAACATGAAGCACAAAGTACGCGCTCAGTGTATTTACCAAATCGCACGCCGTAAGTGCGCTCAAACTTTTTTGTTTCTATCATACGGTTTAAATTATTTTCAAATCAAATATCGAGCGCGAAGCGCGAGTGTCTGGATGAGAATGTGTTCCTTAAGGTCGATAGAACCTTGAGTAAATAAAGTTCCTTTTCAGTCTAAAATAAAAACAAATTTAACAATCACTTAATATGTAGAGGTTTTGATAATTTAATAATATTTGCAAACAAACTTTTTTTTTCATCGAAGTCGAACACGAAGTTCAAAAATCTAGAGGAGCCGAGCGTAAAGCGCGACGTAAATACGCCCGAGCGCGTAGCGCGAGGTGAATACATAATCGAGCGCGAAGCGCGAGATCCAACAGTCGCGCGCCCTAGGCGCGCTCAAACTTGCGAGCGAAGCGAGCCGCGCGCCAACCGCGCGATGAGAATGTGCCCGCTTCGCGGGCAGATTTTTTTTAGTGTCTTTGTCACTGGAAAGTTTTCAAGTACCCGAAAAAATTCTTCTCCTATTTACAAAAGTGTTAAGATTTTTTTCTGAAAACATGGCTGAATTAAATATCTCTAAGGAAATAATTGATTAAAATTCGAAAAAAATTGGGAAGACTTTTTTGACCTTCAGTAATGTAAAAAAATTTTAATTCAGGAAAATTCAAAACTTTGTAAACAAGAAATTTGTTTACATATTTTTTGAGCGCAAGTAACCAAGCTGCATGTCTATTGATTCTAAATTATTAAAATATTTGTGTTAAGATATATTGTTTCTTCATTTTGTGCCTCAATATTTAATTTAAAAAAATTAAATAAATTATAAGAAATAATTCTGTAAGTTCAAAATAAAATTAAAATTTCATTACATGCAGTAGCATATTCCAGATTTGACAAAAGAATTTTGCAGATGTAAAACAAACAATGGTTTTTCTAGTTCTTATATACATTTACTAATTGTAGAGCATTTTCCACGTAATTCAAATATTGTATTTTCAAATATCGTATATTTAAAAATAAAAGGGGGGAAGTTTTTGAGAATAGGGGAAATTTAAAAAAGGGGAAACGCAGGAGAATGGGGTACAGACTGTGATCCCTGAGTTGTGTTCTACATTGAAAAAATTTTTTTTTTCAATTGGACAATACTGGACAATACTGTAAAATGGGGCTTGGTGGCTCGTTTTTTTTCGGTTTTTTACAATGTAGTGCAAGAAGGGGGGATCAGTGGAAGTAACTTTACGATATTAAATAACATTTAGTACGTTTCCTGATGATAAATTTAAAATAAATTATTGGAACTCAATAAGACTATAACAATAAGAAATATTATTTTTAGTTGAAAAGTCTACTATAATATTTCTACTATATATTTCTCATTTGGTTGAAAATTATAGAATTTAGTTGAAAATTTATTTATTTTGTTGAAAATACAACTATTTTGTTAGAAAGTCATCTTTTTGTTTAAGAATTCAACTTCTTGATTGAAGTTGAACGAATTTTCTACAAAATGGTTGTCAATCCAAAAATATGAATTTGCAATAAAGAAGTTAAATTTAAACAAAATGTAGTTAAATTTTCAACTAAAACAAATTAATTTGCAACCAAAAAGTCGCATTTTTAATAAAACAACGAATTTCTATCAAAAGAGATGATTTTTTAAACAGAAAAAAGAAGATTCAACGTAAGAGTTGAATCTTCAACCAAGAAAGATTTTTCAATTAAGAAAGAAACCAAATTTCTATCAAATTATTGAATTTTCGAGTCAGAAAGACGAATTTTCTACAAAAAAGTTGAATTGTCAACCCAAAAATATTATTTTTTAACGAAAAAGTTGAATTTTCAATAAAATAATCTAATTTTCAACAAAATATTTAAAATTTTAACGAAATAGTTGAATGTGTAACTACAAAGATGAATTTTAAATTGAATGGTCAAATTTTTAAACAAATAAGATTAAACTTCAACCAACGACAGTTGCATTATAAAAAAACGATCATTTTTCTACGAAAAACATGAATTTTCCAACCGAAAAGATGAATATTCAACAAAGCAGTTAACATTTCTACAAAATGAGTGGAATTTTCAACCCCAAAAGATGAATTTGGAACAAAAGGGTTAATTGCAAATTGATTTTATCTAGTTGAAAATTCAAAAGTGATGTTAAAAAGTAATTCTTCTACGTTAAAAATTCATCTTTTTGGATTGAAAATTGAACTGTTTTGTAGAAAATTCGACTTTTTGGCTTGAAAATTCATCTTTTTTTGTTGAAAATTCAAATATTGTATTGAAAATGCAATATATATTTAGACTTGAAATCTTACGACTTGAAAGTATTTCATATTGAATTCAATATGGTATTCACATTAATTTTAGTTAAAAGAATTTATTCCCTTATTATTTCCTTTTTTTCTTGAAAAATCACCCTATTTCTTTTGTTTGCAGAGAATTTTGGGCTACCTTACTTTTTGGGTGGGGGTGGGGGGTGGTTAGTGATAAAACTACGGTCGTCAAGGAGGGAGGAGTGGGAGTAAAAAATATTCCAAAATTGGTAACGTAGTTTACGGACGACCCCTTAGCCCCATTTCACGGTGAATGCATTTGAATGGATTAAAGAGCCGTCACTGGTGAAGATGAGTGAGGTAAATGTATCAATAGATATGTATGAGAACCCCTGGGAGAACACCTGAATACTTAATAAACGGATAAAATGAACATTATTAAAGTCTGTCTGTGACCGATTTACATCTTTTCCGACGTCAAGTTCCTTAGTCATATGTGAAATTTTAAGAGGTGTGCATGGTGTGTCCCATAAGCTGGAACATCTCCAGGTTTTGTGATAAACGGAAGGGAGTTTTAATTTTTTCAAATGGACCACAACCAACAGGATTACCAGGGCAAATTTTCCAAAAACGAGGTACCAGATTGATACAAATAACAAACAAAAAATTAGTTCATTTACAAATATTTTTCGAGGAAAGGATACCTTACAAATTAGAGAGATAAAAAGAAAAAGGAGAAAACAAATTATATTATTTGTAAATTATTTTTGAAAATATTACGAATAAAGAGGTGTGCATGTATACCATAAGCTAGAATATCTCCAAGTTTTTTGATAAACGGAAGGGATTTAGAATTTTCCAAATAAATCCCAAACAGGAGGAATTGAAAAAAATAATTATCCAAAAAGGGGGTAGCAGATAAAACAACAAAAAAACAAATAAAAAAATAGATCATTTGAAAATAATTTCCAAGAAGAGGATACCTTAATTTCAAATTAAAGAGATAGAAAGCCGTCACTTCAAGAGAGAACAAATTATATTATTTTCGAAATTGATACAAATTTCCTGAATCAGAGGGGTCATTTTTTTAAGTTCTGGAACATTCTTTGTCAGCTTTCGAATAACAAAACAGCTTTGCATATCTTATGAGCGATGAAAATAAAAAAAATTAGTCAAATAAAATTCGTTAGTTTAATTTTAGCAACAACGGCTTTCATCGATTGTTTATGATAATATAATGTGTTGGGTGTCTTAAATAATGTCTTTCGATACGACGTTCATAAATATGACGTCAAAGCTATAATTTTAACAAAATAAGATCTTCATATTTCGAACTTTTTAATAAAATAAATTTGCCTAATTTAGTTAATTATTAAATTTAGCTTTAAATTATTTTCTTAATTATTGGTTCATTTGAAAATTGAATTTCTCCTTATATATTTTTTTCAGTACTTTTAGAGCCGACATAAATGTATACTATATATTAAATTAGAACCAGCAACCCAAAATGAATGAAGTCAAAATTGAATAAAACATTTAAAAAAAATCTATTGTCGACAAAAGATAGAATAGTTAAATTTTCAGTTAAAAAAAACTAATCTTTACTAAAAGAAGCTAATTTTCAACTAAATAAATTAATTTTCAACCGAAAAGATGAATCTTCTACTAAGAAGATTAACTTTCTTAATCTAAATCTTAATCTTTATTTCCAAATCTTCTAAAATTCTTAATCCTAATATAACTTAATATGTATTTCATATTTACTTACTCTAATTTAGCAATACTAGCATCATCAATCACGCGCTACGTGCACATGTAGTTTTTCGATTTGAGGTGGAAAATAATTGTTGATTGAATATGAAAATTTCGGATAAATATTTATTTGTTAATGATCTTGAACACATAAATTCGAATTATTCCTAAAATTTTGAATATTTTTTCAAAATTAAAAAAATTGCCCTAAAATCTTCCAGATTTTTCTCGACATTATAAAATTCAAAAAATTTGGAGTAATAAAATAATAAATCAAATAAAGTACTTTTATGTGATAAAAACATTTTTATTTTATCATGTAAACCGTTTTAAATTGTTTGTTTCGGGAATTTTCTATTTCGAATATTTTCTTTTTCGGGAATCTTATATTGCCGAGAATTTTATTTTTCGGGATTTTTCAGTTGTCCGATTTTTAACAAATTTTTGAAATTTTTTGAAATTTTCTTCCCAGAAAAATTAAGACAATTTGTTTATTGTCGTCACACTTTTCAAAATCCTCAAAAAGCTTCAAAATTTTATTTTGAAATCTTCCGAAATCTAAATTTTGTTTTTAATTTTTTGAAATATTTTAAAATTTTTAATTATATTTGAAATTGTTTCTACACTTCTTAATATCTCTTGAAATGATTTGCATTTTTCTTACAATTTTCAAGAAATGCTGCAAAATATAAAAAATTGCCTTAAAATCGTGTAGACTCTTTTTCAACAATTTTGGAAATCTTTTGAAAGATTTTAAAATATTTTTTTCAAAATGAAAATCATTTTAAATTTTCCAGAGAATCTTAAAAAAATGTTATCCTCTTGAAACCTTTGAAAATCCTTAAAAAGCTTCAAATTTTTATTACAAAAGCTTCAAAAGTATACATTTCGTTTGGAACTTTTTAAAATCTGTTCAAATTTCAAATTATTTTTGAACAATTTTTCAAGCCTCTAAATATCTTTTAAAGTGATTCATTTTTTTCAATCCTGCAAATTTAAAAAACTTCATTAAAAATTTTCCAGATTCTTTTTCAACAATTTTGGAAATATTTTTTAATCTTTTTAAATATTCGCTTCAAATTAATTTTTCAAAATAAAAAATAATTTTGAATTTTCCAAGGAACCTTACGCATTTCATTTTACTATTTTGAAACGTTCGCAATTATGACGTCAACGCGATACTTTTGACAAAATAAGATCTTCATATTTTTACTGAATCAAGATTAATTGAAAGTTCTATGTAAATGGGATTTTTTGATTGTTTATGGTAATATGGCATTCCACAAACATTTTAAGACAAAAATTAAAATAATCGGTCGAGCCATTTTTGAAAAAAGTTTATTTTTGTATTTAATTACTAAGAAATGAAGACATTTTCATAAGATCGTATGGTAAATATTGGCAAACATTTTCTTTAGTAGATATTTTTAATGAATGTGGTATCAAACATTTTAAGATGAACATTAAAATAATCGGAGTTGCGCTTTCTGAAAAAATTAGCTTCGTTTCTTTAATTAATATGGAATGACAACATTTTAGTAAGTCAAAATATCTTATTGTGATAGTACAAAATTTTCATTACTTGAATTTGTTTTATCTTATATCTCAAATTTGAAAATTAAATCTATAAGATAAATCATAAAAACCTAATGCGAATTGAGAAACATTTATGCTTTCTAAATACTCGGGCGCGGTTAAATTAAATCTTTCAAATTATGTAATAAATTATTGAAAATATTATACATGTTTTATGTTAGTGTTTTTCGCTGGAAATTAGTATTTTTTAAACAAATTTTAATATAAAATCATGAAGTTTCGAAGAAGACTTAACATTTCCAAAAAATGTAGGTTGTGTTAGTTTTTTTTTCATTCAAAATTAGCATTTTTAAACAAAAATCACTCAAGCTTTCCAGTTTTGAATAATTTTATATTATATTATCGTTTCACACCGGAAATAAGTATTTAAAAAAAACACAAATTTTTAGATTTCAAAGATTAAAAATTTTTTCAACAATAATTAACTTTTTTTCGTTTTTTTAACGTTTTTTTTTGCCAGAAATGTACAAGAAATGGATTACTTTAAACAAAAACTATTAAATTTCGGAAAAGGTTTACATTTGGAAACAATTTTCTGTTACATTATGTTAATGTTATTCGTCGGTATTTAAGAAAAAAAAATTATTAGATTTCAAGGATCATTTACCATTTTTGAACAACAACTCTAGGTTATGTTGTTATGATTTTTATTCAAAATCATTAGATTTCAAAGAAAATTCATAAGTTTCGAACAATTTGAGGTTATTTTGTTGTTTTACATCGGAAGTTAGTCTTTGCAAAAAAAAAAAACATTTTAATTTGAACAAGATTCAAAATCTTTTAACAATTTTGTATTAAATGCTAGTGTTTTTCGTCGGAAATTAGTATTTTAATAAGAAAAATTAGATTTCAAAGACGATTCACAACTTTTTCAACAATTTTAGGTTATGTTGGCATCTTACACCAGAAATCTGTATTTTCAGTAAAAAATCACTAGATTTACAATAAAATTGTTTGCAGAATTGTAGGTTAGATGCTAGCGGTTTTAATCGATGAAATATCGATATAGATTTTAAAGAAGATTTACAATTTTGGAACAATTTAAAGTTATGTAAGCGTTTTTCACTGAAAATCCGTTATTTTAAACAAAAGTCATTAAATTAAAAAGAAGATTTACAATTTGGAACAATTTTTGTTATGTTATATTTTGGTACTTCGCCGGAAGTTTTTGGTATTTTCCATAAAAAAATTATTAGATTTCAAACAATATTTACAATTTTTCAACAAATTAAGGTTATGTGTCACCTGAAAATGGTATCTTTAAACCCTTTAAACAAAGAATCATTAGATTTGAATTCAATTTTTTTTAAATTATCGAATTTACGAGCTTGAACAATTTTGGATTGCGTTAGATCAAAGAAGGTCAAAGAAGATTCATGCTTTTTTCACAATTTTTGGTTACTTTGGAATTTTATATCGTAAATTAACATTTGCAAACAAAAATTATTAACATTTAAATATGATTTAGAAACTTTTAACAATTTTGGATTATATTAGTGTTTTTTGTTGATAATTATTAGTCTTTTTAATAAAAAATAATTAGAATTCAAAGACTATTTACAATGTTCGATCGGTTTTCACAAGAAATTGATTATTTTAAACAAAAATCATTCAAAATTTATGAAACTAGCTTCAGAATAAATCAATTTTTTTAATTAAACTACGAAATTCTTTAAACTTAAAACAATAAAAAAAAAGAATCCAATGATCAGATTTCGAAAACAAAGCCTAAATGTCTCCATCAACATTAAAAGAAAAACAAAGAAGAAAAGAGGAAAGAAAAACTAGGCAACCTCAAAATCCCCTTCCTTATTTTTGCTCTTTTATTTTTTTTCAAATCGCAAATTTGATCATTTGATTTTTTTTAATTTCCCAGAATTTTTTAGTGAAAAATCATTAGATGTCAAAGGAAATAAACAATTCTCAGCTATGCTATGTTATATTAGTGTTTTTCTTTGGAAATTTGTATTTTTAAACAAAATATCATTAGCAATGATTTTTTTAAATAATACATTTGACAAGCTTAAACAATTTCGGATTGTGTTAGAGTTTTTCGTCAAAAATTGACATTTTTATTCAAAAATCATCAGATTTCAAAGATTAAAATTTTTTAAAGAATTTTAGGTAACGTTGGCGTTATAGATCGAAAATTGGCATTTTTTAACATAAATTATTATAATTTGAACCAGATTTAGAATCTTTAAACAATTTCGGATCATTTTTGTGTTTTTCTTTGAAAATGGGTATTTTTAATTAAAAATTTATATTTTTTTCCGGAAATATCGATATAGGTTTAGAAAAGGATTTAAAATTTTTGAATAATTTAAGTTGATGCTAATGTTTTTCACCCAGAATCGGTCATTTTAAAAGAAAATAATTAAATTTTAAATAAAACGTACAGTCTGAAACAATTTTTTATGTTCTGCTAGAGTTTTTCATTAGAAATTGGTAGTTTCAATTTAAAAAATCATAAGATTTCGCAAATTATCATTCAGAGTCATTAAATTCACCATTTTTGTACAATATTTGGTTTTGTTGGCTCTTTGTTTAGTACTTTTAATTAGACCTTTTAAAATAAATCATTGGATTTCAAAGAAAAAAAAAAATTTTGAACCGTTTTTGGTTATGCTCGCGTTTTTCATCGAAAATGGGTATATAGATTCCAAAGATGATGTACAATCTTAAATTAATTTTTTATGTGATATTAGCGTTTTTGGTCTAAAATTGCTATTGGTAATAAAGAATGGTTAGATTTCAAATAATATTTTCAATATTTGAACAATAATAGGACACGTTAGCACTTTTTTCCGAAAATATTATATTAAACGAAAATCAATTGAGTTGCTTTAGGATATGTTAAAGTTTTTCGTCGGAAATTGGTATTTATTAACAAAAATCAAACGGTTTGATTGTCTATATCAAAATATTATATATTAATTCTAAAGTTAAGATATCAATTTTCATCAATTATCAAAAATATTGTCCTTGCTTTTCTTTTCTATTAGTTTAGATATTAGATGTTTTAATTTAAAAATCACGTGATGAGACAACAAAATAATAATCACGCTCGTGTTTTTTTTCTATTTTGTTAAACAATCTGAAAAATACAGTTAAAGACACTTAAAATACTTAAAATATTAGTGTTTTTCTTCTCCTATTTTGTCCCCTACCTTTGTGAGAAATTCCCCTTTTCCCTTTTTTTGAGAAAATCATGTGAAGTCTAAAATTGGCGAAAAGTTTCGTAAAGGAAAATTAACGAATACATTTGGATAAGCTAACTGATGCGCTACGATGTCTAGTATCCACAAATCTATTTAAAAAATTTTAACCAATATTTACTATATACTTTTATAAAAATTTCTTTATTTATTAATAATGAAATACAAAAATCGACTATTTTCAAAAAGCTCCCGACCGATTATTTCCATTTTATCTTCAAATTTTCGTGGGATGTTATATTACCATAAACTATCGAAAAATCCCATTTACTTTCAACTTTCATTTAAACTAGTTCAGCCGCACCGTGGAATATTAAATTAGAATCAATAACAAACATGAACGATGTCAAAATTGAATGATAACATTTCTGATGTTTATTGTGCTCTAATTTAAAAAAAAACTGAAAGCTTTTGCAGTCTTACAAAAAATGACTTTCTTCTAAAACTTTGTAAATATGTAGAAATGATAATAAAAATATGAATAAAAGTATCAACATTTTTTAAATCCATTTACAAGATTTTAACTACATTTTAGTCGCACAAAGACAGTAACGATGAAGATTATTCACAACCTCGAGTCTTGCTTGACCTGGATGAAAATTCGAAACAGCAACAAGTACTTAACCAACAGGATTCAAGTTCTTCCTCGACTCATTTTGATGTGGTTCAGCGACTCGGTAAATAATTTTTAGTAAAAATATTAAACATATCACAACGATCACAACGATTCAGTAGTAAAATTTCAGGTAAAAAGGGGGATTAAAATGGATTAAAATCATTGTTTATTTTCATTAATTTGTTTAACTAGCTTTGAAAAATTATTTAAAAACTTCAGCATTTTCTACTGATAAAAATACATCAGAAAAAAATGTTGAGAAGATCAAAGACTGAAAAATAGATAAACAGCAGAATTAAAAAATGCTTATGTTTGGATTTTTTAAAATGTTTTTTAATTAGTAGATAGATTTTGATTCCTTATAATCATAAATTTCTGCTAGTGTATTCTTTTCACTACAGAATCGTGAGTCATTCAAAGTATTTTTCTAAGTAAGCTAAAAAGAAATAATTTTTAAAACAGAAATGTCTATTTGAAAAACCAATTCTTCTGCTTTTTTTATGTGGATATGTAAAACCAAGCCATATAACTAAAATTCTAAAATTCTAAAATTTTGTTTCTACAACCACAACTAACATACTTATATTAAGATGGTTTCGTTAGAAATTATTACTGCAAATCTTTTTCGAAAATTTTGAAACAGAGACATTTATTAAAAGTCTTCAGCTCGAAATGATAAAGCGTGGAGTGGAAAATTAACATTATTTTCTGCAAAAAAATTTCACATTTTCTTACCTAATATTTTGGATTTATTGAGAATTAATAATATTAATTATTAAATACGAACTGAATTAATAGAACCCAATAATAAAATCCAACTACTTTTGATTGACATTTTTTTTTAATTGTAAAGTCTACTCTTATGTTTTTGGTTGAAAATTCATCTTTTTTATTAACAAGTGTATTATATCGCTGAAAATTTGATTATTTCGTTGAAAACTCAACAATTTTGTTGAAAAGTCATCATTTTTGTTTGAAAATAATTTTTTTCTTAAAAGTTCATAATTTCGGGTTGAAAATTCAACTTTTTTGTAGTAAATTCACCTTTTTGGTTTGAAAATTCAGCAATTTAGTTGATTTTTTTTTACTTGTCTGTAAAATCTTTCTTGGTTGAAAAATCAACCATTTTCTTCAAATTTCGTCTTTTTTGGATGAACTCAACTGTTTTTGTTTATAATTCAACTACTTGGCTAAAAATTAAACTTCTTCATTAAAAAATAATTTTTTTTTACTAAAGACTTATCATTTTAGATGAAAATTCATCTCTTTGATTGAAAATTTACCTTTTTTTAATTCACCTTTTTGGGTTAAAAATGCCACAATTTGGTTGAAATTATTTTCTTTTTTGACTGTGAAATATTTTCTGGTTAAAAAATAAACTAGTTTCTTGGTGTTTCGTCTGGTTTGAATGAATTGAACTGATTTTGCTTTAAAATTAAAATCTTTCTTGGTGGAAATATCAACTATTACATTTTTTGTTGAGAATTTAACTGTTTTGGTT
>CAKNYM010052527.1:383135-396921 GCA_932195095.1 Andricus curvator | reverse complement strand
AATTTTTTTTGTTGAAGATACAACATTTTAGTTGAAAATTCAACACTTCAGTTTAAAATTACACTTTTTTGTTGACAATTCCTTCTATTGTATTACAAATTCAAGTATTTTCGTAGAAAATTCAACTATTTGGTTAAAAATTACATTTTTTGTTCAAAACCAACTACTGTTTTTTAGTAAATTTGTCTTTTTGGCTGAAAAATCATCTATTTTTTCGAAAATTCGTCTTTTGTGGATAAATTCAACTGTTTTTAATTAAAATTCAACTGCTTGGTTGAAAGTTGAACTACTTTTTTTTGAAATCCATTTTTACGATTGGAGATTCATCTCCTTGACTGGGAATTTAACTACTTCGTTTCAATTTTAATTTAATATTAGTACCTACGCTGAATTTATTTAAAAGAATTTATTCGCCTATTTTCGTGAAAAATCTCCTTATTTCCTCCGCTCTCAGATTGAACAGTCAGAGATTTCTTCGCTGTCGACGATGCATGTTCTTGAAATCTTCAAAATTAGCCAAAAAATCGTTTAAAAAATATTGGAAATTGGTATCATCAAAGAGCATATCTTTCACAAAATCTTATTTTCTAATGTCTCGAATTTCTGTTCATGATTCTTAAAAAAAATGAATAGAAAATTTGTAAAAAAGGGGAAAAGGGGGAAATTTTGGTCCAAATTCTTGATTTAAGGTGATCCAGGGGACTTTTCAAATTTAAGGATGCAAAAATCACTTTCACAATTTCTCCCCCCACCCCTTACTTTCCCTTCCCACCCACCCTTAGGGAAAGGGGTAAAGTTGGCCAGGGCAGGGGTAAAGTCGTCTAAGCTACGGGGTAAATCGGCTAAGGTAAGGGGTAAAGTCGGCTAGGGTACGGAGTAAAGTTGGCTAGGGTTAGGGATGTGAGTCAATAAAACTTTTGATAGTATAATAAATTGAATAATAAATGCTTTAAATTCTTAAACTTTCAGTTCAAAATATTTCTTTATTAACAAAATAGATGAATTTTTATCCCAAAAGATTAATTTTTAAGCAAGAAGATTCATTTTCTGTCACAAAAGACGAACTCTCAACGATAAATGTTATGGTTGATATTTAAAAAAGAATATATTTTCATGTTTATTCAAAACAGTTGAATTCAACTATAAAAAACGAATTTTCAACAAAATAGTTGAATCCTCAACCAAAATCGATAAATTTTTTAATCTGTAGATTTGAATTAATTAACATTTTTACTATTTAAAATATATAGAGAAGTAAACAGTTGCTTTCTTACAAAAAAAATAATGTTCTACCAAAAGAGGTGAATTTTTAAACCAAAAAGACGAATATTAAACAAAATAGTTGATTTTTCCACTAAAAACGATTTTACAGTAAGAAAAATAACAAAAATTTCAACAAAATTGCTTAATTTTCAAGCCAAAAAGATGGATTTTAAACAAAACAGTAGAATTTTCCCCAACGGGGAAAAGGGTAAGGAAAGGGGATCCTTGAAAGGTGATCCCTAAGATTAAATGAAAAGTTTTTTCTCGCTACTTTAGAAGAGCAATTTACAAGCCGGAAGCAGTCGTTGAAGAGACGTTGGCAAGAATCAGGGTTTGAACAACGTTCACAAACTTCGGATGGTGTAGTTGTAATAAGGGTGCCAGAACCTGAAGTGGTAGAACCTCAGTCCAATTTAGAGCTGCTTCACCAGACAAGTATTAAACCTGTGCAACGAGAAGCTTCTCAAACAGAGAAAGGTAAGTAGCTTATTTACGTTCTGTCTGTTTCTTTTCTGTCAATAGCTAATTAGAGAAATTATACAAGTTGTATTCAAGCCTCGAAACGCTCTTTAAACAAAAATACAAATAAAAAAAAATTGCAATCGATTATTAATTTTATAAAATATAAAATAGCACTAAAAATAATAATGTTTCCCTGATAAAATAATAAAGATTTAAAACAAATTTTAATATTTGTATCTTAATTTATTAACGTTATTATATTAATTCATTTATTTTTGTGTATGGTAAATTTTTATAAACTTCGATGGGTTGATTACACTCAACTCCCGATATAAGCACGGTTTCGGGCATGGCTTACAGTGGCCCTGATCCTAAACCGGGGAATCGAAACGTAAACAGTCAGGGCCGCTTGAATCATTTCCGTTTTTATTTGGACGCATGACGCAACCTGATGTAACTAACGCGATGAGAGTGCGGGCCTCGAACTGTTTGTCACGCTTGACTGAGCTCCGCCACTCTTTCGATCCCGCAGCTCCTCTCATCACGAAACAGCGGAGGCCATCAGTTCTAGGAATATCTTAAACCGGGGGTTCTTATATCGGGAGTTGAGTGTACTCTTATTTTTCATATACAGTAGATTGCAAGATTGCACGGGATTGCAAAAGATTGCATATATGTGACTGAAAAATGTTGCATAAGATTGAGAAAGATCTCATGGATTTTATAGATTTTAAATAGATTTTTGTAGATTTGATAGAGAATACATGAGGTTGCATGGCCCTTACGAAAAAATATTATAGGGAAATCGGTCAAAAGTGACTTTTTTGAGGTCAATTTTGATTGATTAAATAATGCGGATTTCACGACTGCGAATCAGTCAAAAGTGACTTTTTAAATAAGTCAATTTGACTTACTGGTGAAATCAGTAATTTCAACTTATTTAATCTTTTAAAATTTTATTTAAAAAAGATCAATTTTCAACCAAAAAAGTTAAATTTCATACCAAACAGATGAATTTTCAACAAAGTGATAAATCATTAACCAAAAGATTGAATTTCTAAACAAAGTAGTTCAACTTTCAACCAAGTAGTTTAATATACAACAAAAGGAATTTTCCGCCAGGAAGATTAATTTTCTTCCAAAAAGATGAATTTCCAGGAAATTACATGAATTGACGAACCGAAAGTTAAATTTTCAAAAACAAAAAAAGTAATTTTCAATCAAACAGATGAAATCCCAACGTTAATAGTAAATCATTAGCCAAAATAATTGATTTTTATCCAAGCAGTTCATCTTTGAAGTAACGCTAGTTGAATTTAAATAAAAAATGAATTTTCGCCAATAAGATTAATTTTCTACCAAAAAGACGAACTTTTAACGCACAAAAAAGATAAATCTTCAACCGAATAGTTGAATTTGCGATCATAAAAAAACTAATTAAATTTTTTAAAATAAATTTTCAACCAAAGAGACGAATTTTCGAGTAAAATCATGAATCTTCAAAAAAAAAATTAATTTGTAACAAAGTTGTTTAACCAACTAGTAATTTCAATAAAATACAAGAATTTTCAAACAAATAGTTGAATTTTCAACTAAAACAGATCAAATTTCAACCGAAAATAGAATAGGTAAATTTTTAGTTGAAAAAAATTAATTTTCTATAAAAAAAACAACGAATTTTCAACAAAGTAGTTAAATCATCAACTACAGAACTAACTTTTTAACTAAAATAATGAATTATTAACAAAAAAAACAGAATTTGCAACAAAGTAATTAAACTTCCAACCAAAAGTAGTTAAATTTTCAAAAACAAAAAAAAACAATTTTGAATAAAATAGTTAAATTTTCAACCAAACAGATGAATCATCAGATAAAATAATGAATCATTACCCAAAACAAATAATTTTGAACCAAATAAATCAAATTTGAATTAATTAACTGAATTTTTAATTTACAAGAATATGAATTCTTAACAAAAAATGTAACAGTTGATATTTTAGACCAAAAATATTTGTTATTTCTAATCAAAAACAGTTGGATTCAACCAAAAAGATGAATTTTGAATCAAGAAGATTTATTTTCTACCAATAAAGACAAATTGATCTAATCAGGAACTAATGATCTAATGATGTAATAACTTGATCTAATCGTCCACCACCGAATCAGTAATTTTGAATGATCTAAACAAAATCATTTTGAATTACGTAATCAGTAACTTTCACGAATTGAATTAGTCATTTATGGGTTATCTAAATTAATTAATTAAATGTAGGAATTTAATTAGGGATTTTAATTTAAAAATAATTTTACTAGTTTATTAAACTAACAAATCAGTCACTTCCATTGACTGAAAATCAGTCACTTCGATTAACTGTTTCATTCAGTCACTTCGATTGACTGATTCATTCAGTCAGCAATATTGACTGCTTCATCTGTTAAAACAACTGCTTTTCCAGCAGAAATAACTGACTTTTCAGTCAAAGCATGCTTGATTACTTTAATCAGTCAAATTTTGATTTTATATGATATTCAGCATTGGAATAAACAATAGAAAAATATTAAAAGAATTGATGTGAAAAGTAGAGAAACTATAAAGGAACGATTTGTTTCAGATCACCCGTTATCTTGTATGGAAGTACTCAAAAAAGCTAGGTATTCTGCACAAATAAAGTCTAAACCGCAAAAAATTTTTAATTCTCTTGATATCTTTAAAATCGCTTTAAGCATTTAAATCCATGGAAATCCTTAAGAATCAACTTAAATCCATTAAAATCATTGAAATTCAATAAAATCCATAGAAAACCCTTGGAATCTGTTAACCTGTTTTCAATTCCTTTGAAATCTTTTAAATATTTAGACATCTATAAAAATAATTTTAAATCCCTTAAAAATAAAATAAATTAAATTTATTTTCTAAAGTTTCTAGAAATCCCTTGAAATTTATCAAAACCTCTAAAATCTTTGAAATAATTGGAGGTCCTATAAAATGCCTTAAATCTTGTGAAATTCTTTGATATCCATTCAAAATTTTTAAATCTCCGGAATTCTTTTCAATCTTTCGAAATAACTTAAAATCTTTAAACTCCTTCGGAAATTAAAAAAAAAAAATTTCTTGTCTCTTCAATTTATTAAAATCACTAGAAATCCCTTGAAATTGAATTTAATATATTCTTTAAAGTTCTCTAAAAATTCGTTAAAATTCTTTGAAATCTTTGGAAACCGTGAAAATGAATTAAAATAAGTAAAAATAATTTGAAATTCCTTCAGTATAACTTAAATTAAACGTACCCATTAAAACCTTTTTAAAAATTCCCTTGAAATCCTTGGAAATTCTATAAGATTCTTTAAATCTTGTGAAATGCCTTAAAATACCTCAAATTCCTTTGAGATCTTTGGAATCACTAGGAATCCCTTCAAATTTTCTGATTTAGAATTTAGTTCTCTAGAAATCATTGGAAATCTCTTAAATATAAATTAAATTAAAATTATTTTTTTAATTTCTCTGAAAAACCAGTTGAAATCCCTAGAAATCTTTGAAATCCTTTGAAATCCTTAATAATAATTCAATCACATCCTTTAAATCTTGTGAAATCCCTAGAGATTTAAATTAATTTCACTTATCCTATAAAATTCTTTTAAATCGCTTGCTTTTTTGAAATCTCTTGAAATCCTTAAAAATCCCTTCAAATCTTTCCTTTTAAAATCGTAGAAATCCATTAAAATAGGTAGAATTCATTTGAAACCCCTACAATATTTAAATTAGATCAAACGTACTCATCAAAGTTCTCTAAAAAGAACCGTTGAAATTCCTATAAATCTTTTAAATCCTTGGAAATTCGATAAAATCCTTTATATCTGGTGAAATTCCTTAAAATCACTTAAAATCTTTGAAGTCGCTAAGAATCCCTAGAAATTCCATTTAATTTAATTTATTTTCCAAAGTTCCCGCAGCATCTCTTGAAATCGTTGAAAATCTTAGAAAATTCTTTGAGATCCCTTGATATTTATTAAGTATCTTGAAATTCTATCGAAATCTTGGAAATCATTTGAAATCTCCGATAGAAATCATAAAAATCCATTAAAATAAGTAAAAATCATTTCAAATACCTTGAAAATAAATTTGATTAACTCATTCATTAAAGTTCTCAAAAAAAAACCCCGTTCAGATCCCAAGAAATTTCAGGAATCGCTAGGAATCCCTTGAAATTTAATTTCATTTATTTTCCGAATTTCTGTAAAAATTCCTAGAAATTTTTTAAAATCCTACAAAATTCTTTGAAATAGCCTGTAGTTTTCAAAATCTCTTGAAATTCTATCGAATCCCTTGCAATTTCTTGAAAAAAAAAAAAATAAGTAAAAATCATTTTAAGTCCCTTGGATAAAAATTATATTGAATTTATTTATTAAACTTATATAAAAAAAAAGTTTAAATCCCTAGAAATACTTGGAATCGCTAGGAATCCCTTCATATTAGAGTCCTTTGAAAGATTTTTGTTTGAAAGATAAAGTTCATTTAAATTCTTAAAATTTGACTAGAATTCTTTCAAATTAGAATTTAAATTCATTTCTACAATATTTATAATCAATCAATTATATATCAATTTTATTGAATTGTATAATGAAATATAATAAAATTAATAAGCAAAGCCAAAATTGTATACGTTAATATTTAATCAAAAATAAAAATTCAACTGATTGATCATGATTATTACATATAATTTCTGTAGTTTTCTGCCAAAAAAAGTTCTGGATTAGAATTTAACATTCTTGTAAATTACAACAAAAATATTGCTAAAATTTTTCTAATAATACACTATTTGAGTGGAAGAATTTTGAATTCTATTATCAAGTCCTCAAATTTGATAAATTTCAAAATTTAAAGCAGCAGAATTTGTAAACCTTAAAACATTTAACTTTGATACTTGATAATTTTGAGTGCCCCCAAATTTAGATATTTTCAAATTCCAAAAATTTGTCAATTTGTTGGCATATTATCACAAAACTATAATTTTCACCCACTTAATTTTAAAGCTTTCTCAAATAAAGATTCCATAAAATTTTTTTTCAGTTTCCTACACTTATAACTTAAAATTTTCAACACATTTTATAAACCTTATTTTTTTAAGGAAAGTCAGAAATCAAAAATTAATTTAAAAAGTTCAATTTCAATGTTTTAAAATTTCATATAATAGCAAATTCGAAGGTACCCAAAATTTAAACAGTATCAATTTTTTGATTTAAGCGTTTCTTTTTTAAATTGTAGTGCTTCAAATCTCAAATATTTCAAATTTAAACGCTCGAAAATTTAAAGAACTTAATTTTAATGTTCCTAAAATTAAATTTATTTAAATTCTTCAAAATTGGAAAGCCTGCAAACTTGAGGTAGTTGTTGTCCAAAAAATTTCATTTTTCCTTTATTTCTGAAAAAATAGTTTTTCTATGATTTTAAGAATTAAAAAAATATAATTACTGATGATGTAATTTCAAATAAAAAACGTTATTTTTAATTTAAAAAATTTTAAACTTACGAAAATAATTTTTTTTCACAATGTTTTGTGTAACTGAATTCTACTCTACTTATTCCAATTTGAAAATTAAATTTCACTATGACAGAAATCGTTAAAACAGTATTGTAAAAAAAACATTTTTCAAAAAAATATCTATATTTGAATATATTTGAATATGTTTGATCTATATTTGAAGTTCATTTACTTATTTTCAAAATTGAGAACAGTAGATTTGTAGGGAATGTTTTCCCCCAAAAAGGCGAAGATTTATTAAAATTTCACCATTTTTAAAAACTTGGTAAGAAGCGACAGTAAGAAAAATTTCAATCACAAAAGCTATTATTAAAATAATTTTTTTTCCTAAGTTTAAAACTATTTTCATCAAAAATAATGTTTTTTCGTGTATAAGATATGACTGGTAATATCATTTCAATTCCTAAAATCATTGAAAACTTTTTTTTTTTGCAGATATCTGATTTTTGGCACGACACTACCTTACTCTAGCGGACTGTGCGAACGGAACGGTTACGCTAGGGCATATTTTCATCCTTGTTCGCATTCATTCACAATTTCACATCCAATTCAACACTCTTTTGATCTTTTTACACATTTATATTTATTTGTATTTATTCATGTGTTACAAAATTACAAATTAAAAACTGTGTGCGGCAACCCGACGTGCAATATTCCCACACACAGCTTTTAATTTTTAATTTGCTAACACATGAGAGTGTTCAGTTCTGTCAAATTGTGAATAAATGTGAAAAAGGATAAAAATATGACCTAGCGGGCCCAGTGAACGGATCGGTTCCGAGGTCCGTTCACGAGGTCCGCTAGGGTCCACATTCGAAAATTCCATTGAATCATTATTTAAAAATTTCAGATAATACCATAATTTCCAATGGACAAAAAAGGCAAGAATTGAAAATCCCATTATCAATAAAGAGGGCTGCTTCTCTGTCTGGTCTTCAATTTTTCATCCAGTTTCTTTCGGAAACGAGCATTTTCTTCTTCCAAGCTTCTCGTTCTCAGGGCTTGTTCCAAGATAGTTGCTCGCAAATTTTCATGCTGGGTCAATCGAATCAAATCAAAGATAACTTCGTCCCCCCTGGAACGCTTATTTCTTTTTCTACGTTGAGTAGAGTCATAAGAATTCACATATTTCTTCGTCCTGTGCTTCCTGCAATCGTTTCTTTTGGTCCTTCCAACCCTTTGTCCTCGATCCTTTGTACTTGTTGCGACAGAATACTTCTCGGTCATATTTTCCCTTGATTTCTTTTTTGCAGCATCTTTTCTTCCCAGTAATTGCAAAAAGAAGTCGACAAATATTTGTTTCAAATACCCGCTCCTCCACCAGGAATTTTTCGTAGAGTTCTCGTCTTCAGTACAGGTATCAGAATCCCTTTTTTCTTCAACAGCAACTGGTCCAGGATTAACTTTAGCTAATTTTTCTTCAAGTTTAGTAGAAACTGCTGGTGTTGGCGAAACTTCAAATGTAGAAGCAATTGCAGTATCTTGAATTCTTTTAGAGCAAGTTGGGTCTTTTTCAATTGGTTGCGGAGATTCATTTATTTCTTGAGCCTGTGGCTCGATTTCTGTCTGAACTTCTCGATTTTCAGTTTTCAATTTTCCGGAATATATTGAACTGTTGCTATCGGTATAAAAAAACGTTGCAACTTCTTCAGACCGTTGATTAATCACAATTTTGTCGTGTTTTATTGTTCTGGAACTGCTCATATTTGAGGATGAATCTTGAGATTTATCAGCTGTGTCGGGGAATATCAGAGCTTTTGGAAACACCCGCATAATCGTCATTTTCTTCCGGGGATGTGGGGGATGTTGCTCAAAGTACCGTGCGTCGTTCAATCTGATACCTGTTATCGAAACAGGTCCTTTTATTTCGTTTATCACGGCTCTTGGACTTTTAATTACATGATAAATTAAAACTAGCCCTAGCGGACAGCGTGAATGGAACGCTTACGCAATTGCAAACGCATATTTTCATTTTTTTCACATTTGAGGAGTGAACGAACAAAACATCATAAATCCATTCGAGATGATTCCTCAATAATTAGAAAAATGCTGTATCTAAAATGCCGCAGAGATAGTAGACAAATTCAAATATCATATAGAAGACACCATCTCACTGGTTATCCAATATTATCGAATTATTGAACCTATAAGTTTGGATTTATGCAGGTTTTAAAGCATATTGAGTACTCAAGTGAAAAATAGACCAAGGGTCAATAACCATATTCCTCGAGTCCTGAAAATGCTAAAACCATGCGTAACTAATTTTTTCCTAAAAATTGATTTATCATGTTTTATTCGCTTACTCATCATTTATTCAAAATTTCACATATAACTCAACACTCATTTTATCTTTTGTTTATTCATGTGCTAAAAAATTGAGAATTAAAATCTGCGTGCGAAAACCCGATGTGTAATATTGTGCATCGAGTTACCGCACACAGTTTTTAATTTGTAATTTTGTAACACGTGAATAAATACAAATAAATATAAATGTGTAAAAAGATAAAAAGAGTGTTGAGTTCTATGTGAAATTTTGAATAAATTTGAAAAAGGATGAAAATATGCCCTAGCGGGCCTAGTGAACGGAACAGTCACTATGCGGTCACTTTACAGACGCAGGCCGCTAGGGAAAGACGCCACAAAAAATCAGACGACCCTCGACTTTGGAAGGTAGTAGCTCCGCAGGGAAAAATCTCAACAGAGAAAAATAAAGATTATACGAATCTGTAAGGTTTTCTGAATAAAATCATGTTTTATTTATTGTTGTAAATCATTTTTGTTCACAGCTTTTAAATGAATTACGAAGAAAAATGATATAGTTAGGCCCAATAGGAAATTACAGACTTGGACCGATGCTTACAACTGGCGCGGTAGCGCGCCAAGAGCAATTTTCCAACACTTGGCTAGTCAATCCTGGCGTGGTACGGATATTGACACTGGATCTGCACTGTGCCTAATCTAAGTTCCAATATCGGCAGACCAGTATCGACCCAGTACGGATTCTGTGTAGTATTAAACAAAAATCAGCCCTGATTCTACGGGCTAATGCCAACTTCAAGCCCAACAGTGACACGACAATGGCACAGTCTAGGGCACAGAGCTGACTGTAACAAATAGTAAAAGTGCCCGATCTTGCCAGGGTACTGGCACGATACTGGCGTAGTGCAGTCCACATAAAACGACAAACCAAATGTCTCACAATCTTCTGCCGGGCCTGGGCGGAATAATGGCAGGATAGTGGTGTCGTACAAATTTAAAAAAAAGGCGAACTGTTGTCCGATGTTTTTTTGCCGGATCTCGGCGGAGTACTGGCATGATACTGGTGTAGTAAAGATTATAAAAAACGGCAAAATATTGTCTCACGACTTTGTGCTGGACCCGGGCGGAGTAATGGCACGATATTGTTGTCGTACAAAAAAGGCGTTTTGCCGGATCTCGGCGGAGTACTTGCATGATACTGGTGTAGTATAGACTACAAGAAAGGGCAAACTATTGTCTCACGACTTTTTGCCGGATCTCGGCCGAGTACTGGCATGATACTGGTGTCGTACAAATTTTAACATATGGCCAACTGTTGTCCCATGTCTTTTTGCCGGATCTCGGCGGAGTACTGCAATGGTAGTAGCGTAGAACAGACTATATGAAACGGGATGAATAATAAATTGTGGTCGTCACTTTTCAGTCCGTCAAAAGTAGAGCTTTAGCCCCGCTTCATAGGCATCGAAAAGGGCTGAAATCATGCATGTGTCATAAAAAACAATAAAAATAACACCAATTTTTAAAGAATAGGTGTTATTTTGAATGTGTTTAACCTTTTTTCTTTTTTAGTGCTCCTCAGGGATTCAGGCACATCAATTTTTTTAATATTTGACAGCAAAAAAATATTTAATATGAACTTTTTTGTCATTTAGAATGTTTACTAGCGGCGGAAGCCGCTAGTGCAGTAGCAATACTGGTAGTCTGTACTGAACATCATTATCATTTCTGCCTCATGCCAGTACATCGCCAATACTGGTGCCCAGTAGTTCACCGGCTTCTTTGACAGTACTCATTCACCGTACTGTGCTAATACTTACTTCCAGTATACCATTAAGCCATTTCCCTTTCAGGGTAGGCGTGAGTACTTCAGTACTTCACTATTACGTATACCCACGACTGCCCCAGTATTAAATCACAGTACTTATAGTCATTACTGCGCCAATACCGATGCCCAGTACAGTATTTTAGTACAGACCCGAAGTTGGCAATCAGTACTAAACAGCGTTATCATCCCAAGATTATGCCACATCGACGCCAGTATTGGCTATCAGCACCATGCCAATGCTGTCGAACTCTGGCCAGTACTGACCCAATGCTGCGCCAGTTGTTAATTTCCCATTGGGGGGCACCTTCGATAAATTACGTAACACATATTTTGCCAACTTTATACACCTCCCATCCCCCAATGTCACAATTCGTAACAAAGTGGCTTGACCCCTCCCCCCCCCTCTTCCAGCCTATAATACGTAAATTTTCCAATTATTATCAGCCATGTCTTACTAAATACAATTTAGTTACTTATTGCCCGAGACACCCGGATTACAAAACACAATTCGAAGTTATTAAAATGTAAAGAAAAGGTA
This sequence comes from Andricus curvator, assembly GCA_932195095.1. Classification (NCBI taxonomy): domain Eukaryota; kingdom Metazoa; phylum Arthropoda; class Insecta; order Hymenoptera; family Cynipidae; genus Andricus; species Andricus curvator. The sequence goes on along the minus strand of CAKNYM010052527.1, from coordinate 385,034 downwards.
CTTGAAAAGAACTCCTTGAAAATTAAGACGTAGAAAAAGCTGTGTCATCTAGTAGAAAAATATTAAACAAAAACTTATTTTTTACCATTTTTTCATCACTATATATTTAATTATTTAATATGTGTTATGCATTTTCTGAATTTTTGGACAAGCTAAACGTGACCTAAAATAACCTAAACATTTTAAAGAACGATTGCGATCGTAATAAAAGTTAATACGGATACGTCAAATTTATAAAAGTAAATCACCAAATCTAAAGATGTATTTAGTAAATAGTGCAAAGCCTGATAAACTTAAAACATGTCGAATGATTTTGTGGGTAGTAGCAATTTCGAAAATTGTAAAAAAAAACTTTGTTTTTATAGATATTTTGTTTGAACGCCCTAAAATCTTTTAAATTTTTTAAAATCTTTCGAAATACCTTGAAATATTTGAATATCATTTCAAATCTTTGAAATCTTTTGCAATACCTCAAATTCTTTTGAATAAATTCTTTGATATTCCATTGAAATATCATAAAGTCCCTTGAAATCCCGTAAAGTTACATAGAATCTAATTATATTCCTTCAAATTCCTTGACATTTTTTTAATCTCTTGGAAATTTTTTTGAATCCCCTAAAATCTTGAAAGTCCTTTAAAATATCTTAAAATCTATTAAAATGCCTTAACATCTTTGAAATGCTTCGAAATCCTTCCATTCTTGTTGATAAATTCTTTGAAATTTCATTAAAATATATTAAATCTCTTGAAATCCCGCGATATTACATTAAATCTAATAATATTTCTTGAAATCGCTTGATATATTTGATGTCCTATTAAATACCTTAATATCCTGGGAAATTCATTAAAGTACCTTATTAAAAGTTTTTAAAATCCTTAAAAATTACTGAAATCGTCGGAAACATGATAAAATCCGTTAAAATCCCTTGAAATCTCTCTTAATATATTTTAAAATATAAACAAAATCCTTCCAAATCTTCCCAAATTCTAGAAAATTCTTCAAAATCTTTCAAAGTTTTTTGGAATATCTTGAAATATTCAAAAATCTCTTCAAAACTTTGAAATCCTTTGTAATTAATATCTAGTCCTGTAATTGGTCTCCCAACTATTGGACTTATTCTGAAAATAAATCAATGAATCACTCCATAATCGTGAATTAATTCTTTCAAATATTATTAAAATATTATCAAATCCATTAAAATCTTATACTATTCCTTGAAACTCCTTAAAATTGTGAAAGTTCTATGAAATCCTTTGAGATCCCGAAATAGTCATCAAAATACCTTATTGAGAGCCTTTAAAATCCTTTAAAATTACTTAAATCTTTTGAAATCTTATAAAATCCCTTGCAATCTTTCAAATATCTTAGATATACCCGATAAACTACCAAAATATCGAATGGTTTTTCGGGTTGTAGTAATTTCAAAAATTGTGAAAAAACTTTGTTTTTATGAATATTCTTTTACATAATGATTGGATAAAAATAAAAATACCGTGTGCCTACAAAAAAGGGTTTCGTGGCCTATTAAGACGTTAAATAAGTCGTTCGAACCTCCCTCTTCCATACCCCCCCCCCTACTCCCCCTACATTCTTCTACGCCTCCCCTCACTTCACCCTTCGCTTCCCTTCCACAACTTCTTCCCCCTCTCCATGCTTCCCTATTTAACACAATCCTTCCCATACTTCCCTTCATCAGCCCCCACTCCCCCTCTCCTACTCACCCTAACTTCTAATAATTTCTCCTACTTCCTCTCACGTACATTCACTTCTCCCAATTCCCTTTTCCAATGTCCCCTCCCGCAATTTCCCCTCACTCTCCCTATTTTCCCTTCCCTTATTTCCCATTACTTCCCCTACTTCTCCGCCACTTATGCTCCATCACTTCGTCCACTTCCCCT
>CAKNYM010052527.1:364987-383125 GCA_932195095.1 Andricus curvator | reverse complement strand
TCCTTCACTTCCCTTACTGTCACTTTCCCTACTTCTCCGCCACTTATTTCCCATAATTCCTCTACTTCCTCTCCCTTATTTCCCCTACTGCCCCAACCCTCATTTCCTCTCACTTTTCCACCACTCGTTTCCCTTAATTTCCCTACTTTCCCTTCCATAGATTCCTCTCACTTCCTCTACTTTCTCTCCAATCATTTCCCCTCACTTCCCCTACATTCTCTCCTATCATTTCCCAGCACTTCCTCTACTTTCTCTCCACTCACTTCCCCTCATTGGACAAAAGTGCGACGGACGGACACTTGACCAAAACTACTAAACCCTAAAAATTAAAAAAATTCTTGTATGTTCCACAACATTTTCGGAATGCCGTTGAGATTTTAAAATTAAAAAATATTTTTCAATCTCGTTTTTTCAAGCATTTTTATTTCTGGTCTTTACTCTTTACTTAGTAATTGCATGCTGCTATCGCACTGCTTAATGGCTCAAAATGTAGGGCATTTTGAGAATTGATGACAATGTTATCATTGAAAACTTAATAAAAATGATCTTTCGGGGATAAATATGACTTTCAATAATCTTGAGTTCAAAGGGACAAGGCGCCTAAAAAAGACAGTGAACCTAAATATAGAACTTTTCTTTGTATTTCATGTAACAGCTCCAAATAAAAATTAATCAAACATGATTTTATTAAGAAAACCTTAAAGATTCCTTCAATCTTTATTAGAATCTGCTGAGAATTTTTTAATATAGAGTAAAAGCCGAAATTAAGAGTTCATCCTTATTTCAAATGTTTTTATGGACCTTCCCATAAAAAAATGTTATAAAATGTATCCAAATTCCGTAGAAGAAGAATATTTAAGTAAGAACTCCAGAAATAAATCAATAAAATGAAAAAGTGCAAAAAAAAGACTTGAGTGCTACAAATTTTCGGTAATAAAAGGAATTCTTGAATATTTCAAAACCTTTAAGAAATTTGGTACTTTTAAATTTTAAGACTAATAAAAGTTTTACAAGTAATAGGAAATATTGATTTTTTTAGAGATCTGTCACGTTTGTCTAACATTGTTTTTTAAGAGATTTTTTTCAATGAAACTTTGAAAATAAAGTCAACAATTATAGAGAAATGTCAAACAACTAACCTTTTCGACTTGCTTTCAGGGCCATTCTATTGCCTTTATGAAATTATAAAGTTTTAAATACATTTCGGAACTTGCAACATTTTTTCTTTTTATCCACCCACCATTTTTAGATCCAAAATTGATTAAAAATTGTATGATTATGGTCATTATTTCATCTTTCTGAAATTTGAAACTGAAAAACTAATCTTTTGATCTTCCATTTGTTTTAATACCTGTCAGTTTTATATGAATGTTATGGAATACCTTTTTCAAAAGTTTCAAGCGTTTCAAGTATAAAATAAATCTTCGTGAGAAATTAAAAAAGTACCTGGCGAACCAATTAATTCTGAAAATTAATAATTGTCGGTTTGTGAATACAAATAATATAATGTAAAGAAAAGAATATAACTAAAAAAACATTTATTTTACAAAATTTGAAAAGTGTTCATAATAAATTAATAACGAGTAACACGAATTTAAAAATATAAAAATGAAAAACAATCAAAAATTCGAAATATATAATTTGATGATTTTTTAAATAAAAAAAAATACAATTTTATAGTTGTTAAAATATAAATAAATATCATTAAACAAAAAACATAAATCTCTTAAAATTGAAAACTGTCACTGTTAGATGCTTTCAAACTAAACAAAAATTTAAGGTAGTTGGGCCAAAAATCATATCTCTGAAAAAAAATAGATTTTCTACAATTCTAAGAATCAAAATAATATTACTGATGTCATTTCAAATAATCCGTAATTCCTAGTAATTTACGTCGGTAATCCAATAAGTTTTAAACTATTTTGTTGACTATTTGTTGTTGTTTTTTGTTGAAAATTAATTTTCTCAACTGAAAATTTGATTATTCTATTTTTTGTTGAAAATTCATCTTTTTGGTCGGAAATTAATCTTCTTCGTTCAAAATTCATGATTTTGGATAAAAATTCAAATATTTGGTGAAAAATTAATCTATTTTGTAGGAAATTCAATAATTTTGTTAAAAAGTATTTTTTTCGTTGAAAATTCAACGATTATGGTAGAAAATTTAACTATATTGTTAAAATTCGTTTTCTTTTTGGTTGAGAATTAATTTTTTTAATTGAAAATTTAACTATTCAATTTTTGGTTGAAAACTTATCCTTTTTAGTTGAAAATTCAACTACTTGGTTGAAAGTTGACCTACTTTGTTAAAAATTCATTTTTCAGGTTGAAGATTCTTGATTTTGGTTGAAAATGGTTTTCTTGAAAATTTAACTATTTTCTTGAAAATTCAGATTTTTTTTGTTAAAGATTAATTTCTTTTAACTGAAAATTTAACTATTTCATGTTTGATGAAAAGTTGTCATTGTTATGATTGAAAATTCATGTATTTTGTTGCAATTTCATTTTTTTGGTTGAAAATTCATCTTTTTGGTTGTAAACTTAACTATTTTGTTGAAAATTCAACTAATCGATTGAAAATTTATGTATTTTGTTAAGAATTCGCCTTTTTGGGTAGAAAATTAATCTTCTTGGTTGAAAATTCAACTATTTGGTTGGAAAATCATGTATGTTGTTAAAAATTTATGTTTTTTTAGTAGAAAATTAATATTCTGACTTGAAAATTTGGTTAAAAATTAATGTACTTTGTTGAAAATTTAACAATTTTGTAGAAAGTATCCTTTTGGGTTGAAAACTCAACTGCTTTGTTGACAATTTGCCTTTTTGGTTGGGGATTCAACTATTTTGTTGAAAATTCTTTTTTTTTATTGCAAATTATTAGTTTCAATTGAAAATGTAACTATACCATTTTTTATTTTTTATTTACATTTCTTAGTGTAAAACACATCTTTTTGATTGAAAATTATTTTTTTAACTGAAAATTAAACCATTCCATTTTTTATTGTAAATTTATCTACTAATTAATTTATCTAGCTATCTAATTTATCTATTGATCTAATTTGCCTACTCAACACATTTCACGTGCATGAATCGAATAACTTGATAAGATATTAATAATCCACTCAAAGTTGAATATTTATATGGTGGGTACCAGGGTACCCTAGGTGTGTCCGCGACGTATGTATACTTTGAATTCGATTATTTTTGCAAAAAAAATCCTAAATAAATTCTAAATACACCATTTGCTTAGAGTTGAGCTAAATAAAGACGATTCGGAAGTCCCAAACAAAAATTTAATTTGTACTCCACTTACATGCAAAAAAGTACCGCGGCAGGCACCCGGGTACCCGAGTGTGCACTAGGGTGGTTCTTATTTATACTTGGTCGATTTTTTTCGAATTTCTCTGCTCTCACCCCCCAGTTTTGTTCGAATGCCCCAAAAAAAATTTTAAAATTTGAGCAAAATCGGTTAATATTTAGGGGTGCCGCAAAGACCATGAAGTTTCCCATTGATTTAACATGGGAAAAAGTCAGCTTTTTATAAATCTAATATTTAAACGCGATAATATGTTACAAATAATTCTGTGTTTCAGTATATTGTGCAGAATTCGTCAGAGAATAAGAATCAATCATAAATTTTGAGGTTGAATCATTTTAAGCCACTCATGGGTCCCCAAAGAAAACCCCATAACTGACAAATTTGCATTTTACGTAATATTGCGGTTTATAGACGCTTTTTAAAAGTTTAAAAAAAATCATTAATCGGTAATTTAAGAATACCCAGTCATTTGTTAACTAATATTTAATTGTTTAAACAATTTTAATTTGTTTAAATATTTGTTTTTTTCAGTTAACTAGCGAAATGAACGTATTTTCTAGACTTTATGAGTTATTTAATCAATAATAACCATAAAACAATTTGTTTAAATGATTTTACAATTATTTAAATAATAAGTATTTATTCCAGCATATATTTTACCTAAAAAAAAGGAGGAACATTTTATCTCACTAAATTTTCGACAAATTTTAATATTTGTAAGTACTAATTTGTTTATTATGAATACTCGTAGATGTTTAAGCAAATTTAACATTTTTAAACATCCACGAGTATTCATAATAAACAAATTAGTACTCACAAATATTAAATTTGTCGAAAATTTAGTGAGATAAAATGTTTCTTCTGCTTTTTTTTAGGTAAAATATATGCTTGAAGAAATACACATTACTTAAATAATTGTAAAATTATTTAAACAAATTATTTTATTGTTATTATTGATTAAATAACTCATAAAGTCTAGAAAATACGTTTATTTTGCGAGTTAACTGAAAAAAAAACAAATATTTAAACAAATTAAAATTGTTTAAACAATTGAATATTAGTTTAAAAAAACTGGGTATTCTTAAATTACCGATTAATGATTTTTTTTAACTTTTAAAAAGCGTCTAGAACCCGCAATATTACGTAAAATGCAAATTTGTCACTTATGGGGTTTTCTTTGGGGACCCATAAGAGTGGCTTAAAATTATTCAACCTCAAAATTTATGATTGATTCTTATTCTCTGACGAATTCTGAACAATATACTGAAACACGGAATTATTAGTAACATATTATCGCGTTTAAATATTAGATTTACAAAAAGCTGACTTTTTCCCATGTTAAATCAATGGGAAACTTCATGGTCTTTGCGCCACCCCTAAATATTAACCGATTTTGCTCAAATTTGGAGATTTTTTTTTCGGGCATTCGAACAAAACTGGGGGGTGAGAGCAGAGAAATTCGAAAAGTGAAAAATAAGGGCCACCCTAGTGTACACAAGGGTTAAATTATAACTTATTATTAAACTATTAATAATTTCGTTTTTCAGATTACAAAAAGTCAGCTTGTGACCGAGAGCGAACGCGCATGCGGGATATGAACCGGGCATTTGAGCTTTTGAGATCGAAACTGCCGATCTGCAAACCACCTGGCAAAAAGCTATCGAAGATCGAGTCTCTGAGACACGCGATAACATACATCAGGCATTTGCAGAGTCTCTTAGAACCTCAGTACACGTACGTTCCAAGCATTCCCGAAAGATCTGGCCACTATGGAGCGACGACACCGAGCACAGCCTTTGAATCACAGCAACCGAATAGATGGGAATCTTTTGCCTACTACCGATACGATTATCATGCTCCTTTTGCCTCCCTTCAAGCTCCACCTCCACCTCCTTTACAGCCACCTCGTTTGCTACATCATGAACAGGATGACCACTATCGCTTTGACACACACTCTTAACAAAAGTTCTCTTTCTCTTTTCTGTCTTAACTTAAAATTAAATTAACTGAAAGAAATGCAAAATATAATTCCAATATATTAATTGCCTTATCAACAGTGGTGTAATCGAGGCCTGGCGCCGCTAGGGTATTTTTTTTGAAGGGCTGTCGGCGCCAAGCCACTTTCTTCTCACACGGAAAATGAGTGCAGTTCCACCGACCAAGCTTCGGCGGCGTGGCGTCGCTTATACGTGAGTGGCGCGGCCTATCTTGTGCCTTGGAGGTGGAGGGGGTACACAGGAGTAAGCGAGGTGTCCGAGAGTGGTACCCGCCTTCTCTTTCCAACCTATGTATCCCCTCCACCTCTAAGCCACTGGATACGCCGCGCCACTCACGTATAAGCGACGCCACGCCGCCGAAGCTTGGTCGGTGGAACTGCACTCAATGTTTCCAGTTATGGTCCATCCATAAACTACGTCACCAATTTTGGGCTTTTTCGACCTCCCCCCTCCCCCGAAAGTAATGTAGCCGTTGGCTAAATACAGATTTTACGTTTATAAATTCTTTTAAATAAAACTAATTCAGAGAAACACTTTAAATTCCTAAGATTTCAAGTCGAAATATATTGCATTTTCAGCAAAATAGTTGAATTTTCAACCCAAAGAGATGAATTTAAAAAAAAAAAAGACAAATTTGCCACAACAAAAAGAACAGTTAAAGATTTAACCAAATGGTAAAGTTTTCAAGCTAAGAAGACGATTTTTTTCGAAGACAGTTGAATTTTTAACAAAAAAGTTATTTTTCAAACGAGAAAGATAAATTTTTAACCAAGAAGAATGTCTTTTCTACCATAAAAGATGAACTTTCAATCCAAACTGATTCACTTTTTACAGTATAGTTGAATTTTCGACCAAAAATGATTACTTTAATAAAATATTTAAAATTTCCAAAAATAATTACATTTTTAACAAAATAGTTGACTTTTTTTACCAAATAGTTGAATTTTCAGTAGACAAAAATGCATTTTCAATCAAATGTTCGAATTTTTAAACAAAAAAGATTAAAGTTCTATCAAATATTTGAATTTTCAAAACAAAATCACAAATTTTTCAAGCTGAGAAGTCAAATGTTTTAGAAAACAGCGGACTTTTAAATCGCAAAAGATGAATTTTTAACAAAAAATATCATTTTTAATTTAAAAACATGTATTTTTAACAATATAGTTGAATTCTTAACTACAAATTTGACCTTTCAACAAACAAGGATAATTTTCTATTCAGAAAATACGACTTTTTAACCAAATATATGATTTCAAGCCGAAATATATAGCATTTTCAGCAAAATAGTTGAATTTTCAACCAAAAAAGATTTTCTACCCAAAGAGATGAATTTTCAACACAAAAAGACAAATTTACTGCATTAAAAAAATAGTTACAGATTTAATCGAATGGTAAAATTTTCAAGCTAAGAAGACGAATTTTTTCGAAGACAGTTGAATTTGTAACAAAAAAGTTACTTTTCAAATGAGAAAGATAAATTTTTAACCAAGAAGGATGTCTCTTCTACCATGAAAGGTGAAGTTTCCATCCAAACTGATACATTTTTTACAGTATAGTTGAATTTTCGAACAAAAATGATGACTTTAATAAAATAGTTCAATTTTCCAAAAATAATTAGATTTTTAACAAATAGTTGAATTTTTCACCAAATAGTTGAATTTTCAGTAGACAAAAATGCATTTTCAATCAAATTTTTGAATTTTTAAACAAAAAAGATTAAAATTTAATCAAATATTTGAATTTTCAAAACAAAATCACATACTTTTTAAAAGACAGTTGAATTTTCATCCAAAAAGTTCATTTTCAACCAAGAAAAATGACTTCTACAATGAATCATGAATTTTCAACAAAAGAACAAAGTTTTCAAGCTAAGATTTTTGAATTTTTAAACAAAAAAGATTAAAATTTAATCAAATATATGAATTTTCAAAACAAAATCACATATTTTTTAAAAGACAGTTGAATTTTCATCCAAAAAGTTCATTTTCAACCAAGAAAAATGACTTCTACAATGAATCATGAATTTCCAAAAAAAAGAACAAAGTTTTCAAGCTAAGAAGTCAAATGTTTTAGAAAACAGCGGACTTTTAAATCGCAAAAGATGAATTTTTAACAAAAAATATATTTTGAATTAAAAAAGATGTATTTTTAACAATATAATTGAATTCGCAACTAAAAATGTGACCTTTCAACAAACAAGAATAATTTTATACACAAAAAGACGACTTTTTAACCAAATATATGAATTTTCTATCAAATAGATGAATTTTAACTTATGCAATATAGAGGATAAAGTTTCAACCAAAAATGGAATAGTTAAATTGTCATATAAAAACTCTGATGAATAAATAATAAATTTAAACAAAATAAATGAATTTTCAACAAAATTGGTAAATTTTCCAACAAAAAGATAAATTTTCGACCAAGAAGATTAATGTTCTAAAAAAAAAATGGATTTCGAACAAAAGTTTAATTTTCTACCAAATTGTTGAATTTTCGAGCCAAAAAGATTAATTCTACAAAGCAGTAGAATTTTTTACATAAAAGTTTATTTACAAGCAAATAGTTGAATTTTCGACTATAGTTATGAATCCTTAATGAATGATAATAATTTTTTTACAAAGTAGTTCAACTTTAAGTCAAATAATCGACTTTTCAACCAAAAAAGCTTAATTCTCAACGAAGCATCGAACAGTTGACATTTAAACCAAACAATTGTATTTTTAACCAAAAAGGACACATTTTAAACCAAGAAGCTTAAATTTCTACCAAGAAAGACGAATTTTCAACAAAATGCATGAATTTTGAACCAAAAACTTGAAATTTCAACTAAAAAAATAATTTTTAACCAAATAGTTAAATTTTTAACTGAAAAAGATAGTTTTTAAACCGAAAATGAAAAAATATAATTGACAGTTTAAAAAATTTATTTTCAACCAAACATGAAACAAATTTTCATCAAAATAGTTCAATTTTTAAATATAGAGATGAACCTACATCTAAAAAAAATGAATTTTTAACAAAGTAGTTGAGCTTTTGATAAAAAATATGTCTTTTCAACAATATAGTTGCATTTCCAACAAAATAATTAAATTTTCAACCAAATAATAGAATTTTTAACCAAACGAGATAAATTCCGAACCAAAAATATAATAGTAGCATTTTCAATTAAAAAAATGTACTTTTACCCAAAAATATAGTTGGATTTTCTTATTGGGTTTAAGTTCTAAACGTTATCTAAGTTCGTAACGTTATTTCCACGTATAACCCCCCCCCCCCGTGTTAAAACCTTAGTTTTTAGCTCCCCCCCCCCCCACACCCTTAAACCTCAAACTGGTAATGTACCGAAAGTACCGCCAGGCCACTTTTTCTTTTAAGACTACACCACTGATTAATTACCTTATCTATTTCTAAAGATCGAAAAGATAATTCTCAGATCGAATTCTAAATACTATCTAGAACACCAACTTTCTCTACACTTCCATCGCCAAAGAAACTAACCGAATCGAAACCAAAGAAATCAATGGGGTTGTTACATACATTTTAGATAATATATTGTTTAAATACTGCAAAAATTATAAAAAATTTAGTAAATTTACAAAACTTTTTCAATACTTCACTTATGATAAAAAAAATATTTCAAAAAATGTATCGAAAACGCTGAACCAATCAGAATAATGGTATGCAGTAACCATGTTAGTTCCTCCATCAATTACGCTAATCAAGCTGATGTTTACTTCCCAATCAAAATGTCTCACCTTTCGCAAAAAATTTAAAAAGTATTCTTTTTAAACATTAAAAAAAATCCAGCTTATTTAGAAAAAACTTTCTGCAAGTAATTATATTAATTTGTTAATGCTTTTTCACCAGGAAAAAAATATATTTGAAAATATGCAACAACCCCATTAGCAATAACAAGTCTTATAAAATTCGCTTTTTATTGCAAATTGCTCTGTCTTACAAATAATATATCTTTGAGAGAATGTACATCACTATAAATTAGATATTTATGTACACATTATTTTGCTTTTAACCCTCTCATCTCCATCAGGATCCCGATTCTGCGGACGACTTTACATTCCTTTATTTTTTTTAAATTACTTTAAAGTCTTTAAAAATGTACAATTTTAGGGACGGCTAAAAATCCCTGAAAATAAAATTCCTGACACTGAAAATTTTCCGAAAAAAAAAAATTCGAAATAGAAAATTCCCGAAATTATAAAATAGCTGACAATTTAAAATTCCCGACATTTTATGATATAAGGGAACGTCCATTAATTATACAATAATGATTTTGTTTGAATTATAGATCCCCCTATTGAAAGGATTTGTAAGATGTTTGTGACCCCACCCCCTTCTTACGTAAGACTTAATATTTTTTACTATTTACTCAATATATTAACCATGCATATCAATTATTTTTTACTGTAAACGTAATTTGAAAGGATTTCTTCAGATTTCTTATACCATTAAACCATTTCCCTTTCAGGGTAGGCGTGACACTACCCGATTCGGGTAGTGTTTCTAGGTTTTTCTTGTAGTTATAAATAACTACAAGTGTGGGCTCACCACACCCACGATGTGCCAACAGCACTCATGTCAGTATTCTTGAATGGTCACCCATCCAAGTACTAACCGCGTCCAACGCTGCTTAACTTCAGTGATCTGACGAGAACTGGGTTTTTCAGCGTGGTATGGCCGTTGGATTCAATGGATTTAAAAGTATTTCAAAGGACTACAAAGTATTTCTAAGAATTACAACATTTTTACGGAATTTAATGAGATTTAAAAAACTAGTTTTCACAGTTTTCAAATGATTTAAAAATATTTCAAGAATTTGAAGAAATTACCTAGTACAATTTCAGAGAAATGTCAATTTTTTAAGGGATTTTACAAGATTTTAAGGGACTTCAAAAAGTATAATCAGATTTCAAGATATCTCACGAGATTTCAAGAGGTACCGAAGGATTTTCACAAATCTTTAAGGATTTTAAGGGATTAAGAACGATTTCCGCGAATTACAAACGATGTTTAGGAATTTAAAAAAATTGTAAACGATTTCAAGAGACTTCGAAATATTTCGAAAGAAGTCAAGGGATTTTAATTCAAGAGACCAATGATTTCAAAGGATTTTACAGAATTTTAGGAAATTTCACAGGGTTTCTATCATTTCACAAGATTTCTAAGGATTTTAAGACATTTCATAAGATTTCAAAAGATTTAAGGGAATTTCAAAGAATTTCCGAATATTATAAAGGATTTGAAGGAACTCCGAAGAATTTTTGATGGCTTTCAAAAGATTTTAATTTTGAAATATTTTAAGGTATTTCAAGAGATTCGAAATGATTCAAAATATATAAGGCCTGGCCCATTTGAGTTTTTATTTTGCCTAAAAAACTCAATTTTATTAATTATATGTTAGCTAGGGCTCTAAAGCCCTGCTCTCAGTTACATCGCAAATTAAAAATTAATAAAACTGATATATTTAAACAAAATGAAAAATCAAATGGGAAAGACAGACGTGTCCCTATATATTTTAAACAATTTCCCAAAATTTCAGGACAATATCTAGATACATTTTTCAAATTATAAAGCCGCTGAATAAAAACCATGCATTTGGTCACGTGACACTCTGGTACCTGCCCTTACAGGATTATAAGGAATTTTAATGGGTTTTTGAAAAATTCAAGTGATTTCAAGAATTTCAAAAGATTTCACGGAGTCTCAACGAGTTTTAAGGGATTTCTACAGTTTTAAAGAATTTCAAGAGATTATGTACGATATCCATGTAATTTAAAGGATTTCGAGGAATTTATGCATAATTTAACAAATTTAAAGGGATTTACAAAATTTTCAAAAAAAATCAGGGGATTTCAAAAGAGTGAAAAGATTTTCAGGATCCCACGATGTTTCGTATTTCAACAATCTAATTAGAAAGAAGAAACTTACGCAAGAAATCCTCTGGACTCCCCCTCACCCCTATTTTATTTTTATTTCTTAGATTTTTTTTTAGATTCATAAGATTTTCAGGACCACCCCCTCCCAAAAAAAGCCTTACATAATTAATGGACGCTCCCTTATAGAATTTTAAAATTAAAAAAAAGACACAGTAAAATCTCTAACATAGGAAAATTCCCGAATCTAAACAATTAAAAAAATTGTAAATAATTAAATAATTAATAATATACTTTTATTTGATAAAAATATTTTTTATTAAATTTTATTTATTAGTTGTTTAGATTCAGGATCATTATTTCGGGAATTATATATTATCGGAAGTTTTCAAATTCTATAATATTATTAACCGTAGGTTACATATTTTATTATTTGGAAATTTTCCAATCTGGGAATTTTCAGTTGTCGGCTATTTCCTAATTTCGAGAATCTTACATTTAGAATATTTTCTTTTTCCGGAATTTTCCGGCGCCGAGAATCTTATTTTTCGGGTATATCAGTCATCACTCGAATTTAAAATTTCCGTTAATGGAAACTTTCCAAAATAAAATTGCCGACATTATGACATATTCGACACAGGAAAATTCCTGAACCTAAACAATTAAAAAATTGTAAAATAATAAATAGAATACTTTAATTTGACAAACATATTTTTAATTTTATTATTCATTTACTATTAAACTAATATTTTAATTGTTCAGATTCGGGAATGTTATAATGTCAGTAATATTACTTCAAAAATTATCTATTATCCGGAATTTTCAAATTCGGTGATATTATAAACTGTTGGGAATTCTAATATTCTGGAATTTTAAATTGTCGGCAATTTTATAATTTCGGGAATTTTGTCATTCTTTCTCTTTTTTCTTTCTTTTAATTCTTTTAATGTTAATGATATGAGAGTTAGGGGAAACCGCCCTACAGTAGATAGGAAAAAATTCAACAGCATATAACTTCATCAGTTTTCAAAAATCAAGAAAGATTATCGTTGTTAAATGAAGCTTACATATTGAATTGATTATTCTTATAGAAAAAAATATCACGAAATTAATCAATTGGCTGTATTAAACATTTTTATTATACCTGGTCAAGGCTGCGATTTTGACACCTTTGTCCATCAATAGATAATCGTTTCTGGTATTGCTTCTGAGCAAGAGAGAATACTCAATTCTGGATAATTATAATTTATCATTAGTATACTTACAATTAAAATCAATTTATTGACTAAATAATAGTTGAAACTATGATTATTTTACAAAAATCGCAAAAGTTTAAATTATTGACATTTTTTTATCTTTGATATACCGTGAGATTGGTACGATTGGTACGAGATGTTTAATCTTTATAAAATTTAACCTGACTTGCGATGACAGAAAAGTGCAGCATTTTTACATACCTTAATCCTAAAAATGATATCTTTTCCGAAAGGCTCCTTAAAACACAACTAAAATTTATGAGCTTTTTAATAACCAATAATTTACACTATTTTCTTAGTTTATTATTTACAATAATTTGAATTTAAAAACTTTACGAATCAAAATAAACAAACAAACACAACCTTTAACTTAAAACCGAGCTTAAAACAACTGCGAGACAGTCGCAGAGCTGCCAATTTTGACAGAGACATTTATTGTAATTTTCCGATTATCTACTGTTGGTTATCTACTGTTGGAAAATGTATTATCTAATAAAAAGCCCTCAAATATTTATAAATATTAAAGAAAGAACACTTTGTATTAATAAATATTGTTCATTCAACTTCAAGCTTCGATTCTAATGTATAAACATGTCATCAAAATGTTTCATTAAGTTAACAAGTATGAATAAAGAAGAGGTGAAATTTTTTTTTTCAGGTTAAAAATTAATTTTATGCTCTCACGCATTAATTAATTATAAAATTTCAATGAAACTTCGTTAGAAAATATAGTATCTTTGCTGAAACGTTATACTAACAAAAGTAATTAACAATTTTTGTCAGTTTTCCAGTTAATTAAGATTATCTACTGTAAATCATTATCTACTGTAGGGTGGTTTCCCCTACTTATTTTCTCTTAGAGAGGTTGAAAGCTATCGACATTCTCTATAAATGGTGCCAGGATGAAGTCATTTTGTCAATTTTTGAACAAGATATTGCAAAAAAAATGCAAATTTCAATGATGTCTTAAAATTTGCATTCAATCTAATAATGTTTACAAACATTTGTCAATGTTCTTGAGATTATTTAAACGGTAAATTTCTATAGAATCGCACCAACTTATCACCACTATTGTGAAAAATTTTATTTGCATGGTGCAACATGTTTAAAGTTAAAACTAAAATGTTGGAAAAATTTCAACATGAGATGTCTTTGAATTTTCCAACATTTTTGTTCAAACCTTGTAAAATTTGAATTATATTTTATTTAAATTTTAAGAAAACATTAAAAGCACCATTTTTGCAATATTTGAACAAAATTTCCATGTATAATTTTTCATAGTACGGAGTCATTCAAATATTTCGCATTTTTTACAACAATCGACTTGAAATATGTATAAAGTTTCGCGAATTTATTATAATTTTTTTCAGTTTCTAGGGATTCAATTAATATGTTTAATTTAGAAAGCTTTGACAAAGTATATCACATGATATTCTCAAATATATAAGCACCATCGATTAATTAAATAATACTACAAACATAATTAATCATTCCTTGAATTTGTCCCTAAAGTCCATGAATTTGAAATATAATTCAAACAAATTTAAACCGCTCATATTTCTGACTTTTCAAGTAAAAATATTGCATTTTCACCAAGATAGATGAATTTTTCACTAAATAGTTGAATTTTCAAACAAAAAGATTAATTTTCTACCAAAAAAATACGATTTTTCAACAAAATACATAAATTCTCAACCAAATAGTTGATTTTTCAACTGAAAAAGATCAATTTTAAAGCAAATAGTTCAATTTTGAACTAAAAAAGATTAGTTTTCAAACAAAAATGGAATGAAATTTTCAGTTAAAAAAATTAATTTTCGACCAAAAAAAAAAATGTTCAACCAGTGATGAATTTTCAATTAAAATGCTGAATCGACTGGAATAGATACATTTTTAAGAAAAGAGTTTAACTCTCAACCAAGTAGGTTTATTTTCAACCAAAAAGATGAATTTTTAAATAAAATGATGAATATTTAACTGGAATACTTGAATATTTAATCCTAAAGATGAATTTTTAAACAAGATTAACTTTCAAACAAGAACATTAATTTTCTACCAAAAAAGACTACCAAAAATTGAATAGTTAAATTTTTAGTTAAAAAAAAATAATGATCAACCAAAGATATTAATTTTTAAATAAAATGATCGAATATTCAACTGCAATAGATATATTTACATTTAAAAAAAGTTCAATTTTCAACAAAAAAATCAACAAAATAGTTAAAGTTTTAACTAGAATGGTGAAATTTTAAGTAAAAAAAATTAATTTTCAGCCAAAGATAAAACGAATTTTCATCAAAATAGCTCATTTTTTAACCAGAGATGAATTTTCAATTAAAATGATGAATCTTCCACAATAAAAATTAATTTTTAACAAAAGAGTTTAACTTCAACCAAGTAATTAAATTTTCATTTAAAAAAAGATGAATGATGAACAAAAAATATAGTAGGTAATATTTCAACCAAAAAAAATTTAGTTTTTAATTAAATTCGACCAAAAAAGACGACTTTTCAACATGAGACGAATTTTCAACTAAGAAAGATTTTTGAGAGAGAAAAAATTGCAGACAAACTGTTGAATTTTCAACAAAATACATGAATTTTCAACCTGATACTTTAATTTTCAAATAAAAATGGTTAATTTTAAACCAAAATTTAAATTTAAGTTAAATTTTTAATTAAAAAAAAAATAATTTTCAACAAAATAGTTAAATACAGTAATATAAAGCTACTTTTACAAATGAAGAATTATTGTTATTCAACTTTATTTTGCATTTTACTAGAAAATAAGCACGCTCTCGAAAAAATTCCCAAGTTTTTCCAGGTATATAAAAATTCTCTGACAATTCCAGATTTTTCAGGTAGGGTAGAAACCCATTTTTTTTATATAGAATTCTGATAGCTTTCAATCTATTTAAGAGAAAAAAATTTAACTCATATAATTAACACTAAAAGAACTTAAGATCGGTTCTGTGTAATACTTGAAACAATCATATTTTCCCCTCTTTGATTCTCGACTAAATAATAAAAAGAAGATAAAGTAGAAAAAAAGTAAATTTTTCGATAAAAGAACAAAATTCCCGATACTAAATGAAATTCCCGGGGTTTTCCGATTTCCCGGTACGCCAACACCCTGAACACCCTTTAAATTAATTAGATTTCTGAGACTAGATCACTGCACTATATTTCGTCTGCTGGGCAGTATTCGGAGGAGTCGCAGTGGGATGAATATGAAGAGGCAAATCCCAAATCATCGTCTCGACATCAAGGGTTGCAGGTCCTTGCCAATTTGTCGTATTTTCGTTCGGCATTTCAACAAGCTTTGTGGTAGTCACAAATTCAAAATGCAGACGCCATTTGAGGGTCATTAAATCGGTGTTGAAGTCTGGTGTGACGTGAAGTGGAATTGGCAGTACTAGTTGTGAGTACTTCAAACCTATACAGACTTCGTGATGTTTGTTATAACTCACTAAGGCGGGTAAGGACGTTTTTCCTCGTCTGTGTTTTTCGGAAACGTGCTCTTCAGACTGGAGTGCAACAGAAACCTGAGCACAGGAGACAGTCGCGTTTGAAAAATCGAAAGTCCCAACAATATCTTCTCCGAGTTTGTAAGAATTCTTGAAGAGACAGAAACGAACTACTCGTCCACGTCCGTTTGTTATGTTGTAGAAATTCGGACTCCGCCTAGCAGTCAGATTCTAGAAAATAGAATTTACAAAATTATTTATATGATTTGAGCTATGGTTTTTTATTAGAAAAGATTTTATCAGACTAAGGTACTTGAAAACAAACTGCAAAAAGTGACTAATTTAAGCTAAAAAGTGACTAAAAGTGACTACTATTCACAAAAAAGAGGCCTGTAAAATCGATAGAAACACTTATCTACTAACAAATTTTTATTTCATTGCACATTTAATTTATAAGATTAGATGCAATTATATTGCAGGATTCGGGGATATATTTCGATACTTTACAATAGAAACTGGTAAACCAGAAAATTATAAATTTAAATAATTTAAATATTAATATCACAGACTTCACAGCCTACAATACGCACAAAACATAAATATTGGTTTTTTATAAAACTAGGGGAATAATAGTGGAATAACTTCTTTTAAATCAAATTAATGTAGGTACAATATTGAATTCAATATGAGACGCTTTAAATTCCTAACCTTTTAAGTAAAAATATTCAAATTTCAACAAAATAGATGAATTTTTAACAAAAAAAGATTCTTTCTAAACAAGATTAATTTTCTACTAAAAAATACGACTTTTCGACAAAATACAGTAATTCTAAACCAAATAATTCAATTTTCAACTAAAAAAGATAAATTTTCAACGAAAAATGCAATAATTAATATTCAGTTGAAACCATTAATTAAAAAAAAGAATGTTCAAAACAATAATTAAATTCTTAAATAAAGAGATCAGTTTTTAATTAATATTATGAACCTTCAACCAAAAAACAGTTTTCAACAATGTAGTTCAACTTTAAAGCAAAAAAGACGAATATTCAATAAAATAGTTTAATCCTCAACCAAAACAGATTTTGCATTTTTAACCCCCCAAAAAAATGAAATCTTTACCAAGAGATCAATTTTCAATAAAATAGATGAATTTTCAGCGAAAACCATATTAATTTTCTACCGAAAAAGACGAATTTTCAACAAAATATATGAATTTGCAACCAAATAGTTAAATTTGTAACCAAAAATGTCAATTTTCAATTAAAATTATGAATGGTCATCCAGAAAAATTTTTTTTTAACAAAATAGCTGAATCCTTAACCAAAATAGATTATTAATTTTCAACCAAATAATTGCATTTTTAACACACAGAAAATAAAATTTCTGCCAAAAGAAATTGATTTTCAATAAAGTGGATAAATTTTTAACCAAATAGTTGAAGTTGCTAATGAAAAAAGGTTCAGTTCAAAAAGTAACAACAAACTAGTTCAATTTTCAACCAGAGATGGATTTTCAACTAAAATGATAAATCATAAACAACAAAAAATTAATTTTTAACAAAATAGCTGAATCTTCAGCCAAAAATTATTATTAATTGAAACCCAAAAAGCTGAATTTTTAACCAAAAAAAGATGATATTTTCACCAGAAAAGAGATAAATATTCAACAAAAAAGTTTCATTTACGACAAAAAAACTAAATTTTCCACTAAAGAGTTGAATTTTCAACCACAAAAGATTAATTTTCTACCAAAAGTGATAAATTTTCATCAAAAGAGTTGATTTTTTTAGCCTAGAAAGTCGAATTTTTTCATAATCATTTGACTTTTAATCTCGAACAAATTCAAGGTTGAAGTTTTAACCAAATGTTAGTATTTGAATATTCTAGAAAAAATTTTTGTTTTAATCCCGAATAGATAAAATTTCAACAAAGAAGTTCATTTTCAACTAAGAAAGATGAATTATCAAACAAATAGTTGAACTTTCAACGAAAAAAAAAAATTAAACCATACAGTTGTGTTCAAAACCAAATAGTTTCACTTTGAAGAAAAAGTGACGCATTTTCAATGAAGAAGTTGAATTTTTAACCAAATAGTTGAATTTCCAATCAAATGGTGGAAATTTCGAATCAAACAGATTAAACTTCAACAAAAAACGGTTGCATTGTCAACCAAACAATTGAATTTTCAAGCCAAAAAGAAGAA
>CAKNYM010052527.1:318656-356860 GCA_932195095.1 Andricus curvator | reverse complement strand
ATTTCCAAATATATTATTGAATTTAAAAACCAGAAAAACGAATTTTCTACCAAACAGTTGACTTTTAAACCCAAAAAAAATATGAATTTTCTACCAAAATAATTGAACTTTCAACCAAAAAAAAAAAACGAGTATATAACAAAATAAATAAATTTTCAATTGAAAAAAAAAGTTCTTACGAAAAAATGTAACAGTTACATTTACAGTTAAAAAAAATTAATTTTCAACCCAAAAAATGAATTTTCAACAAAATAGTTCAATTTTCAACAAACAACAAATCATTTTTTTGACTAAAATGATCAATCCTCAACCCAAAAAAATGAATTTCTAATCAAGCAGTTGAGTTTTCAACCAAGAAGTGAATTTTCTACTAAAAATACCAATTTTCGACAAAATACATGAATTTTCAACTAAAACAGATAAATTGTTACTTAAAAATAGAATAGTTAATTTTTTTCCTGGATCAACTATTTATAACTCATTAAAATTATATCTTTGAAATATATATGTTATCTTTTTTTAATGGGAAGAATGTTTCCCAATTATTTAAATAAATGGTAAATGATTATAGATAATTTTGCAGGAGTTACAAGCCATGGCTAGAATCACCACCTTCATTAGTTGAAATAACAGGAGAAATTGTAAATAATTTGCCAATGCCAGATTGTTGGTATTGGGATGTTGATCAAGTCGTCAAGTGGCTCGTGGTTAATGTTGAATTATCACAATATAAAGTGAGTGATGGTTTTTAACTCTTATTTTTATCAACAAAGTTTTGATGATTAATTTAAAATTGAAAAAAAAAGTTTGCATCGATAAAAAAAAACACCCGGGGTTTTCCCGGTTTGCAAAATTATTGATTCACAATTTTTTTTTTTTCAACGCTCAATAATTTACAGGTAAAAAATTGAAGCTTTTAAGACTTTTGAAGTGAACAATTTTAAATTCAATGACGTTAAACTGCAAAATTTTAAGCTTCTATAAATTGAACAGTTCAAAGGTTTATGGTTAACAAATATAAATCCACGCTATTATTTTCAATGCTCTAAATTGAAGTATTTTTTAAATTAGAAGTTGAATTATTTGTATTTTAAATCGTTTCAATCATTGTTCAATTGTTATTTATACATCAAAATTCCATAATTTCGCTTACAAATACAATTTTTTTTAAATGGAACAATTAAAATTGTAACGTTCAAATTCAGTTCATGCAGTTCCGAATCCTAAAATGTCCAAATCTCAAAAATTAAAAAATTGCTTTATTAATAAATAATAAAATAATAATTAAAAATTATAATCATCAAATAAAAGTATTTTATTTATTATTTTACTATTTAACAGTTTCTCAATTTTATTATTCGGAAATTTTAAATTGACTGCTACTTCTAATTTCGGGAATATTATATTTATAATATTTTCTTTTTCTCTTCTGGTAGAAATTTAATCTTTTTTGGTCAAAAATACGACTTCTTGGTTGATAATTAATCTGTTTTGGTTCAGGATTCAACTAATTTCTTGAAAATTCGTTGTTTTGGTAGAATTCAACTGTTTCTTATATACAATTGAAAACGGTTTTAATCACTTTAGTTGGAAATTGACCAATTTGGTTGAAAATTTAACTATTTTGTTGAAAATTCACATATTTGGTTAAAAATGCATCTTTTTGGTTTGAAAATTCATCTGTCCTGGTAGAAATTTAATTTTCGTTGGTTAAAAATACAATTATTTTGTTGAAAATTCATCTCTTTGGTATAAAATTGATCTATTTTGGTTAAAAACTTGACTATTTTTTTGAAAATTCTTTTTTTTTGGTTCAAAATTAATTTGATCTTTTTAGTTGAATATTAAAATAGTTTATTGGAAATTCATTTATTTTGTTGAAAACTCGGTTTGTTCTGGGTTAGAAATTATTTTTTTTTTACTCATAATTAAACTATTCCATTTTTGTTGAAAATTGATCTTTTTTATTTGAAAATTCAACTATTTCGTTGAAAATTGTATATATTTGATTGACAATTCGTCAAAAAAATTCGTGAAAAAAGTACTACTTTTGTCAAAAATTCATTTTATTAGTTGAGAATTCATATTTTTGTTAGAAAATTCAACTCTTGTTTATATGTAGTTTGAAAATTCATCTGTTTTGGTAGATACCAACTGTTTCTGATTTAAAATAAAAATATTTTTCAGTTGAAATATCAACTATTACATTTTTAATTGAGAATTCTTCTTTTTTAGTTTAAAACTCAACTACTTGGTATAAAATTTGATCTAATTGGTTGAAAACTTAACTATTTTATTGAAAATTCGTTTTTTTTTGTTCAAAATAATTTTTTTAACTTTTAACTTATCCATTTTTGGTTGGAATTTCATTTATTTCGTTAAAAAGTCGTTGTTTTCTAGGTTGGAAATTATCTTCTTTTAACTGAAAATGTACATATTCCATTTTCGGTTGAAAATGCATCTTTTTTATTTCAAAATTCAAGTATTTATTTGAAAATTCTTCTTCTTTCATAGGTCTCAACTGTTTTTAATTAAATTAATTTTTTTTTAGTTAAAGTCTCAACTATTACATTTTTCATTGAGAATTCACCTTTTTGATTGAAAACTCAACTACTTGGTTTAAAGTTGAACTAATTTGATGAAAAATCATTTTTCTGGTTGAAGAATCGTCATTTTAGTTGAAAATTCATCATTTTGGTTTAAAATTTCCCAATTTTGTTGAAAAATTCGTCCATTTTAGTTGAAAATAAATTTTTTTACTGAAAAATTGATCTTTTTTAGTCAATAATGCAACTGTTCAGTTGAAAAGTAATATTTGTTTAGGTTGAGGATTTAACTATTTTGTTGAAAATTCGTGATTTTGGTAAAATTCAACTGTTTTTTTATATAAAATCTTTTTTGTGTTGATAACACAGACTTAGTTAAAAGTTTAACTACCTTAATTCATAAAAATACATTCTTTTGGTTGAAGATTCGTCACTTTAGTTGAAAATTGATTATTTTGTTGAAAATTCGTCTTTTTTATTGGAAATTTCATCTAAATTGGTAGAAATTTAATTTTTTTTGTTAAAATGCAACATTTTTGTTTAAAAATTCGTCTTTTTCAGTAGAATTCAACTGTTTTTTATCTGAAAATCACACTTTACATTGAGAATTTATCTTTTTTTATTGAAAACTCAACTTCTTGGTTGAGAGTTGAACTAATTTGTTAAAAATTAATTTTCTCGGTTGAAGATTAATCATTTTAGTTGAAAATTCTTTGGTTGAAAAAATTGTTCATTACAAATTCTTTTGATTTTTAATTGTTTAAATCTTCTTCTAAGTCGAAAAATGAACTCAAACTTACTATAACCCTTAAACTGCACACCTCAAAATAATTACGTAATCTACACCGTGGGTGTTTGACACCCAGATATTTAAACTTGTATAACTAAGCCGGATTTCAATCTTTTCTAACGAAATTTTAATGGGATGTAGAATTATACGTTTTTTTTTAAATTTCGTTGGTTTTATAATGATATAATTTGGTAAAAACTGGATTTAAAAAAAAATCGAAAAAATGAGTTTTTTCATTAAAAAAATGTATATATTGCGTAATTTTTAATATTTTGACCTACAAATTTAATGGGATACTCTTGAAACAGTATACTTTTAGAAAAAAATCAGCACAGTGCAGTTTAGGGGTTAAATCAAATAATTCCTAGTCATTTCCTGGTTTCTCGGTTCAGCGGCCACGCTGCGTAACGTAATACAAATTTTAAAAATATATAAAATAATAATTTTTTCCCGAAAATAAATATAAACCTTTTTAGGACTGTTTTTCCAGAAACTTCATTAATGGTAGAAGATTATTACTGGTCGATTCTTCGGTGTGTCCTAAAATTGGAATACGAGATTTCTCTCACATAAAGGTAATCACAAAAAAATTCTCCAAGTAAATTCTGCATATTCCTAAAGAGCAGAATTAAGATCCTGACCATTTTTAAGATATTTTTTCTACTTGTCTAAAAAAGTAAAACTTAAAGAAAAAATGTAATTAATTTAAAAAATAATTTAATAATATCTCTATAGAAAATAACGTCGAGCATTCGCAAATTGTTCAACGTGGATAAAGAAAGTTTTAAGAGAAGCATTAGCCTCCCTGAACGATATCCATTAACTCATTATTTACTCCATCGAATTCCAACTGGTCCAAAGAGAGAAAAAACAAATCGCACTCAGCTTTTCAGGAAAATGGGCCTCATCGATGAAGAAAAACAGTGTCCATTCGGTCATTGGGAAATGATAGAAGCAACTCAACTAGATTTTCCTTGCAATCATTTCGGTCTCGTGAAACGTAAAAATGTTTATAAACGAGATGAAAATAATAGACAGCCTCGTGATAATTCCTATCTTCGAAGATCGAAACTGAAGCCAAACATCTTTCAACGAATAGATATCAGATGAAAATAAAATACTTTTCTTAAAATTCCACGTCATAAGAAAAATGCGTCTCTAATAATTAAAAATAATTTGCAAATATATTAGTATTTATTTGTGTATTGTAAAAATACAATCAACTTATACGAATCAAATCCGACATAAACCTACAAATGTTTACAATATTGCACTGGACAAAGAATTAGCCAAGTTTTTCCTCGAACATGACGATTCACTTAATTCTATTACAAATTAAATACTGTTCATAACATTATCCAAAATTGATACAAAAATATCTGACATCTTTCATAATTTTTAGTTTACAGTTAAAAGCGTTTTCATATATACAGAAAATGAGTGGCACCCATTCCTACATAAATATATTAAACACAGAATATATTGTACTCAAAGTATACTGATTATATTTCTCCTACAGAAAAATTTTTTTCTTCAGTTTTCTACAGAAATCATTATTATTTTATTCTAAAAATGTTCTCAAAACATTGTACACAAAATATGATGTCCAATATTTTTCCTACACAAAATAGATTCTGGGAACAATATTAAAAACAGTAAATAAAATACTTTCTACAAGAATATTGTATGTGAAACTTTTCCTACTATCTTTCGCTGAAGGTTAATTCTTTTCAATTTTAAAGTCTACTATTATATTTTTGGTTCAGAATTAATCTCTTTTGATTAAACATTTTACTACATAGTTGAAAATTTAATTATTTTGTTAAAAATTGAACTATTTTGTTTAAAAGTCCACTTTTGTCGTCGACAATTTAACTACTGGTTGAAAGTTCAACTATTTCGATAAATATTCATTTTATTGCTTGAAGATTTAACTACTTTGTCAAAAATTCGTCTTGTTTCTGTTGAAAATTACTTTTCTTAACTGAAAATTTACCTATTCCATTTTTCACTGAAAATCGATAATTTGTAATTAAAACTTCAACTATTACTTTTTTTTCGTAAAGAATTCATCTTTTTTGGGTTGAAAAATCAACTATTATGTTCAAAGTTGTACTACATTGTTAAAAATTCATATTTTTAGTCGATAATTCGACTATTTGATTGAAAATTAACTTTTTGGTTAAAAAATCAACTGTTTTGTAGAGAGTTCGCCGTTTTGGCTTGAAAATTCAACAATTTTTTTGCAAAATTTCTGTTTTTCTTGAATTCAACTGTTTTTTATCAAAAATTAAATTGTTTTCTGTTAAAATATCAACTATTACATTTTTTTTGTTGAAAATTCATTTTTTTTTAATTTAATTGTTGTTGATTTTAAATTAAACTCTTTTATGGTTGAATTAAAATGTTTTTTTATTTAAAATTAAAATACATTTTGTTTGAAATATCAACTATCACATTTTTAGTTGAGAATTCATATATAAATTCCTTTAAATAAAATTAATGTATAGGTACCATATAAGGCGAAATATTTTGCATTTTCAAGAAAACAGTTGAATTTTCAACCAAAAAATATTAATTTTCTACCAAACGAGTTAAATTTTCAACAAACAAAGGATATTAATTTTAGACCAAACATTTCTATTTACAACAAATTAGTTAATCTTTCAAACAAAAGAGACGAATTTTCAACAAAATAGTTGAATTTTTAACTAAACATTTGAGTTTTCATCCAAATGATCGAATTTTTAAACAAAAAAGAAAAAAAAACAATTAAAAAAAAAAAAATAGTTTCAAAAAAAAAACTTTAACCAAAAACAGTTGCATTTTTAATTAAATAGTGGATTCTTGAAGCAAAAAGACGATTTTTGTTAGAAAACAGTTTAATTTTCAATTGAAAAGGACGAATTTTTCCAAAAAGAGCAAAAAAAGAATAATTTCGAACAAAGTAGTCGAATTTTCAACAAAATAATTCAATTTTTAACAAAATAGTGGAATTTTTAAACTAGAAAGATGCATTTTCAACCAAACTTTTGAATTTTTAACTAAAAAAAATACATTTGTTTCTTTTTTGGTTAAAAATTATTAACCAAAAAAGAAACAAATTTTAAACAAATTAGTAACATTTTTAACTCAAGTGAACAAAACAGCTGAATTCAGCCAAAAAAATGTAATAGTTAATATTTCAACAACAGAAATTTAATTTTAAATAAAAAAAGTTGAATTTAAGACAAACAGACGAATGTCAAGAAAATTGTTGAATTTTGAAGTCAGAAAGGCAAATTCTCTACAAAGCAATTGAATTTTCAACCAAATAGTTGAATTTTCTACCAAAATAATAAAATTTTCAACCTAAAATGACAACTTTTCAACAAAACAGGTGAATTTTTAAGCAAAAAAGGCGAATTTTCTACAAAACAGTTGAATATTTAATCCAAAAATAATAACAACTTTTAACCAAGCAGATGAAGTTTCAACCAAAAAAGATTAATTCTGAACGAAAAATGTAATATTTGAAGTTGTAATTAAAAATTATCGGTTTTCAGTCAAAAATGGAATAGATACATTTTTAGTTAAGAATAATAATTTTCAACAAAAACAAGACGAATTTTCGACAAAGTAGTTAAATTTCCAAACAATAAAATCAATGTTTATCAAA
The DNA here is from genome assembly GCA_932195095.1 of Andricus curvator. Lineage (NCBI taxonomy): Eukaryota > Metazoa > Arthropoda > Insecta > Hymenoptera > Cynipidae > Andricus > Andricus curvator. The sequence goes on along the minus strand of CAKNYM010052527.1, from coordinate 349,866 downwards.
GTAGTTCAACTTTCAACCAATACTTGAATTGTCGACCACAAAAGTGGATTTCTTAACAAAATAGTTCAATTTTCAACAAAATGATTAAATTTTCAACTAAATAGTGGAATTTTTAAGCGAAAGAGATACATTCTGAAACAAAAATATAATAGTACACTTTACAAGTAAAAAGAATTAACTTTCAGTGTGAAGTCTGCTTTTATATTCCCCGCGGTTAATAATTTGTGTAAAATCTCTTTTATGTAGGAAAAGTTTTACATCTAATATTTTTTTTGTAGAATATTTATGTGTTGAATATCTTCATCCAGAATGTTTTTCATATACGGTTTTTAATATTTTGTGTAAAATGTTTTGAGAATATTTTCAGAATAAAATAATTACTATTTATTAATGTGTAGGATATGTGTGTAAAATGTTTTGTGTAGAAAAAAATAGAATACTATTTAATTCTGCGGAGGATATATTATGTGTAGAATATATTTTGTGCACGAGAAATATAATCGGTATAATTCGTGTTTAATATATTTGTGTAGGAACAGCGTTTTCCCATAGAAAATATCTATAAATATATCTACTAGCAGGAATCTATAAACTCTTGATCCTCGTTTACATTATAATCAATAAAGTCTAGATGCAAAATCTCGAGAATATTGTCAGGTCAGATTAAAAAAATCTGAATTTAATTAGCTCACAGGATAAAATTCGTGTCTCCAAAAAAAAAAAAAAAGTCTTGGAAAAATAAAAAAATAATCAGTAAATTCCTGTCTCAAGACAACAGTATTGGAAAAATAAAAATAATAAATAAAGGTGCAACAGTTCACCAATTTCAGCAGCCCAGATAAAAATCTAAACATAAATTAAAAGCTTGTTCTAATTATCATAACTAATTATCATAACTTCATGCCCTCAACTATTTACTATATTAGAGCTTTAAAAATAACGATCCCTATGAACAAATAACTTATGAAACTAAAAAGACTGCGAAAATAAATCTTCCTCGGGTTCCACATCCGTAATATTAAGACGCGTTAAATTAATCTTTGCTTTTTCAAATGAATCTCCCTCATCTTTCAATTCAAAATCTTCATCATCAGTTTCCGTAAATTCTGAAGTTTGGCGAGGAATTTTCGCCGGACTAGAGGAAATTTCATCACTCGAATTTCCCGCATCCCTTTTACTAGCCGTTGGTTGAACATTTATTACCTCGTTAATAATGTCGTCGAATTCATAGTCACCAACTTCGAATCCATCTTCCAATGAAGATTTTCGAGAAACTTGTGGACTACCAATTACTTCTTTACTCAAGATTTCCTCAATTTGTTTGCTAGTTGATGGTTGCGGATTTAAAATTCCGTCTGCCGTAAAAGTTTCAGATTCTCGATTAATTTCTCTGGGACCACCCCCAACATTTTTGGCGAATCTTTCATCCAATGGAGATTTTCGAAAAACAGGTGGACTGGAGATGAATTCATAGTCACCGACTTCGAATCTATCTTCCAATGAAGATTTTCGAGAAACTTGTGGACTATCAATTACTTCTTTACTCAAGATTTTCTCAATTTGTTTGCTAGTCGATGGTTGCGGATTGAAAATTTCGTATGCCGTGACAGTTTCAGATTCTCGATTAATTTCACTTGGATCAGCCCCAAAATTTCTAGCGAATCTATCATCCACCGGAGATTTTCGAGAAACAGGTGGACTGGAGATTATCCTTTCATATGAAATTTCGCTTTGTTTACTAGTTGAGGGTTTCGGATTCAAAATGTCCGCATTAATAGTAGCAGATTTTTTAATAATTTCACTTGTATCAGTTTTGGCTTTCAATCTTGTACCACTTTTTGCCTTCAAATCTGTTTTTTTTGTATCTTCAACTATTTCCGTTATTATCACCTTATTTTGTTTCAAATCTTTCGTTTTCTCGCCTTCCTCGTCTGATATTTCCGTATCAGTAGATTGATCGTAAACTGAATTTTCTATCTTCCTTTTTAGACTCTTTATTTCCTCTTGTAATTCCCTAATTTTTCTCTTTTTGGTATTTAATATTAGGATGAACTGTGAATACAACACTTTCTCCATCGAATTTTTGATCTCAATCATTTCCTCTAGTTGGTCTTTTAAAAGAGCTAAAGTGCTATTTAGTTTTTCATTTTCTGCTTGTAATGTTGAGTTATCAATTTTCCCATTTGCTGCATTTAGGAGAAAGTTCTGGATAAGATTAGAAAATATATTCATTTCGTTTACTTGGCACACTTTGATGAAACCTCTGGTCCAAATTCCTTTCCTCCACTCAAAATTTTCCTCTTCCAGAGAGAATTCGAATTCTGTGTCTTTGCCAGAAAGAACATTCTTCGTCTCTTGGAAAAAATTTTCTTCCGATTCTGGAAACGTGTTTTTAGCCAGATCCCACAGTTCGGACGTTTCTACCTGAATCGAAGTTAGAATTATTAGCAGAGCAAACTTTAAATTAATTTAAAACCGAAATTTCTAGTCAAGAAAATATCCGGTTTCTCGGTTCGGTGACCATAAAAAATAAATGAAGGGTGGAAATGCATAACAAGGTGTCACTCACATCCTGGAAAAAATTCCGAATATAGCATGTTTTTCCAGGTACATATCATTTTTTATAGTACGGAGCCATTCAAGTATTTTCCAGTTTTTAAAACAATCGAATCGGAATAATATGTACACAATTTCGCGATTTTACTATAAATAATGTTTTTTCAGTCCTTGTAAATAGGCCAATAGGGTAAGAGCACAAATTCTTGGCACTCCCCCCCCCCACAATTTTTGGCACTTTTCTCTAATTTCTTAGATAATAAATTTTTTTGCATCTTTTGGCTTAATTAATTTAATTATACTATCATTGTTACATATAATGCATATATTAATTATCCAGTGAAATCAAATATTTATTCAAAATAAAACAAATTCACTTCGGTTTTTGACATGCCAATAATTGAGCTAAGGTGTCAAAAATTGGTGCTCTTACCCTATCTTAATGTGTAAAAATAGTACTGTTATTATGTAAAATTGAAGAAAGGTTTTTTTATTTGTGAAAAAAACTTTATTAAAGGATCAGTAATGTCTTAATGGTAAAAGTTGCTAGCGATTTAATTGATATGTTCATTTGGAAAGCTTTGACAAATTATATTATAAGACATTCTTAAATACATTATCACCACCGATTAATTAAATAAATAGACACCCTGTCAAGTCAGGTTAAATTTTAAATTCAAAAAATTAATTTTCAACAAAAAAACGAATTTTCAACAAAATAGTTCAATTTTCAACCAAAGTGATGAAATTTCAACTGATGAATTTTAAACTAAAAAATATCAATTTTCAACCAAAAACGGAGTAGTGAATTTCGCAGATTAAAAAATTAATTATCAACCAAAAATGAAACGAATTTTCAACAAAATCGTTAAATTTTCAACCAAAGAGACGCATCTTCAACAAAATTATTGAATTTTCAACAACATAGTAGAATTTTCAATTTTTTTAAATTAAAAATTTAACTATTTCGGTAGACAATTTTCGAATTTTCAAGAAAAGATTTGAATTTTTAATCAAGAAAAACTGAAGAAAAATGAATTTTCTACAGTTCAATTTTCAATAGTAGAATTTTTAACAGCTGATAATTGAAAATGTAACTATTTTGGTAGAAAAATTTGGAATTTTCAACAAAGGAGTTGAATTTTCAACCAAGACAGATGAAAGAAAACTGAATTTTTAACAGCTGAATTTTCAACCAAAAGGTATGACTTTTTCAGAAACTAGTTGAATTTTCAACCGTTGAAAATTTATGAAAATTGAATTTTTAACAGTTGAATTTTCAAACAAAAGGGATGACTTTTTCAGAAAATAGTTAAATTATCAACTGTTGAAAATTTAAGACCAACCAAAAAGTTGAAGTTTCTACCAAGAAGATTAATTTTCTACCAAAAAAGACAAAATTTCAACAAACAACATGAATTTTCAAACAAGTAGTTAAATTTTCAACAAAAAAGATCAATTATCAACCAAAAATGGAATATTTCAATTTTCAGTTAAAAAATTAATTTTTAACAAAATAGTTAAATTTTAAACTAATGTGATGAATTTTCAACTAAAATAATGAACCTTTAACTGTAATAGTTTAATTTTAAACCAAAAAGATAAATTTTCAACAAAAAAAAAAGTTGAATTTTTGACAAAAACTTGATAAGTTAAATTTTCAGTAAAAAAAAAATATTTTTCAACCACAGAAATGAATTTTCAACTAAAATGATAGAATGCTTAACTGGATCAGTTAATACATCAGTTAAAATAATTAATTTTTAACACAAAAAACGAATTTTCAACAAAATAGTTAAATTTTAAACTAATATGATGAATTTCTAACTAAAATTAAGAACCTTTAACTGTAATACTTGAATTTTAAACCAAAAAGATGAATTTTTAACCAATAAGATTAATTTTCTACCAAAAAATACAAATTCCCATCAAAATACAGGAAGTTTCAACTAAAAAGGATCAATTTTCAAGCAACGTAAAGAATTTTCAACTAAAATGATGAATCTATAAGTTTGTAACCAAAAATATAAAAATGTTAAGAATAAGATTAATTTTCTACCAAAAAGGACAAATTTCCATCAAAATACATGCATTTTCAACTGAAAAAAAATTATAACCAAAAATTGAATAGTTAATGTTGCAGGGGAAAATATTCAATTTTAACCAAAGAGATGAATTTTAAGCTAAAATCAGGGTATACTCAACTCGATTAGTTGAATTTTCAATTCAAAAAATTAGTTTAAAACAACAAAGAAACTAATTATCAGCAAAATAGTAAAATTTTCAACCAATGTAATGAATTTTCAACTAATTGTTAACTAATTGTAACTAAAAATGATGAATCTTTAACTGGAATACTTGATTTTTAAACCAAAAAGATGAATTTTCAACCAATCAGATTAATTTTTTACTAAAAAGGCGAATTCTCAACAAAATAAATGAATTTTCAACTAAAAAAGATTTAACCAAAAATTGAATAGCTAAATTTTCGGGGGAAAAATTAATCTTCAACCAAAGAGATGAACTAAAACGATGGAATACCCTACTTGATTAGTTAAATTTTCAGTTTGAATAATTAATTTTTAACCAATAAAACAACTAATTTTAAATGAAATAGTTAAACTTCAGTTAAAAAAATTAATATTCGACCCAAAAAAATTCATTTTCAATCAATGTAACGAATTTTCAACTAAAATGATGAATCTTTAACTGGAATAGTTGAATTTTAAACCGAAAAGATGAATTTTCAACCAATAAGATAAATATTCTGCCAAAAAATACGGATCTTCACCAAAATACAGTAACTTTCAACTAAAAAAAAATTAACCAAAAATTGATTAGCTAAATTTTCAGGGGGGAAAATAATGTTCAACCAAAGAGATGAATTTTTAACTAAAACGATGGAATACTCTACTTGATAAGTTTAATTTTTAATATAAAAAATAACTTTAAACCAAAGAAAACGAACTTTTAACAAACTAGTTACATTTTCAGTTTAAAAAACTAGTTTGAAACAACAACAGAAAAAGAATTTTCAACAAAATAGTTAAACTTTCAACCAATGTGATGAATTTTCGACTAAAATTATGAATCTTTAACTGAAATAGTTGATGTTTAAACCAAACAGATGAATTTTCAACTACAATGAAAGAATACTCTACTTTATTAGTTAAATTTTCAGTTTAAATAATTAATTCTAAACGAAAAAAAACAACGTATTTTTCAACGAAATAGTTAAATTCACAGTTAAAAAAATTAAGATTCGAAACAAAAAATGAATTTTCAACATAATAGTTAAATTTTCAACAAAGTAGATGAATTTTTAGTTGAATTCAATCAAAAAGGCGAATTTTCAACTATGAAAGATTTATCAGGTAAGAGAGAAAAAAATGTCAACCAAACTGTTGAATCTTAAAGCAAAAGTATGAATTTTTAACCAAGAAGATTAGTTTTCTACCAAAAAGAATGAAGTTTAAAACATTACATGAATTATTAACCAAATACCTGAATTTTCAACTAAAAAAGATCAATTTTCAATGAAAAATAGAATAATTAAATTTTCTGTGAAATAAAATTAATTTGCAAAAAAAAAATTGCAACAAAATAATTAAATCCAGTAATAAAAAGCAACTTTTACAAATGAAAAAATATTGCTATTAATTTTATATTACATTTTAAAAAAGATTTAAGAACGTTCTCTAAAAAATTCCTTGACTTTAAAAAAATTTCCTTCCAGGGTTTTCGAGAGTTTTCAGGTGAGTAGAAACTAAAAACGTGTTGTAAATTCATCAGCACCATGTAAAAAAAAGATGAAAGTACTTTCGAGATATTATGATGCTCTATTGAAGTAAAGCAAGCTTGCTCACAAAAAGCTCTCCAGTTTCGAGAAAATTAATGAAACAGGTGACTCTTCGAGGTTAGGTAACGTGACCGCATCGACTTTCAACCATAATTGTGAAGTAAATTAACAGTTTGAAAAAAAAACTGAAAATCATGGATTCTAGATACTGAATGAACGAATTGAACTAAGAAACTTTTGCTCAGAAAAAGTCATCTAGTTTCGAGAAAACTAAAAATGCAATTATGACTTCGAAATTGAGTAAAACTGATATTTCTACTTTAAACGATAGCAATTATAATCTGGCATATTTTGAAGAAAGAATAAATTGGTTTGTACATTATATTTATAGTAACTGAATTCAAGGGCTAAAGGTGAACTAAAAATAATTATCTAGTTTCGAGAAAATTGAAATTGTAGTTCTTATTTTGAGGTTAGAAAGATCCTCTCTGCCAAATTTGGACAATAATTACTGTAATTATTATTTTTATCATATTTTTATTTGAGTTTATCTCTCCTTGGCTCCTCATGCATATCCACCCTTCAAATAAGGAAAAATAAACACAAAAAGCTTACCTCTCCTAGAACCGGTGGACAATTATTTCTCAAAATAACAATTTTAATCCTGGAATCTAGGTATTCAGTACACAAGGTCATTTCCTGACCCTCATTTGGTTGAGAATTCCGAATGCGAATAACCCATGTGTTGCTCATTATCACCTTCTCGCAACAGAAAAAAAAGCATCAAAATACATAAATATTCTAAGAAATGAAAAAGCTAGGTTATGTTTTACTCCGATTTCATTCATTCAAAGATTCCTGTTACGACTTGTTTACTTTACACACCTGTCAGATTGACAGTTTAATACTAAAATACGCGAATAAGATAAAAAACGGAGCAATATTTATAAATAAAATAAATATAAATGACCTTCACCTTTTCCGAATTATTCTGTCGTTTAAAAAATTAAAATCATTATCAATATTGATAAAAAAATACTTGTATAGTAAATCGTTTCGGAGTCGTTTGGTCGGGAGGAACTTTTGGATTGAAGCAGACTGAAGTGTGCGCAAAATCTGACGTCATAGTCACAAGAATCGATAAATTTCGATATTTTCAATCGTGGCTAATTTCTCTCATTTCCCGTGCGGTGGTATGCGATAGATTTCACGTCGTTGTTCTATGCACCCGTAAATAAGCACGTTTATTGTATAAAATAGCTGGTTTTTTCATGTCTAATCTACTGTATATATCCGGATATAATTTAGGCGATTTTCTATTGATCTGCGAGTCTGTGAAAGTCTAAAACGCCATGAGTCAGAACGCGGAGGTAACTGGAGTTTTACCAGAAGACAATGCAGCCAAAGCCGAAAAATTCAAAGAGGAGGCGAACGAATACTTCAAAAGTAAGTTTCCATGAATTTGCATCTCCAGGGGGTCGATTTTCAACTGGAATTGGACTCTGCTTTTTGTGCATTTTTTTGGGAAGCCGATCGATCTTTGATTTCCGAGCAAGTCACGTGCGTTCCAAACTAACCACACTTTTGCCTTCGTCGAATATAAGCTTGGCCAATAATTAATCAACTCATTAATTAACTTGCTTGTGACCCATTTACGTTTATGACTAGATTACACACGTGCTCGTTGCACTGCATGAGAGTCGAGATTATATCGGTTTCATTCATGTTTATCAAGTTATAGAACTTCTAGAAAATTAGGGAAAAATGTGGAGCCATGGCTTGGAATGGACGAAATTTCAGAGCATCTGGTGGGAATTTGAGAAAAATTATAATATTTCGTAGATTAGAAGAGAACTCAAATGTTAATATTCAAATACAGGATGTCTTCCCTAACCTGGAAAACCTCAATTTGTATATACCTGGAATAACCGCCTAATTGAAGTTTGCAACGTTTATAAACGAAAATAAATTTTTGGTTTTTCTTTTACCGGTCACTAGGTGCAAATAATTAGAAAAAAAATTTCGGAAATTTTATAGTTTCGTTTATAACCGTTGCAAACTTCAGTCACATGGAAAAACCTGGAAATGTCAGGGTCAGGAAATTTTTTCGAAACAATGCCGTAAATTAAAAAAAATGTAATAGCTTCATATTAATGGATTTAAATATTTTGTTAAAAATTCGTTTTTTTTCGTAAATTATTTTATTCAATTGAAAATATAAAATATTCTATGTTTGGTTGATAATTGACCAGTTTTATTTGAAAAATCAAGTATTTGCTTGAAAATTCATGTATTTTTTTTAACTTCGTCCCGTTTGGTAGAAAATTAATCTTGGTTGAAAATTCATATTTTTGCTTGGAAATTGAACAGTATGGTTGATATTTTTTCTCTCTTGTATGAAAATCGTTCTTAGTGGAAATTTCGTCTTTTTGATTGAATTCAACTCTTTTTGATTTAAAATTAAAATCATTTTAATTAAAAATACATTTTTTTTAGAGATTCATAATTTTAACTAAAAATTGACCGTTTTTCTTAAAAATTTAACTATTTTGTTGAAAATTGTTTTTTTTTGGCTTGAAAATGAATTTTTTCCCCTGAAAATTTAACTATTCAATGTTTGGTTGAAAATTTATCTTTTTTATTTGAAAATCCACGTATTTTGTTCAAAATTCGTCTTTTTGACAGAAAGTTAATCTTATCGGTTAAAAATTAATGCTCTTGTTTGAAAATTCAACTATTCCAGCTAAAGATTCATTATTTTAGTTGAAAATTCATGTTTTTAATTTCAAATTCAACTATTCTAGTAGAAAATTCATAATTTTCAACTTTTTTGTTGAAAATTCAACCGTTCCAGTTAAATATTCATGATTTTAGTTGAAAATTAATCACATTGGTTAAAAATGGAACTATTTTGTTTATATGAAAAGACTATATGAGATGGTATATTGTCTTTTTTCTTTTACGTCTGGGTGAAACCAACGAATATGGAAAATTGAATTATACTCCGACGACTTCCAAACCTGGAAGTCGTCGAAATATAATTTAATTTTCAACTGAGTTGTTGAAAATTAGTTTCCTAAACTGTGAATTTAACTATTCAATTTTTGGTTGATAATTCCTCTTTTTTTTTAATTCAACTATTTGGTTGAAATTTCATGTTTTTTGTTGTTAATTCGTCTTTTTTTGGTAGAAAATTATTTATCTTGCTTAAAAGTTCAACTATTACAGTTAAATATTCATGATTTTAGTTGAAAAATCATGTTTTTTTTTAAACTTCGTCCTTTTTGGTAGAAAAATAATCTTCTTGGGTGAAAATTCATGTTGTTGCTTGAAAATTCAACAGTTTTGTTGATATTTTTTTTCTCTTGTCTGAAAAATCTTTCATAGTTGAAAATTTGTCTTTTTGATTGAATTCAACTGTTTTTTATTTAAAATTAAAATCATTTTTAGTTGAAATGTCAACTATTACATTTTCTGTTGAGAATTCATCTTTTTTGGTTGAAAATGAAATTTCTTGGTTGAGGGTTAAGATCTTTTGTTAAAAATACATCTTTTTGGTTGAAAATTCATCATTTTAACTGAAAATTCATCTCGTTTCTTGAACATTTAACGATTTTCTTGAAAATTCGTTTATTTTTGGTTGAAAATTAATTTTTGTTAACTGTAAATTTAACTAAATTGTAGAAAATTCATTTTTTAATTGAAAATTTAACTAATTGAGTTGTTTAATCCATCATTTTTAGTAGAAAATTTATCTCTTTGGTTAAAAATTCATTTTTCTCACTAAAAATTTAACTGTTCAATGTTTGGTGAAAATTAATCTTATTGGTTGAAACTTTTTCTTGAAAATTCAACTATTCCAGTTAAAGATTCATTATTTTACTTGAAAATTAATCTGTTTGGTTCAAAATTCAACCATTCCAGTAGAAAATTCATCACTTTGGTTGAAAATTTATTTTTTTTAACTGAAAATGTAACTTTTCTTGAAAAGTCGTCTTTTTTTGTTTCAAATTAATTTCTTTAATTCCGCATTTAATTAATCGAGTTGGGTATTCCATCCTTTTAGTTAAAAATGCACCTCTTTGGTTGAAAAAAATTCACTGCAAATTTAACTATTCAATTTTTGGTTGAACATGCATCTTTTTTGGTAGAAAATGAATCTCATTGGTAGAAAATGTATCTTTTTGGTTGAAAAATCAGCTATTCCAGTTTAAGGTTCATAATTTTAGTTACGAATTAATTACATTGGTTGAAAATTTAACTATGTTGTTGAAAATTCATTTTTTTTTTTTTTAATTAATTTTCAACCATATATTTAAATTTTCAACTAACATTTACAGGAATATATGGAAAACCTCTAATGTGTTTGAATTTGGTGACATTCCTTTCTTCGAGTTTTCCAAATTACCCCATTGGCATTGCGGAAAAGTGACAACAATACTTCTGATATTTTCTTGACATACCTATTTTTTATAAAAAGAATAAAATAGTCTGAAAGTAGTCGACACAAATACAGATTTCCTTATAAATGCCAATTTGTTCTTTCCCAGACGTTAAATGAAGAATAATTAACATCCCGATGTCTTTTTTGTAGTTATTTCGCGTTCAAAGCTTGAATTTTAAACATTTTCAAGTTTTGTTAAATTTTAATTTCTTCTGAGCCTCAGGAAAATTTTAATAAATCGAAGCTTGCAAAATGAAATTCTTTAACATTAAAATCTTCAATTGTAGAAAAATGAACCTAATGAATAATAAACTTTGTTGTTTCTATTCTTAATAGATCAAGATTTCAATAAAGCTATCGATCTCTACTCCAAAGCCATCGAATTAAATCCCACGATAGCTGTCTATTATGGAAACCGAAGTTTCGCATACTTAAAGACAGAATGTTTCGGTTACGCCCTGGAGGATGCGTCCAAGGCAATCGAGTTAGATAGAAACTACGTCAAGGGTTACTATCGACGAGCTGCTGCTCACATGTCTCTGGGTAAATTCAAACTAGCCCTGAAAGACTACGAAACAGTGACGAAGGCAAGGCCAGGTGACAAAGATGCGAAAGCAAAATTCACCGAATGCAACAAGATTGTTAAAAAGATTGCCTTCGAAAAGGCGATTTCGGTTGAAGAAAACAAAAAGAATGTTGCTGACACTATCAACTTAGATGCAATGGGTGAGTATTCTTCAAACCAAAGTAATCAACTATAGGCCTCGCAGAAAGGTCCCTAAATCCCATAATGCACCCTATGTCAGGGTGTCTAGCGTCCTGGAAGTCCTTGAAAACCTGGAAAAGTTCTAGAATTCTGTTATACCTGGAAAAACCTGGAAAAGTCCTGGAATTTTCTTTCCCTCAAAGAAAATAGTACATTGTGTAACGAGTGGGGTATAGTTCCATGTTGCGCACGCGGGCGCCGCGACATTAGCGCCCACGTGGCGGAATATGGAACTATACCGCGCGAGTTGCACACACTATTTTTCATCATGAATGCACGGAGGCATACTTCACAGCGGTTTTCCGGGGTATGGCATATTCCGTGTATGCGTGATGAAAAATAGTTTCTCATCATACCTCAATCGAAAATTCGACTTTCAATGCCTGTGGAGCGGGTCGAAAATCGAGTTTTCTACCCTAGGTAAGAAAGTGACAGATCAATGTAAATGGCGGTGCCTTTCGACCCTCGTCACGCAATATGCTATTGACTGATTTATCCCGCACTAGTTGTACAGTGTGGCCGTGGGTTAAGAAAACAATCAGGAAAAAGTCAGGAAATTGTATTAGATTGGGGAAGTCAGGGATGTTGAAAAAAACTCTTGCAAAAGTCAGGGAAATTGTATAAGAGGCATTTTAACTGTGAAGGATAATAAATTTGAAACTTTTTCATTTGAATTTGAAATTGTTTTATTCGATTTATAAAATGATACAAGGTTAAGATTATGGTATCTATTTAAATATCAAGGGTCCGGGGAAATGAAAAATTGGTCAGAGCATATTTTTAGTTGAAAATTCGTTTTTTTTGCTGAAAATTAATATTTTAATTGGAAATTTAACTATTCCCGTTTAAGATTAATTATTTTTGTTCAAAATTCATTTCATTCGTTGGAAGTTTAACTACTTATTTGAAAACTCATTTCTTTGTTAAAAAATTAATTTTTTAAGTTGAAAATGTAACTATTCCATTTTTGGCAGAAATTTGATCTTTTTTCAAATTGAAAATTCAACTATGTACTCTGATAAAAGTTGAACCACTTTGTTAAAAATGAATTTTTTTGTTTGAAGATTTATCTCTTGGGTTGAAAATTGAACTATTTGCTTGAAAATTCGTTTTTTTGTTTGTTAAAAATTAATTTCTTTAGTTGAAATTTTAACAATTCCAGTTGAAGATTCATCTTTTTTTGTAATTTATCTTGTTGGTTAAAAGTTTAACTACTTCGATATTATTTTTTCTTCAACTAAAAATGTAACTTTTCCATTTTTTGTTGAAAATTAGTCTTTTTAGTTAAAAATTCATTTTTATTGGTAGAAAACTAATCTTTTTGGTTAAAATTCATATTTTCTGGTTGAAAATGAACTTTTTTACAAAAAATTCGTCTTTTGGCTTGAAAGTTTAACAATTTGGATTAAATTATTTTTCTGTCTTGACTCAAAAAACTTTATTTCTTGAAAATAAATAAATAATTGATCAATATTCTTGTTTTTTTTTTTTTTTTTTTTGAAGATTCATCATTTTAATTGAAAATTTATCTCTCTGGTTGAAAATTTGCCTTTTTTTTTGTTAAAAGTTTACCACTTTGTTAAAAATTCATTTTCTTGGTTGCAGATTCATAATTTTAGTTTAAAATTCAACTTTTTGTTGAAAATGTAATTTTTTTGCTAAAAATTCGTTTTTTATTCTTGAAATATCAACTATTTAATTTGTTGTTGAGAATTCAACTGTTTTTGGTTGAACTTGAATATTTTTTGTTTAAAATTCGATCATTTGGTTAAAAGTTCATCGTTGTAGGTTGAAAATTCAAAAATTTGGTTGAAAATTCAACTATTTTGTTACAAATTTAATTATTTTATTGAAAATGAACTTCAAATTAGATAACTTAGTCAAATATTTACAAACTCAAATAAAAAAAGCTCATTATACACGGAATTGAACTCACTTTGAGTATATCAACAGCTGAAAATTATTGGATTTCAAATAATGTCATGAAATTGTTGTTAAAGTTGAGAAAATGAGGAATTTCGAAATATTATCGATTATACCGCCGTGATTTTTCACCGTGATAAAAAAATCACCAAAAAACAGGTTTTTGACCAGAAATAAAAAATAAAAAAACTAGGTCTACAATTTCTACTATGTTTCGTGATAAGTATTTTTTCACTGTAAAAAAGGTACCTGATTTAAATTCTCTTTACTTTTTCTAAACTCATTTCAAACTTCCTCAAGTTGATGATTTTTTTCATATTTTTTAATTGTTTTGAATTCACTTGATTTTTTTTTAATTCAGTTGGATTTTTTATGAATTTCATTGAATTCTTCTCGGTTCCCTTAAATTCACTGAATTCAATTCTACTTAATTCAATGGGTTTTTTCGAATTTTTCAAAGTTTTTATTTACTTGATTCTGAAGACTTTTAAGCTCACCTTGAATTCTTAGGCATTTCATCAAATTCTTTTGAATTCCCTTGAATTTTTCTAAGCTCATTTCAAAGTTACTGAATTCAATCAAGTTTTGTTTTCATATTTTAAATTGTTTTTAATTCATTTGAATTTTTTAATTCACCATGAATTTTTATGAATTTCATCGAATTCTTCTCGTTTACCTTAAATTACTCTAAATTCATTCCAATTTTAAGGAAATCAATAGAATTTTTCTTATGTACATTTTTTCAAATTCATTTGAATTCTTTTGAATTTACTTGAATTGTTTTAAAGTCTTATGAATTTATCCTGAATTTGTTACCCTGTGAGCGCCAAAAAAGTACCCTATGAGCGTGACGTCCCTTTGGTCCCTATATTTTATCCCATAGGGACTGTGAGGCCTGCAACTACAAAATTCCAATCTAATCTCTAGTCTATAGTTGAAATTATATTAAATGAAATCAAATTTTTTTCTTTAGCTATCGAGGAGGAATACACAGGACCAAAATTAGAGGATGGAAGGGTGACCTTAAAATTCATGGAAGAATTATTAGACTATTACAGGAAACAGAACAAGCTTCACCGGAAGTACGCTTACAAGATTCTTCTCGACGTAAAGGCCCTCTTCGAATCGCAACCAAGCTTAGTCGAGATCACGATTCCCGACGAAAACAAATTCACAATTTGTGGTGATATACATGGTCAATTCTACGATTTGCTGCATATCTTCGAGCTCAATGGTTTACCATCAGAGACGAACCCTTACGTATCCTTTCTTAATTTAAATTTCAAGTTTAATATATGCAGTGGGAAGAAAAATGCCACTAATCGACCTTTTTTCGCTTTTTTCAGAAGTTCACTATTCTTAGTTTCAATTGTAATCAGAATGAAACTTTTAAAATTTAAATTCAAAACCAGCAAAAATTATACCATTTTAATTGAGGGCATGAAAAATGGAATAGTTTCAGATTCAAGCTTGAGAATTAGAAAATTTGTAATTAATAGCATTTGAAATTGAACACTTTCTAATTTTGTGAAACGTTTACAATCGGTTATTCCAAATATAATTACAGTCTTCACACTCTTTCCCAAATTCTCCTGTTTCAAGAAACTTCCCCTTTTCCTTTTTTCTCATTTCTTTTTCGTTTAAATGCGAAGTGAGTTAATAATGAGAAAATCCAACTATTTTTTATTAAAAGTTCATTCTTTTTTTGTCGACAATTCAAATGTTGAACATTCGCCTTTTCGGATAGAAAGTTCATCCTATTGAATTAAAAATTCCTCTTTTTATTGTAGAAAAGTCATCCTTTTTGGTTGAAAATTCAACTATTTTGTTAAAAATTTATCTATTTTGTTGAAAATTCGTCTTAGTTAAAAACGATCTTTTTGTTGAAAACTCAACTTTTTAGGCTGATAATTCAACTGTCTTCTAAAAAATTCGTCTTTTGCTTGAAAATTCAACTATTTGGTTGAGGTTTAATCATTTTTATTTGAAAATTCAACCATTTGGTTAAAATTCAATTACTTTGTTCAAAAGTCTTTTATTTTGGTAAAAAATTCAACTGTTTTGTTGATCATTTGTTTTTCTGGATAGAAAATTCGTCCTTATGGATTGAAAATTCATTTCTTATGGTGGAAAAGTAATTTTTTGGTTGAAAATATATCTTTCGTGGTTAAGAATTAACTTTTGTGTTGAAAATTTAACTGCCTTCTAAAAATTTCGTCTTTTTGCATGAAAATTCAACTATTTTTTTGAAAATTAATATTTCTTCGTTGAAAATTATTATCTTTGTTGAAAATTAACTTTTTTGGTGAAAATTTAACGGTCTTCTGAAAAAATCTTATTTTTGTTAAGAAAATTCAACACTTTTGTTGTTAAAACTTCAATTACTTTCTTAAAAACTCGTCTCTTTTGCTTGCAAGTTCTCAACTAATTTGTTAAAAGTTCGTTTTTGGTTTGAAAATTCGTCTCTTTTAGTTGAAAATGCAATATCTTAGGAATTTAAAACGTTTCATATTGAATTCAATATTGTGTATATTATTTTATTTAAAAGAATGTATTCCCCTATTATTCTCCTATTTTCGTGAAAGTTCACCCTATTTCCCCTGTTTCGAAAGCATTTTTGGCTGTGAAGTCTGGATTATTAAAAAATGAATAATTTCATATTTAAATTATACAGTCTCAAATTTAAAGCCTTAATTGTTGAGTAATTTCAAGTTCAAAATGAATGTTCCTCAAGTTCAAAATTGTTGCAAATTATAAACTTCTCTCATTTGAAAATAATCTAAGTTGACAAGTTTGACAGTCCAGAAAGAAATATTTTAAACCCAGATTCAGAATCCTTCAAGCTGAATGACTATTATTAACAAATTATTTTAACTTTAAAGTTTATATTAATTGTGCAAAGAATGTTTGAAAATCAATTAGAATTATGTGCTCTATATTTCTAAACAAATAGAATTATTATTTCAGTTATTCAGTGTCTGATGCTGCTTTTTTCATTATCTTTAAAAAATTTGATACGACTTTTTGTAGACTTTTTTCGAAATTCCATGCGACTTTCTTTGTAATTTTATGCGACTATAATGCGACTGTTTTGAAGCCTTCTAGTCGATCCGAGCCTTGTATATAAATTTCGTACAGATTCTCCCAACACATTATTTTCGCAAATGGTCCTTAACAGTAAAATAGTTATTCAATGGAGACTTCGTAGACCGAGGTTCGTTCTCAGTCGAGTGCATTTTCACTCTCTTCGGATTCAAACTCCTATTCCCAAACCACTTTTTCATGTCGAGAGGTAAGTCTTAATCCTTTGAAAACTAGTCATAAAAATAAATTCTTATCTAATTTAACGTATTTTTATTTGCGACCAGGAAATCACGAATCGGCGACGATGAATCAAATGTACGGCTTCGATGGAGAAGTAAAGTCAAAGTACAGTGCACAGATGGCAGAGTTGTTCACCGAGGTCTACAACTGGCTGCCCTTGGCACACTGCCTTAACAAGAAAGTTCTCGTAAGTTAATTTATAAATAAATAACTAGCAGGGATCACAGTCCGTCCCCTTTTTCCCCCTTAAATTTGAAAAATCCCCGAAAACTCCTGAAATCGAGAATTTTGATCCAATTTTCCACTTTTTCACGAGGTTTCGATTCATTTTTTTTAAGAATCATAAATACAAATCAAAGACATTAGAAAACAAGACGCTTTGAAAGAAATTCTTTTTGGTGATACCAATTTCAAATATTTCCTAAACGATTTATTTGCTAATTTTGTATTTGCAAATCAAAAACCAAAATTCTCTAAAAACAGGGAAAATCAGGAGATTTTTCACGAAAATAAGGTAATATATTCTTTTAAATAAAATTAATGTTTATACTATATTAAATTCAATTCTGAATGATTCAAGTTGAATTCTCAACCAAAAAGTTTAATTTTCAACCAAGAATATTAATTTTCTACCAAAAAATACGAATTTAGAACTGGAGTGATGAATCTTCAATACAAAAAAAAATTAACAAAGTAGTTCAACTTTTGAATGAATTCTCGACGAAAAATGTAATATTTGATATCCTAAAAAAAAAAGATGTGAATTTTAAATAAAAAAAGTTGAATTCATCCAATAAAAAATACGAATTTTCAACAAAATAGTTGATTTTTCAGCCAAAAATTGTAGCAAATAATAGATACATTTTCAGCAAAATAGTTGATGTTTCAACAAAATGGATTTTAATTCTTTTTAATTTTTAATAAAATCAATGTATGTAGTAATATTAAATTCAAATTAAAGCGCTTCAATTTCCAATATTTCAATTAAAAATATTGTATTTTCTCCTAAAATGATGAATATTCAACAACAAAAATTGAATTTTAAACAATGTAGTTTAACTTTTAACCAAGTAATTGAATTTTTAACCAAAAAGATGAATTCTGAACGAAAAATGTAACAGTTAATATTTCAATCAAAAAATATTTTGTTCTTAAATTAAAAAAATATTTTGTTCGTAAATAAAAAACTATTTTGTTTTTAAATAAATAAAAAAATAGAATTCATCCAGAAAGACCAATTTTTAACAAAATAGTTGATTTTTCAACCAAAAAAGGTTTTTCAGAAGAAGAAAGTTTCAATAAAATTGATGAATTTTTAAGCCAAAAGACGAACTTTCTATGAAACAGATGAATTTTCAACAAAAAGGTCATTTTTAACCAAATATTTCAATTTTATACCAAAATAGTTCAGTTTTCAACCCAGAAAACGAATTTCCATCAAAATTTTCAATCAAAAAGATGAATTTTCACCACAAAAAAGTTTAAAAAGTAATTCAACTTTTAACCAAGTAGTTGAAAATTCATTTATTTTCTTGAAAACTCGTATTTTTTGGGTTGAAAATTTATATTTTTGGGTTGAAAATTCAAGTTTTTTTTTTAGTAAATTCCTTTTTTGGTTTAAAAATTTAACACCTTTGTTGGAAATGAACTTTTTTGTTAAAAATTCATATTTCCGGGTATAAAGGTTAACTTCAACATTTTGGATGATTTTTTTCCTTATTTACTGAAAAATCTTTCTTGCCTGAAAATTCATCCCTTTTGTACAAAATTTAACTGTTTTGTTAAAAATTCCTATTTAAGTTGAAAATTATTTGTTTTTATTGACAATTTAATTATTCCGCGTTTGGTTTAAAATTTCCCTTTTTGAGTTGAAAACTTAATTATTTGGTTGCAAATTCATATATTTTGTTAAAAATTTATCTTTTTTGGTAGAAAATTGATCTCTTTAATTTAAAATTTAACTATTTTGTTGAAAATTCGTTTTTTTTTTTAAATTTAAAATCTATATTTTCAACTTAAAATTTATCTTTCTTAGTTGAAACCTTATGTATTTTCTTGAAAATTCATCTTCCTTGGTTGAAAAATCCACTATTTAATTGAAAATTAATTTTTAGTAAAAACTAAAAAGTCTTGAAACTAAATGTAGAAACATTTTTTTTTGCATTTACATTGTTGATCTCCAAAGTGTAAGGTAGTTTTTATACCTGAAAGAAACATGTATATCGGTCAGGGAAAATGAAAGATTGGGCAGGGAAAAGTCAGGGAACTTCGAAATTGGGATTTAGTAGCAACCCTGATAAAGTAAATAAGATATAATTGATAATTACGTAATTGAATAGGTAATGCACGGTGGACTATTCTCGCGAGACGACGTGACTCTGAAAGATATTCGAGAGATTGACAGGAACAGGCAACCTCCGGATGAGGGACTCATGTGTGAGTTACTATGGTCTGACCCTCAACCACAACCAGGCAGAGCGCCGAGTAAACGTGGAGTTGGTGTGCAGTTCGGACCCGATGTTACGAGCAAATTCCTCGAGCTCAATAAACTCGAATACGTCGTCAGGAGTCACGAAGTCAAACAGGACGGCTACGAAATCGGACACGAGGGAAAATGCATAACTGTATTTTCGGCTCCAAATTATTGGTAAGTTTTTAAGGTTCTTAACTTAAATTATTTAAAATTTTAATGTTTCTTCAAGCCAGTTCGGAATTTAAAGGTCTTTAATTTCAAGTTTTTGAAAATTACTCGACAGAAACTGAAATATTTTAAGGCTTTTGAATTTTCTTGCTTTCAATTTTGAATAGGGTTTAATTTGTAAACTGTAATATTATTGACTTTTATTCCATATTATTTCTAATATTTATTACCTTTAAATTTTTTTCATATTTGTGGGTTGACCACCCTACTTTTGAGTATACGCCAGATTTCAAAGATTTCAAAAATTTCAAAAGATTTCAGAAGATTTGAAAGATTTCACGGAGATTTCAATGATTTCACAAATATTTAAATGATTTCACAAATATCTCAAAAGATTTTAAAACAAATTTCGGACGATTCCGAAAGATTTTTCACAGATTTCACAAAAATTGCACAAATTTTTCAAAAGATTTCAATGATTTCAAAAGATTTCAAAGGTTTTCGAAAGATTTGAAATATTTCACAGAGATTTTAAAGAATTCAAATAT
This sequence comes from Andricus curvator, assembly GCA_932195095.1. NCBI lineage: Eukaryota > Metazoa > Arthropoda > Insecta > Hymenoptera > Cynipidae > Andricus > Andricus curvator. The sequence continues at coordinate 329,865 of CAKNYM010052527.1, read as the reverse complement.
TTCAATGATTTCAAAATATTTAAGAATATTTCAAATATTTCAAAAATCTTTCCATGATTTCATAAATACTTCAAACGATATCAAATAGTTTTAATATAAAAAAAAACATTAAAAATATTATGCAAAGATTTGAAAAATTTCAAAAGATTGCAGAAGATTTCACAAAGCTATACTTTAAGAAAATGTACCAAGAATTTCAAATATTTCAAAAGATTTAACAAACATTTAAAAGATTTCAACGATCTCACAAATATTTCAGTGGTTTCAAAAAATTTCAAAGATTTCGAAATTGCACAAAGATTTTAAAAGATTTCAAAAAGATCTCATAGATGTTTCAAAAGATTTCGAAAGTTTTCAAAAATGTCAAAGATTTCAAAATATTTCAGAAGATTTCAAAAGATATCAAAGAGTTGGCAAAGATTTCAAAGTTTTCAAAAGATTTCACACATTTCTAAAGATTTCATAAAGATTTAAAATATTTCAGAAAATTTAGAGGATTTAGCAAAGATTTCAATGATTTTAAATAATTTCACAACGTTTTAAACTATTCCAATGATTTCACAAATATTTCAAATTATTTCAAAAAATATTTCAAATATTTTTCGAAGATATCAAAAATTTCTAAAGATTTTAGAAGATGTCACAAAGCTTTGCCTCAGGTATTCACACAGGTGAATGTCGTTAATAAACTTAATCAAATTTCAAAATATTTCCATGATTTCACAAAGATTTGATGGATTTCAAAAAATTCCAAAGTTTTCAACAGATTTCACAAAAAAATTTTAACATTTCACAAAGATTTAAAAAGACAGCAAAATGTTTCACAAAGATTTAAAAGACTTCAAATAATTTTAAAACATTTCACAAAGTTTTAAAAAATTTCAATGATTTCACAAATATTTCAAAACATGTGAAAAAGTTCACAAGGATTTCAAAGATTTCACAAGCATTAAAAATATTTTGCAAATATTTCAAACATTTCAAAAGATTTCACAAAGCTTTGCTTTAGGCAAATCTTTGTACCGAGATAAATACCTTTAATAAACTTAATCAAATCAAATTTGATAAGATATCAAAGTTCACAAATATTTGATAAATTTCAAAGTTTTCAGTGAATTTCACAAAGATTTCAAAAATGTCAAAAGTCAGCAAAATATTTCATAAAGATTTCAAAGACTTCACAAAGTTGTCAAAAACTTCAAAATATTTCAGAAAATTTCCAAGATTTCACAAAGATTTCAAAAATTGTACAAAGTTTTGAAATATTTTAATGATTTCACGAATATTTCAAAACATTTCAAAGTTTTAAAATATTTCAATGATTTCACAAACATTAAAAATATTTTACAAATATTTCAAAAGATTTCAGAAGATTTCACAAAGCTTTGCTCAAGGTGAATACCGTTAATTAAGTTAGTCTAATCAAATTTAAAAATATCTCCTTGATTGCACACAGATTTTATGAATTTCAAAGATTTTACAAAGATTTCACAAAGTTTCAAAATATTTCATTGATTTCACAAATATTTCAAAACTTGCCAGAGTTCACAAAGATTTCACAACCATTAAAAATATTTTGAAAAGATTTCTCAAAGCAGAGCTTTCGGCAAATCTGTTTACCAAGGTCAACCGCGTTAATAAACTAAATCTAATCAAATTTCTATGATTTCACAAAGATTTCACAAAGTCTTAAAATATTTCAATGATTTCACGAATATTTCAAAAGTTGTCCAAGAGTTCATCAAGATTTCACAAACATTAAAAATATTTTGTAAAGATTTCAAAAATGTCAAAAGATTTCACAAAGCTTTGCTTTCGGCAAATCGTTGTACCAAGGTGAATACTGTTATTAAACTAAATCAAATTTCAAAGATTTCAAAAGATTGTAAAGATTTTGAAAAGATTTCACAAAAATGTCGAAGATTTCAAAATATTTCACAAAGAGTTAAAAGATTTCACAGACATAAAAAATATTTTGTAAGGATTTCACAAAGATTTCAAAATACAGCGAATGATTTCAATGATTGCACAAAGATTTAAAAAGATTTCACAAACATTAAAAATATTTTGTAAAGATTTCAAAAATTTCAAAAGATTTCACAAAGCTTTGCTTTCGGCAGATCTTTGTACCAAGGTGAATACTGTTATTAAACTAAATCAAATTTCAAAGATTTCAAAAGATTGTAAAGATTTTGTAAAGATTTCACAAAAATGTCGAAGATTTCAAAATATTTCACAAAGATTTAAAAGATTTCACAGACATAAAAAATATTTTGTAAGGATTTCACAAAGATTTCAAAATACAGCAAATGATTTCAATGACTGCACAAAGATTTAAAAAGATTTCACAAAGTTTAAAAATATTTAAATGATTTTACAAGTATTTCAAAACATGTCGAAGACTTCACAAAGATTTCAAACAATTCAAAAGATTATATACAGTTAGTAAGCTAAATCAAATGAAATTTAAATGATTTCACAAAAATGTTAGAAAGATTTCAACAGATTTCAATGATTTCACAAATATTTCAAGAGATTTATAAGATTTCACGAATGCTAATCTAATTGCTAATGAACTGTTTTTTGTTTTTAGTGATACAATGGGGAACCAAGGTGCCTTCATCACCCTTACCGGCAAAGACATGAAACCCAAATTTACATCGTACGAGGCGGTAGTACGTATTTATAAATTTTCCAACAACCCAATCTTACAAAAACCAACAAAAAAAAACACTATTAATTATTCTCTTATTTTATTTTTAGCCACATCCCAACGTAAGGCCAATGGCGTACGCCAACTCTCTACTAAAGTTCATGTAGTAGCCAATAGCAGCCTAGGGACATGATTGCTAAATAAATGGGAAATAATAACAGAATACAGGTAGCGCAATCAAAGTGTGTGTGTAATATATTTGATACCGACTCGGAGAAGATAGGGTGTACTTAGACTTCTCTGCATCAATAATTATTGTACTCTCACTAGAAACACGAACGACGATTGTACCATAATTCAAAAACGCATTATACAACTGGGTACAAAAAACAAAGCGAAAACAATTTTGTTGAACTTGTCAGCGTTTTTCAAACTGCACTGAGATCATAGATTTTGTAAATCTCTTTATGTACATTAGTACTGATTATTATTATCATTATAACTTCAGTATCCACAAGAGAAGTAGAGGAGCTTGTGCTAATTTAGGTAGTAATTGATTAACACAATGCGAAAAGCCAGAGTCTATGGAACTCTTTTATGAATCACGACTCGATCTTTGAAGATGGCAAAAGTGATCTCAAAAATCTCAGAACAAATTTTGTAGTAGCATAGGTATGTGAAACAAAAGTTGAAAAAACGCAAACGACGTTGGTGAGATACCAATTTCCTTTCGCTCTTTAATGGTCGGCAGTGATTCAGTTTGATAATTGTAGAAGTCTTAATACAAATCTTAATAATGCGGTATAGTATGAGCATGTAGTACAATTTACACTAAACCCGCTGGACACTTACGCCACGTTATTTGTGGCTAATTTTATACAAGACTAGTGTGATCAGCGGGGTCATTTTGATTCGACTTTTTTATTTGTTAATGAATAAATGACGTTTATAATGTAAACAACACTCGAGATTCTTTGCTGGCTCTCCAGAACGAATTTTTTTGAATTCAAAGTGCATAAACCAAAAGCAAGCTTTTAGAAACTATTTTGTAACCAACTGCGTGATTTTCTTTCTTTTACGACTAAATTTAATTCCCAGAATTGTATTTGATCTCTACCAAATGAAAAATTGTCCTAGTGCTAAATTATTAATTTGGAGATATTATCAATGAATTGAAATACACTCAGATTTTTTCGTTAATTTCTTTTATGTTCTTTTTTATCTTTCTGATTTTGGAAAAAACTGGAAATTTCAGTGATTTTTTTTTAAAGTCAGATGATTTTTAGATAGGGTGCTTATTTTTTTTAAAGTTGTAGTATAAAGTGAAATAACAATGTTTTCTTCAGTTGTAAAATTAGTTTTATATTACTGGCTTTAACTATTTAGTTTCAAATTCGTTTTTTTGGTTGGAAATTAATTTTTTAACTGAAAATTTAACTATTTTTTTTTTATTGTTTTTTTTTCTTTTTAGTCGAAAATTAAACTATTTGTTTTAACATTCATATATTTTGGTTGAAAATTTGTTATTATCATGACTGAAAAATCTTTCTTAGTTTGAGAAATCAACTCTTCTTAAATATTCCTCTTTTTGGTCGAGAATCAGTCGAGAATTAATGTTTTTTGGTTGAAAATTGAACTACCTATTTGAAATTTAAATTTTTTGTTAAAAATTAGTTTTTTTTCTGTTGAAATTTCATCATTTAAATTCAAAATTCGTTTTTTTTGTTGAAAATTAATTTTTGTAACTGAAAATTTAACTAGCCCAGTTGGAAAGTTTGTTACTTTATCTTGACTCAAAAAAATCTTTCTTAGATGAAAATTAATCTTTTTGGTTGAAAAATTTATAATTTCAATTCAAAATTCGTTTTTTTGTTAAATTAATTTTTGTAACTGAAAATTTACCTAGCCCAGTTTAAAATTTAACTATTTTGTTAAAAATTAGTTAATTTTTGTTGAAAATTCATTTTCTTAGCTAAAAAGGGGAAAAAGGTATTTCTGTTTAATACATAACATTTTTTCATTAATACTTATTGTTTTAAGTAATAAAATTTTCAACTGGTTTTCTTTGTTTTGTAGTAAAACAAGTGATCAAATTTTGGTGTCAACAAAATTATGGGAATTTACGCTGGACGGATTCGGGTTGATTGAAAATTCATCTCTTTGGTTGAAAATTGAACTACTTTGTTGAAAAATCGTTTTTTTTTTGGTGGACACTTCTTCTTAAACTGAAAATTTAACTAATCTGGTTCAATATTCCATCATTTTAGTTGTTTTTAGTTTAAAATTCATCCATTCCAGTCGAAGTTTTATCACTTTAGTTCAAAATTCATCACATGGGTGGAAATTCATCTACTTTGTTGAAAATTCTTTTTATTTTTTATTGAAAATTGGTCTTTTTACGTGAAAATTTTACTATTCCATTTTTTAGGAAATGTATCTTTTTAGTAGAAAATTCAACAATTTGGTTAAAAATTGATCTTTTTTCGTTGAAAATTCATCTCTTTGGTTGAAAATTTAACTATTTTGTTGAAAAATCGTTCTTTTTGGTGTAAAATTAATTTTTTTTTTTAGCTGAAAATTTAACTAATTTAGTTTAATATTTCATCATTTTAGTTGGAAATACATCTCTTTGGTTGAATATTAATTTTTTAACTGTAAATTGAACTATCCAATTTTTTGTTGAAAATGTATGTATTTTGTTGGTATGTTAAAAATTTAACACGAATTCAGTTAAAACTAGTTTTAACTAGTTAAAACGCGAAATTACCACGTTCATTTGTCAAAACTAGTTTTAAAACTATTCAAAACGCGAAGTAGCCAAACCAAGTCCTTTTGTAAAAACCCCAAGATTTTTTTAATTCCATCTTATTTAGAGTGACCAGACGTCCCGATTTGGTGGGGCATGTCCCGCCAAGTCCCGATTTTTCTTAAAATGTTCCGCTTTTGGACTTAATTCGGCAGTTTTCCATTTTTTTGTCCAAAAGCTTTTTTTTCGTGCTGTACATTTATCCGTGAACAATAACTTCGTTCATTTTTTCGCACGTTTTTTCGAAGAGCCCCAAAAATAATAAGCTAACAATAAAAAAATGATAAATTAAAAATAATATGCTAAACAATTTTTTTCTCCCGTAAAGTTAGGTTTCCTAATTTTATTGTGGGGGGAGGGTGCTTTCAAAATGTCCCGAATTTTCACTTCTGACATCTGGTCACCCTAATCTTATTTCGTGTTTTAAGGGAGCTTCCTTCATTCATCTTTTTGGTGGAAAATGTATCTATTTTGTTGAAAATTCGTTTTTATTTTTAATTGAAAATTAATCTTTTTACCCGAAAATTTAACTATTTAATTTTTGGTTGAAAGTGTATCCTTTTTAGGAGAACATTCAACAATTTGGTTAACAATTGATCTTTTTTCATCGAAAATTCACCTATTTGGTTGAAAATTCATCTCTTGGTTGAAAATTGAACTATTTTGTTGAAAACTCGTCATTTTTGGTGGGAAATGAATTTTTCTTAACTTAAAATTTAACTAATCTAGTTCAATGTTCCATCATTTAAGTTGGAAATACATCTCTTTGCTTGAATATTAGTTTTTTTGTTGAAAATTCTTTTTTATTTTTAATTGAAAATTAATCTTTTTATCCGGAAATTTAACTATTCTATTTTTGGTTGAAAATGTATCTTTTTTAGTAGAAAATTCAACAATTTGGTTGAAAATTTTTCTTTTTCCTTGGAAAATTCAACTATTTTGTTGAAAAATCGTTCTTCTTTAGTGGAAAATTAATTTGTTTTAGCTTAAGATTGAACTAATTTAGTTCAATATTCCATCATTTTAGTTGGAAATACATCTCTTTTGTTGAATATTAGTTTCCTCACTGTAAATTGAACTATCCAATTTTTTGTTGATTATTTATGATTTTTAGTTGTAAATTCGTGCATTTTGTTGAAAAATCGTCTTATTTGGAAGAAAATTAATCTTAATCTTAGAAATTCATTTTTTTGTGTGAAAACTCAATTATTCCAAATAACGATTCATCATTTTAGTTGAAAATTCATCTTTTTGGTGGAAAATTGATCTATTTTGTTGAAAATTCAACTATTTGGTTGAAAATCCATCTCTTTGGTTGAAAATTGAACTATTTTGTTGAAAAATCGTTCTTTTCTGGTGGAAAATTATTTTTTTCTTAACTTAAAATTTAACTAATCTAGTTCAATGTTCCATCATTTAAGTTGGGAATACATATCTCTGCTTGAATATTAGTTTTTTAACTGTAAATTAAACTATGCAATTTTTTGTTGATTATTTATAATTTTTAGTTGAAAATTCGTGTAATTTGTTGAAAAATCGTCTTCTTTGGAAGAAAATTATTCTTAATGGTGGAAATTCATCTTTTTGTGTGAAAACTCAATTATTCCAAATAACGATTCATCATTTTAATTGAAAATTCATCTTTTTGGTGGAAAATTGATCTATTTTGTTGAAAATTCGTTTTTATTTTTAATTGAAAATTAATCTTTTTACCCAAAATGTAACTATTTGATTTTTGGTTGAAAGTGTATCTTTTTTAGAGAACATTCAACAACTTGGTTAAAAATTGACCTTTTTTCATTAAAAATTCACCTATTTGGTTGAAAATTCATCTCTTTGGTTGAAAATTGAACTATTTTGTTGAAAAATCGTTCTTTTTTGGTTGAAAATTAATTTTTCTTTAACTTAAAATTTAATCTAGTTCAATGTTCCATTATTTTAGTTGGAAATACATCTCTGCTTGAAAATTAGTTTTTTATCTGTAAATTAAACTATCCAATTTTTTGTTGAAAATTTATCTTTTTTGTTGAAATTTCTTTTTTATTTTTAATTGAAAATTAATTTTTTTGTCCGAAAATTGAACTATTCTATTTTTGGTTGAAAGTGTATCTTTTTTAGTAGAAAATTCAACAATTTGGTTGAAAATTGTTCTCTTTTCGTTGAAAACTCATCCATTTTATTGAAAACCAGTTCTTTTTTAGTGGAAAATTAATTTTTTTAGCTTAAAATTTAACTAATTTAGTTCAATATTCCATCATTTTAGTTGGAAATACATCTCTGATTGAATATTAGTTTTTTAACTGTAAATTAACTATACAAATTTTCAGGGCATATTCTAACGGGTAGTTCTGCCGAATTTTGCAACTCTAAAAAAAAATGGGCAGTTCTAAAAGTAGAAATGGGCAGTTGCTGAAAAGAAGGAAGATGGAAAAATATGAAGGTGGGAAAGAAAAATTAAGGGAAAAAAAGAGAAAAGGAAGCGTAGAGAAATGAGATCGAGGAAAAGAAAAATAGTGGGAGGTTGAAATTATTTACGAAACAATATATTTCAATGTACATGTCGTTTTATATTAAATCATATTTACAATATAATACAACGTCATGATAATGAGAAAGACGGCATTCGGGTAGTTCTAAAATTTCCTTAGAATATGCCCTGCAAATTTTTGTTGAAAATTTATCCTTTTAGTTGAAATTGCATGTATTTTATTGAAAATTCGTCTTTTTTGGAAGAAATTAATCTTCTTGGTTGAAAATTCATCTTTTGGGTTGAAAAATCAGCTATTCCAGTTAAAGATTCTTCATTTGAGTTAAAAATTCATCTTTTTTAGTAGAAAATTCCAAAATTTGGTTAAAAATTGATCTTTTTTAATTGAAAATTCAACTATTTCAGTTCCAGATTCATCATTTTAGTTGAAAATACATCTTTTTGGTTTAAAATTCTACTATTCCAATCGAAGTTTTATCATTTTAGTTGCAAATTCATCACTTTGGTTAAAAATTTATCTATTTTATTGAAAATTCGAATTTATTTTTAATTGAATATTAAACTTTTTATCTGAAAATTTAACTATTCTACTTTTTGGTTGAAAATGTATCTTTTTTAGTAGAAAATTCAACAATTTGGTTAAAAATTGATCTTTTTTAGTTGAAAATTCAACTATTTGGTTAAAAATACATGTATCTTGTTAAAAATGTAATATTTTTACTTGAAATTTTAGGAATTTGAATCGTTTAAGAATAAATTTAATATACTGCTTACATTAATTTTACTTAAAATAATATATTTTCCTATTTTCGTGACTAATTTCCTTAGTTCCCCTGTTTTACGGGGTTTCTACTCACCTATATTTCCTATTTTAATTATTATTTTTCTGTTTTAATTATTATACAAATTCATGGCCTTTGGGAACAAATTAAAGAGATGATTAATTATGTTTTTAGTATTATTTATTTATTTAATTATTCGATGGAGATGAGATATTTAAGAATATCTTTCAATGTAATGAATAATTGTAGTATAATGGATAATCTTTTTTAATATTATGTTAATCAAACTTTTGGCAGAAAGCGACACACTGTCGTGCACATTTCCTGTGGTAAGTTTTCCCGGTTTTGACGAGTCACATCGATAACTTTGCATGAATCATCTTCATGAAACTGTCTGAAGAATGAGAGATATTTTTGGGGAACTTTGTGGATTTGAGGTATTGTAGCAACGATACACTTTTTGTTCCCTTTTCCAAAAAAAAGATTCTTTACAGTCGTGACGAATTTTTCGCTGAATAATTCCATTTTTCCGATTTCATCGATGAATAATAAGTCCTGAAAGAGAAAAAGTAACTTCGTAATCTCAAAATTAGAAATGATTTTTAATAATCATGATCAAGTTTTTTTTATTCTTACGGTTTTTGAATTTAAAGTTGGTAAAGCGATGCGTTCGAAGTTTTCGGTGAATACGTGATAGTTGCCTACGCGATGTTTCTGAAGTTGTTGCTGACTCAAGACGTCCCTAAATGAGTTAATAATATTTTTAATAGAATTTTAAATTAATGCCATGCAATTTTATATAAATTTGAAACTAACGCTACGCGGGCGAGAGGAGCTCGATTTTCTGAATTCTTGAGAGAAACTACATCAAATCCAATTCTGCTTTTGTTTGAATCTCGAACTTCCTCTGTGTAAAATCCGTCAATCGTGTAATTCTGTTTTTCGAGTAGTGAAACTAATTTTTTACATATAGTAGTTTTTCCGATTCCTGTAAAGGTAGAAATTAAATTAAAAGTTAATTAAAATTACAGAAGAATATTTAAAGAATGTAAATTTTTAATTCATGGTTTCCGGCTTGCTAAGATTTCAAATATCTCTCTGAATAAATATTATTATAAATAAAAATATTATTATTGAATTAAAAATAGCATTATTACCTTATAAGCTTAAAACTAATTTAAAGACTTTGTTTAGAACTGATTTTTTTGTGAAATTTTGACCTCAATAATTTAAATTAATAATTTTAAAAAAGACTAAAATTTCGACTTTTTTGTATTATTTCCTTATAAACTTACAATTAATTTAATGACTTTGCTTAGGGCTGCTTTTTTGTAGAACTTTGATATTAATATCAACATTAGATATTAGATCATGAATATTAAGTCCTAAGGGCATTTTCATTAATCACGGTAAGGGTGATTTTTTAAATTGTAGAGGGCCCCCCCCCCCCCTATTGTAAGGATTCATAAGATTTCTGTGACTCCCCCATCCCCTTCTTACGTAAGACATTATATTTGTTACTCAATATATCAATTATTTTCACTCTAAACGAGATTTCAAGAGATTCAAAAGATTTTCAGTGTTTTGAAAGGATTTCAAGGGATCCTAAGGCATTTCAAAGGGCTACAAAGTATCTCCAAGAATTAGAAAAATTTTACGAAATTTAACGAGATTTTCAAAACTTTTCAGGGGTTTAATGAGATTTCAAGGGATTTCAAAAGATTTCAGGGCATTGCAAAAGTTTTAGGGTATTTTAAACGATTCCAAAGGATTACGAGATGTTTCGCAGATTTAAAATGATTTAAACAGATTGCAAGAGTTTGAAGAAATTATCTAGTACAATTTCAGAGAAAATCTCAATTTTTCAATCGATTTTACAAGATTTTTAAGGAATTCAAAACGATTTCCGGGGGTCACAAAGGATTTGACGGAATTTCAAGAAATTTCAAAAGAAGTCACGGGATTTCGAGAGATACAGGAGTGTTTCACTGAATTTTGAAGGATTTTAATGGGATTTCGAAGTTTTTAAGGAATTTCAAAAGATTTTGTAAAATTTTAATGGATTTTACAAGAATTAAATAAAGGGCTTTTGATGATTTCATGGGATGTCAAAGTATTTTGAAAGACTTCAAAAGTATATCTACGGATTTTTGAAGGATTTTAAAGGTTTTAGCAGAATTTCAAAGGATTTCCAATTAATTAATTAAAATCCAATACATTAATTTCGGGGGTTACAAAGGATTTGACGTGATTTCAAGATGTTTCAATAGAAGTCACGGGATTTCAAAGGATTTCAAGATATGCAGAAGTGTTTTACTGAATTTTAAAGAATTTCAGGGGATTTTAATGGGGTTTTGAAGTTTTTAAGGAATTTCAAAATATTTCAAAGGATTTTGTGAAATTTTAATGGATTTTATGCAGTGGTGTAGTCCTAAAAGAAAAAGTGGCCTGGCGGTACTTTCCATAAATTACGTTTCCAG
>CAKNYM010052527.1:298184-318556 GCA_932195095.1 Andricus curvator | reverse complement strand
TCTGGTTTGGTTAAAAATTCTATTATTTGGTTGAAAATTTAATTATTTTGTTGAAAATGTAACTATATTTCTAAAAGTCATCTTTTTTTATCAAAAATGCAACTAATTTGTTAAAAATTCATTTTTTTAGTAGAAGATTCATCTCTTTGGTTGAAAATTCAACTATTTTGATGAAAATTCGTTGGATGTTTGGTTGAAAATCCATTTTTGAAAATGACAATTAAACTTTTTAATTTTTGTTAAAAATTGATATTTTTCAGATCAAAATTTAACTTTTTGATTGAAAATGCGTCTTTCTTGGTAGGAATTTAATCTTCTTGGTTGAAAATTGATCCTTTTTGGTTAAAAACGCATTTGTTTGGTTGAAATATCAACTGTTAGTATGCTTAGTTGAGAATTCATCTTTTTTGCTCGAAAAATCGATCATTCGACTTTAATTTGATCAATTTTGTAAAAACATTAATTTTTTTATTGAGGATCCATAATTAGAGTTCGAATTTCAACTATTTGCTTTTAAATTAACTTTTATGTTGAAAATTCTCCTTGTTTTGTAGAAAATTCGTCTTTTTTATTGAAAATTTAACAAATATTTGGTTGAAACTTTATCCTGTATATTGTATAATTTGAAAATTCAACTGTTTGTTAGAAAATTAATTTATTTTGTTGAACACACGTCTTTTTGGGTAGAAAATTAATCTTCTTCGTTGAAAATTCAACTTTTTGGTGGAAAATTTAATTATTTGGTAGAAAATTCATATATTTCATTAAAAAGTCGCCTTTTTAGGTAGAAAATTATTCTTGTTTGTTGAAAGTTTAACTTTTTGATTGAAAATTTAACTATCTTGTTGAAAATTCACCTTTCTTGTTGAAAATTCATTTTTTTAGATTTAAAACACCGCTGTTTTTTTTAAACATTCGACTTTTTAGCTTGAAAACTTTACTTTTTTGTGGAAAATTCATCTTCCTTGGTTGACAATGATTTTTTTTAAATAAAAATTCAACGATCTTCTAAAAAATGTATCTGCCTGGAAAATTCAAATATTTAGTTGAATTGTAATCTTTTTTGTGCGAAAATTCGACTATTTGATTGAAAATGTATCTTTGTATGCTGAAAATTCCACTATTTGGTTAGAAAAAAGACTATTTTGTTAAAAATCTAATTATTTTTTAAAAATTTAGTTTTTTTTTAAAGTTATCATTTTTGGATGAAAATTCAACTATGTTGTTAAAAATGTATCCTTCTAGGTTAAAAGGTCATATTCTATGGTAGAAAAAACATCCTTCTTGGTTAAAAATTTGTCTTTCTTGGTCGAAAAGTAACTGTTTTTTTTAATTCCACTGTCTTCGAAATCTTTTGTCTTGAAAATTCATCTCTTTGCGTAGAAAACCTTTTTTAGTTGAAAAATCAGCTATTTTGTTGAAAATGCAATATATTTCGGCTCGAAATTTGAGGAACTTCAAGTGTTTCGTATTGAATGCAATATGTTATCTACATTAATTTTATTTGAAAGAATAATCCATCCATGAATGGAAAAATTTTCCGTGTGACAAGAAAGTGGCCTGGCGCCGCCAGGCCTTCGAAAAAAGTACCCTGGCGGCGCCAGGCCTCGACTACACCACTGATTTTACGAGAATTAAATAAGGGCTTTTGATGATTTCATGGGATGTCAATGTATTTTAAGAGATTTCAAAAGTATATCCACGGATTTTTGAAGGATTTAAAAGGATTTAACAGAATTTCAAAGGATTTCCAATAAATTAATTAATAAAAATCCAATAAATTAATTTTGGGGGTTACAAAGGATTTGACGGGAATTTAAGATATTTCAATAGAAGTCACGGGATTTCAATATATACAGGAGTGTTTTACTGAATTTTGAAGGATTTCAGGGGATTTTAATGGGATTTCGAAGTTTTTAAGGAATTTCAAAATATTTCAAAGGATTTTATGAAATTTTAATGGATGTTCCGAGAATTAAATATGGGCTTTTGATGATTTCATGGGATGTCCAAGTATTTTGAAAAATTAAAGAAGATTCAAAAGTATATCCACGGATATTTTAAGGATTTCCGAATATTATACAGGATTTTAAGGAATTTTGAGTAATTTTAATGGCTTTAAAAAGATTTAAAGAGATTTCATGAGGTTCAGAAAGATTCCCATGGATTTAAAAGATTTACAATTATTTCAGTGTTCGAAGATTTCACAAAAATGTAGAAGATTTCAATTATTTCACAAATATTTTAATGGTTTCAAAAGATTTCAAAGTTTTTGAAATATTCAGAAAATTTCCAAAGTTTCGCAAAAATTTCAAAAAGATGTTATAAATATTTCAAAAGATTTTGAAGGGTTTCGAAAGATTTCACAAATATATCATTGATTTCACAATTATTTCGATCATTTCACAAATATTGCAATGGTTTCAAAACATTTCAAATATTTCAAAATATTTTAGAAGATTTCAAAATAATTCGAAAGATTTCAAAGATTTCCAAATATTCAATGGCTTTTAAAAGATTTTAAGGGATTTCAAGAGATTCCTACGGATTTAAATATTTATAAACATTTCAGAAGATTTCAAAGATTTCACAAAAATATCTAAGATTTAAAAAGATTTCACAAAGATTTTAAATAATTCCACCAAAAGTCTTAAAATAGTTCAAAAATATTTCAATTATTTCACAAATTATTTCAAGAACATTTCAAAGTGTTCACAAAGATTTCACAATCATTAAAAATATTTTTTTAAGATTTCAAATGATTTCACTAAGCTATGCTTTAGGCAAATCTTCGTAACAAGGTAGTGCCGTTAATAAACTAAATCAAATCAAATTTCAAAGATTTAACGATATTTCAGAACATTTAAATGTTTTTATAAATATTTCAAAAGATTTCACAAAGATTTCAAACAATTCTAAAAAATTCCAAGGATTTTACACAATTGTAGCGGATTTTACGAGATTTAAAGAGGTTTTGATGATTCCATATGGTATTTTAAAGGATTGTACGATACTTCAAAAGATTTTTGAAGTATATCCAGGGATTTGGGAGGATTTCAAAGGATTTAACAGAATTCCAAATATTATAAAGGATTTTAAAGGATTTCGAGTAATTTTAATGGGTTTTAAAAGGATTTCAAAGATTTCAAGGACCAAGTGATATCGAAATATTTAACAGAATTTCAAGGATTTTAACCGATTTTTAGAGATTTTAAGCGATATCCCTAAAATTCACAGGATTTCAAGGAATTTTCACATGATTCAAAAAAGTTGTAAGGGTAAAGTTGTAAATACAAAAATGTTTTAAAAATTCATGGGATTTCAGAGGACTTGCAAAAGATTTCCGACGAATCCACGAAATTACATGCAAGGTTTGAGGTTTAAAACTCGTCATTTTTTATTGAAAATTCAATTATTTTGATAGAAAATTCAATTCTTTTTTAAATTCATATTTTAATTACAAATTTAATTGTTTACAATATTGGATGGTAATTAATTTTTTTAAGAAAGTTCAACTCCTTGACTCTATATTTATTATGTAATATGACATATTACATAATAAAAAGGAAATAAAACACATAATTATATAAAAAGTTATTTCAACAGCCGAAACAGGTTTCAATTATCATATTTAACCAAATAATTAGAATGATGAAACTTACGTAAGAAAAGCTCTCCCCCACCCCCAGCAGGATTCACAAGAATTCCCGAGGGACCCCCCCCTCCTTAGAAACCCCTTACGTAATAAATGGACGCTCCTTATGTAACGTCATGAAATTAATTGTAACCTCATAAGGGAATAATAAAAAAAGTTGAAATTTTTATGTTTTCAAAATGATTAATTTAAATTAATTAATTAATCAAATTATTACAAATAATTAAATTAATTAAAACAATTGTTGGGGGTATTTTAGAGAATAAATGGTTTTGTTTATTAAGGATAAAGAGAGTTTTAGCGAATGTAAAAAACGTATGGTTCTGTATAAATCAATAGAATAATTATGAATTAAATAATATTTTCAACAAAATACATGAAATTTCAATAAATAAGTTTAATCATCAACCAAAAACAAGGAATTTTCAACAAAAGAGTTGAATTTGTAACCAAGAAAGGTTTTTCAGTAAATAAAAAAAAATGTAGTAAAAAGACGAGTTTTTAACGAAATAAATGAACTAACAAATCAATTTAAAACAAAACAACAAATTTTCAACAAAGATCAATTAAGATTGCATATATGTGACTGGAAAATGTTGCATGATATTGCTAAAGATCTCGTGGATTTTATAAATTGTAAATAGATTTTTACAGATTTTTTAGAGATAGCATGAAATTCCATGGACCTTACGAAAAATGTTGTAAGAAAATTAGTACAGGCCTATTGATTTTCCTGTAATTTTTTCGCAATTTAAGGAAATTCATTATAGAAAATCATTGTATAGAAAACGATTATAAAATAATCAGCATTGGAATAAATAATAAAAAAATGTTGAAAGAATTAATGTAAAAAGGAGAGAAACTACAAAGGAAGGATTTATTTTATATCACCCATGATCTCATATGGAAGTACACAAAAATAGCGATTCTGCACGAATAAAATTTACACACACACAATTTTTTTAATTTCCTTTTACATTTTTCAGATCGCTTAAAATTGCATTCAAATCCATGAAAATCCTTTGGAATCACTTTAAATCCAATAAAAATCTTTGAAATCTGTTAAAGTCGGTGGAAATCCCTTGAAATCTTATTAAACGTTTCAAATTCCTTTGAAATAGTTAGAAATCTGTAGAAATAATTGAAAATCCTTCGAAAATAAATTTAATTAAATTTATTCCTTAAAGTTCTCTAGACGTCCGTTGAAACGCCTTGAAATTTGTAAAATCCAACAAAATCTTCGAAATATATGGTGGTCCTATAAAATCCCTTAAATCGTATGAACTTCTTTGAAATTCTTTCAAAACCTTGGAAATACGAGTACTACAAAATTCATCGGCATCCCTTGCAAATTTTTGAATCTCTTGAAATTCTTTGCAATCTTTTAAAATAACTTAAACTTTTTAAAATGGTTAGAAATTTTTTTTATTCCTTCATACCCCTTAAAATTCTTAAAACTCGAAGAAGTCCCATAAAATAAAATTTAATTTAATTTGGTTCTCTAGAAATAAAAAAAAATTAAAATAAATAGAAATAATTTTACATTCCTAGAATATAAAGTAGTTTTAACGTATTCATTAAAGTTCTCTAAAAATAAAACGTTAAAATCCCTAGAAATCTTTGAACTCCCTTGAAATCCTTGGAGATTCAATAAAATCCTTTAAATCTTGTGAAATCCCTTGAATTGTCCTAAAATCCTTTGAGATCTTTGGAACCGCTAAAAATCCCTTCAAATTTCATTTAATTTCTCTTATTTTCCGAATTTCTCTAAAATCCTCTCTTTCGACTAAATATTTGTACTTTCAACAAAATACATACATTTTCAATCAAATAGTTGACTTTTGAACCAAGAGGATTAACTTTCATTGAAAAATAACGAGTTTTCAACTAATCAGTTGAATTTTCAACTAAAAAAGATATTTTTTTTTACAAAAAATGGAACAGTTGAATTTAAAAAAAAATCAACAGAATAGTTAAATTTTCGACCAAGGAACTGAATTTTTAACTAAATACTACATATTTGTATTTTCAAAAAAGTACATAAATTTTCAATCAAATACATATTTGAATTTTGAACCAAGAGGATTAACTTTCTACCAAAGAAGAAACGAATTTTTAACCAAATAGTTGAATTTTCAACTAAAAGAGATAAATGGATAGAAAAAGATAGAAAGATAGAAAAGATAAAAAGATAAGATAAACGACTGAAAATCCCGAAAAATAAAATTCCCGAAACTGTAAAATTCACGAATAATAAAATTTCTGAATTATAAAATTCCCGAACAGTTTATAATATTAGCGAATTGGAAAATTCCCGAATAATAAAATTCTCGACGGAAAATTGCCGAATTATAAAATATCCGAACTATAAAATTCTCGAATTATAAAATTCTCAAATATGAACAATTACAAATTTTTTTTAATTATATGTAATTTTAATTGTAATAAAGTTCACACCAAAAACCAATAATTTTGCACGGCATAAAAATGGGGATTTTTCAGATAAAATTTAAAGAAATTATTTTCATTCGAAACCACGATGTTATGAGCTGCTGATAGATTATTAGTTCCAAACGCCGCCACACTGACAGATTAATAGTTTCACAAATGGCCACTGAATAACTATGATTAAAACTTCAATATTACCTGTTTTTATTAATGAAATGTGTATAAATGCGTTACTACATTCAAGTTCGATAAATTTACTGCACGACAAAACTTAGATTAAAAATAATATCTGTAATTTTCAATAATTTCTTTTCCTTCTATGATATTATAGAATAACAGGATTCAGGTGTTATATATTTGTACTTTATTTATTTTTCTCTTCCGAGAAATTCAATATTATTATTCCTGTTATTTCTGAAAAGATCAGAGCAACAAAAATTACCTATTTGTAGAGAAAATTCAGTGTCTCATTTGATCCCGTATGCTCATCTCACCCCGGTCTCCCCTATTATTCGAGAATTTTACAGTGTCGGGAATTTTGTATTTCGGGATTTTTCAGTCGTCCCTTTTATTATTCGGGAATTTTACAATGTCGGGAATTTTATTTATTGGGATTTTCAGTCGTTTCGATACATTTTTTACAAAAAATCGAATACACTGCAGTCCCGCTTTACCCGTTCCCGATAGACCAGACGAGGTAGTGCAAGGGGGCGAGAGAGAGGCGCTGCGTAGTCAGCGGAGCAACTCCGCAACAACGCAGGGGTATATAAAAAATCAGGCAGTACCCTCGGCGGTTTAAAATGCAGTCTTGATGACCTGAACAAATAAAAATTAAAAGGGTTTGACGTTGAAAATTTCTGATAAAAAACATTAATCATTTAACATTTATTATTTATTAAAATATTTAGATGTTCTGAAAAAAATTCAAAAATAATTTTATAAATTTGAAAAAATTCAAAACAACTTCTAGATTTCTCAAGATTTGGAAATAAAATTTTGAAGCTTTTCAAGGATGTTTTAACTATTTGAAATGAAGATAATTTAACTTATAATTTACGAAGTGTTCAGTTAAAAAAATTTTAATTTTTCAATTTTCAATGTTTCTGGCTTAAAATTTCTTAAAATAATATAATTTTGAACATTTTAAAGTTCATTGATTGATTCTTTAATTTAGAGAATTGAAAATGACACCGTGGATTTATATTTTTGGAATTTAATCTGAATCTTTGAACTCTATAATTTATAAAAGTTAGAAATTCTAAATTTTGCAGTTTATCTGCATTTCATTAAAAATTGTTTAATTGAAAAGTGTTAGAACCTTCCATTTTATACGCGTCAATTATTGATAATTCGAATACAAAATTTTTGAAATCAAAAACAAGTTCAAAATTCAAGAGTTCCACTTTGAGTGCTTTTATTTGTAGTATATTTTTTATTCCTTCAAATGGAAAAATGTTTAGCTTCAGAGTTCGAATTTTTAAATTTTATTGACTGTGCAAAATGTTTGCAAACCGAGAAAAACGTACATACAAAAATGTACATACTCATAACTCAGTACTTTCATTAAGTTTGACTTTCGAGCGCAAAAATTTTCGCGTTCATTATGATATTATAAAACCAAAATGGCAAAAATACAAAAAAAAAATATTTTTTTGGGACAAAACTCTAACAGGAATGGTTCATACGGCCCTGATTGTTTACGGTTTCGAGAGTCCCGATTCACCCTCCAGGCCTTTGAGGGTAACTCCGACACGGCTGGTAAAGCGGGACTGCAGTGTAGTTGAATTTAAAAATAAAAATAAAAATAACAAATTCTCATCCAAATAGTTAAAATTTTGACCAAATGAAAATTTTTTAAACTAAATTGATGAATCTTGAACAAAAAAAATTGATTTTTAAGAAAGTAGTTAACCTTTGGCGAGATCTTTCGACTAAATATTTGAATTTTCCACTAAAGTGTTAAACTTATTTTTTAGGGATTTATACAGTCGTGAAAATATCTTACGTAATAATAATTTTGACCACGCCCCCCGCCCCCAAAAAAAAGACTGTGTGATGTGCACGGCCCCTTAGGGGGATTACAAGGGATTTCACGAGATTGCATAAGATTGCAGAGAGAGTACACCAGATAGCAGAAATAATTAGGCCCTTTGATTAAAACAACTGTTGAGGATATTTGAGAGAAAAAATGGTATTTGTTTTTTTTTTAATTATAACGAGACTTATAGCGACAAATTTGTCAAAAAAATGCGTGGTTCTGCATAAAAAAATAAAATAATATAAACAAATACGAAAGAATATTTTAATAATTAGAATTAAAAGTATTTTATAATTAGGCTTCTTAAAAATGTATAAAAAGTGTAGAATAAAATGTACAGGAAAAAATAAAGAGTTCAAGGTAAAACTGAAAGAATAGAATAAATTTAAACAATTTAAAAATCGTGCCATATATACCGGGTGGTCCAGTAAAAAGTACTTTTGTGTACCGTGACGCGTCGCCAGTTGCCATCTTCGGTGTCAAAATATCGCGTTTCCTAGAAATATGAGCGCCCGTCTTTCCTCGTAAAAATAACAATTTCAACAATAAAACTCTTTCCGTGAGTGATAAAAACGTCTTCGTGAGTTCCTCGCTTAATAATGGCTCGTGTAATCGTTCAAAATTTATCAAAAAACTGGCGGAAAATCCGATTTATTCAAAAACGACGAGTAGTGAAGTGACTTGAGAACAAACGTACTCCAATCAGCTGATTTGGAAGAAAGGCAGGTTGTGACTCGTGTATTCCCTTATAGTTTGTGTTTTTCTAGTGAGTACTACACCTCCGTATATTCCATTTCCTGGGCTTGTTTCAGTCCCAAAAGTGCTCACAGATTGTCGAAAATAGAAGAGCTTTTAAAGTTCTGAAATTAATTATCTTTTCGTCAAGTTAAGTGCGTATTTGTACGATTCCGAGCTTTCTGCATGCGAGCTTAATCCATGGAAGAAAGGGAGGAAAGGTGAAGAACTAAGGTGGAAGTGTTTTTGAAGATTTTGGAAATTTGGGAAAATGGCCCATTCCTTGGCTTCAAATCCGATGTCATATGTCTTCAATCGACAGATTGATGACAAAATTGATCACCGCGAACGACTTGTCAAAGCGAGATTCGAAAATTCAGAGAACCTCTTCAGGAAAAATCTCCTCTCGCATTATGGATGCGTCAATGCAATCGAGTTTTCGAATCAGGGCGATCTCCTCGTTTCAGGTAAATTTTATTTGATTTCTTCACCAATATTTATTTTAAGACAGATCTCGGTTCGATTTTTGAATTAATAGTTTCAATCAACTGAGTCCGAACCGATCTTTAATCTTTGTTTTTTTCATCTTGGATTAAAAGAATGATGAATGCAATCTTGTCATGAAATATCTTTTCTAATCTTACATCTCAAAATAAAAATTGTGAAATTCTCAGCTTGGTAGTGTCATTATTGTCTTTTTTTTTATTGTGCATAAAAGATATTTCTTTCTAGCATCAGGTGTTTATTTAAAATTTAATCATTAAGGAAATAACATTAACTAATTTTGTTTTTGTAAAAAATACTATTTCCGATTAAGAGCTTCTTGTATTTGATTAAAATCATCCTTATATAAGAAATGTATTTATAAAAAAAACGAGTTCGCCTTGAGATATGAAAATAGTCCAATAGAATTTTTGTTTAGAATTGTTATCATTTCTGATAAAATGGAGACCAAAATCCTGTGAGTTTCTGAACGAAACGAAAAAGTACACTTTAACGAAATGTTTTAACTTACATAACTTATGAGTGGTAAGAAAAGAAATTTAACTACAAAGTAAATAACTTAACAACTGTCACAATAGACTAATAAAATAATTCATACAATGTACATATATGTATAAAATGAAGGAACTTGAAGGAGAATTTTGTACCTGTACACAGGTTATGTGCTTTCAACAAACATCTAAAAATAAACATACATATATTACAAATATCAATAAAGAAATTTACATTTCTTTTCATGGAATTTCAATTTTTATTTAATCAAAAACAGTGCGAGACAAAAAAACATATTTATGAACTGTTTATGGAACTTAGTATTATTTTTGTTATTTTAGTATAATTTTTTAGTATTACTTAATTCGGGGTTTATAAAATATGAAGTTATAATAAAATCACAAGAAATTGAATAAACTTATTGTCACAAAGATTGGCGAAACAAGGTTGCTACAAAATCATAATTCTCTGATTTTTCCCTGACCAATTTTTCATTTTCCCTCACCGTTCTAAATTTTTATTTTAGTTATAAAAATAACCTAGTTCCTAGGAAATCAATAATGTTAATGCAAAAAAATGTTTGTTTCTAAATTTATTTTCAACCCTTTTAGTGACAACATTCATAGAATTTTATAAGGGCTCATCCACAAATTACGTAAGATATACGTTAAATACATGAAATTTCGACCAAATAGTTGAGTTTTTAACTCAAAAAGATCAGTTTTAAACCAAAAGTGGAAGAATTGAATTTTCAGTCATAACAATTCAGTTTCAACCAAGAAAAAAGGAATGTTCAACAAAATAGTTGTTTCCTCAAACAAAATAGACTAATTTTCAAACCAAAAAGAGGAATTTTGGAAAAAGAGTTGAATTGTCAGTCAAAATAGATTTTTCAGTCAAAAAAAAGAGAAAAATCTCATCCAAAATGTTGTATTTTCAAACCAAAAAGTAGAATCCTCAAATAAAAAGACTTATTTTCAAACCAAAAAGAGAAATTTTCAAAAAAGAGTTGAACTTCCAGTCAGAAAATGTCTCATCCAAAATGTTGAATTTTCAAACCACGAAGACGTATTTCTTGCAAAACAGTTAAGTTTTCAGCCCAAAAGTTTGAATTTTATGATAAAATAATTGAATATTGAACCCGGAAAGACGAGTTTTCAACAAAATAAATTAATCTTCAACTAAAAATATAAATTTTAAAGCAAAAATTGGACATTTACATTTTTGGTTAAAAACATTAATTTGCAACTGAAAAAATTAATTTTCAATAAAATAGGTTATATTTTTATTAAAAATTAGTTGAATCCTACACCAAAAAGAGGAATTTTCAACAAAAGAGATGAATTTTGAACGAAGAAAGATTTTGCAGTCAGTGTAGAAAAAAATGTAATGTAAAGTGTTGAATTTTCAAGCCAAAAAAGCAACAAAAAAAATTACGGATTTCCTTTAAAAAAGTTGAGTTTTCAACCCAAAAATATGAATTTTCAACCAAATAAATGAAATTTTAACTAAAAAAGATCAATTTTCAACAAAATACATGAATTTTCAACTAAAAGAATTTTCAACCAAAAATAGAATAGTTAAATTTTCAACTAGAAAAATAAAATTTCATCTAAAAAAACGAATTTACAACAGAATAGTTAAATTTTCAACCAAAAATAGAATAGGTAAGTTTACAGTTACAAAAATAAATTTTCATCTCAAAAAATGAATTTTCAACAGATTAGTTAAATTTTCAAGCAAACAGATCAATTTTCAACAAAAAATGGAATCGTTAAATTTTCCGTTGTTTAAGAAACGAATTTTTAACTCAAATGATGAATCTTCAACTAAAAAACGAAGTTTTTATCAAATAGTTGAATTTTCAACTGAAGAAGATTTTTCAACCAAACATGAATTAATTAAATTTACAGTTTAAAAAATTTCAACAACAAAGTTTCAACAAAATAGTTATATTTTTAATAAAAAAAGAGGTTTCAAGTAAAATGATAAATCATCAACCAAAAAAAAAATTTAACAAAGTAGGACCACTTTCAATCAAGTAGTTTGATTTTCAACCAAAAAAGATGAATTCTCAACGAAAAATTTAATAGTTGAAATGTCAAAAAAAAACAGATTTTAATTGTAAACTAAAAACAGTTGAATTTAAAAAAATCATCAGTATAGTTGAATCCTCCTCAAAAGCAGATTAATTTTCAACCAAACAGTTGTGATTTTTAACCAAAAAAGATGCAATTTCTACCAAAATAGATGAATTTTTAACCCAAAAAATAGGAATTTTCAACCAAAAAGTATGACCTTTTCAACAAAATTGTTAAATTCTCAACAAAATAGTAAAATTAACTTCAACTTCAGTTTACTGAAAATTCCCTAACTCTGCCAGGTTTCCCCCGACATTCCCTGACTGGAATTCCTTGACATCTGGCAACCCTGCAAAAAAATCGATAATTCTTCAAGAAAATTTATTGGACAGTTAAATATCTATGTGTAATAAGATGTACAAATTTATCTCGAAATTTATTATTTTTAAAATGTGATTTCGGCATGAAGTTCCGCAATACAAAAATGTTTAAACTTTGAAAGTTTCGTATATATTTTTTAAACTTTTTTTTTTAAATTTTTCTGGTTGTTATTCAATATGTCAGAACAAATTGGACATATTTAAAATATTTTCGCACCGAAAGGAAGAGAACTGACCCAGTTCCAAGTTATCAATAGTTATAAATAGATATAAAAAAAACACATCACATTATGTTAAATTAGTTGAACATTAAATTCCGTATTACTTATAAATTGCAATAATTTTCTAACTTCTACATTCACTTGTTTATTATTTAGAAACAGAAAAATGAGATACTGTTTGCTTACGGTAAATAATGTTGTCATAATTTATTTTAATTTATATCAAATTCTATAAATAGATCAGTAAAATTCCCAAGGCTATTTCTGCAATCAGTTCCAGAAATAAACCTTTGCTTGTTTTCATAACCTAAACCGAGTTTCCTTATCAAATATGATATTTAAAAAATTAATATTTAATGTATAATTGATTTTCGCTTTTTAAATAAAAAATTACAAACTAAATCAAATTTATGAAGATAAACATGGATTATCTTTGTGATGAGTCATTGTTTTCTAAAGTACAGTATGTCTAGATAACAGTTGAGGTCATGAGAAATTTGAGAACAATATGCTATATTATGACTCCACCATATGCTGCTTTATCAGAATTAATGTAGGTCCAACGGAATAAGCCAACAGAATCTTGTCTTTGACATACCTTTTTATTGGGTCGTGCCTCGTTATATTTGGCTCATGGAGATTTAACAAAAGGCGTGTTGATCTATTTGACACCATTCCAAACTTCCGAATATTTTCTTTTTATGTCAGTATTAGTTATTGGAAAATTAAACCAAACTGAAAAATCAAAAACCCCTAAAATAAAACATGACTTCCTTTTGAAAAGTTAATGTTATCGCAGGATTTTTAAAATCCTTTTAATCATATTTTCAGGAGGAGATGACAGAAGAGTTCTGTTATGGAGAGTAGAACAAGCGATTCAAGGAATCGGAAAACCGACCGTAATGCGAGCTGAGCATTCTAGTAACATATTCTGCCTGGGTTACGATAACAGCAAATCAAAAATATTTTCAGCAGGCAACGACGACCAAGTAATCGTGCATAATCTTCAAACGTAAGATAGTTTTTTTTTCTTTTAGTTGCTTAGATAACGAAGCCCTAAAAATAAAACAGTTCCGAACGTTAGAAATTAATAATAATCTTCGAATTCATTCTTTTATTTTTTTTTAATTATCTAGAGGCTTCGCTAGGTCGTTTTAGGTTGAACATTAATTTTCTTAGTTTCATTTTTTTTTAATACAAATTTAAGGATACAACATTCTTTAACCCATAAAAAGTATTTATTATTTGTTCAGGAATAAACTCTGAATTTTATGAAAAAAAAATGGAAATTATCGGTCTTAGAATAAGAAAATTTGTTATTTCATTACTATTAATGGTCTGAAATGGCTCCTGAACATTTTTTTTCTGGAATAATATGCACAGGATTTCTTCTACAACATAAAGAGAAAATTCTGCATTAGAAATAAATTACAAATATTTATACAGGGTTCAAGATTTTTTTGTTTCATAAAATTTATGGCTTATTTCTCAATTAATAACAAACACTATCTAGGGTAGGAATCATTTTTAGCCTTAAATTTGTATTTAAAAAAATGAACACTAAGAATATAATTTTCAGGCCTAAAACGGCCTAGCGGAACCTTCAAACAATTTTTATAAAATTAAAGAAAATTTTTATTTTTCCACCCAGAGGAAGAAATTTAGGGGGTAGCGTTTCCAACATTCAAAAACACACATTTTTGTTGTCACCCTAATGCACAATTTGAAAATTAATTATTTTTAACGATTATATTTCAAGGTCGTAATTTAAGAATTGTTCAATTTTAAAAGTTTCCAATTAGAAAGCCTACAATTTTCCAAGTTTTTAGATTAATTGAACTTTAAAGGTACAAAAAATTTTAAATGCTTCAATTTTGAAAGGTGAAAATGACAGTGATTTTTTTTTGACAGAAATCACATTTTTTAGTAAAACAAATATCCATTCACTTTGAATGTCACTTCATACTACATGATGTGATACTTATTAATAATATATTTATTATCTTTAAAATTTCTATAATTTCAGTTGAAAAGTTTAAAAAGTTGTAACGTCACAATTCTTGGCGACTAAAAACTCTTTCAGTTTTAAATGAAGTTCGGATTCGTTTAATTTTCAACGTTCGGCATTAGACATTTTTTATTTATATTGTTTTGTAATTATTATATAATTATTAAATTTCAAATAAATGCCATTTTAAATTACTTTTTATTTTGAACGTTTTTTAGAATAATTCCATTTTAAAGGTTGATCATTGAAAATGTTTCCATTTTGAATGGTGAAAATGGCGGTGAATTTTTTTATCTCAAAAAAATTTGTTTAATCAATTTCAAAAACGTTGACTTTGAAACATGCAGTTTAGTTTTTCATTTCAAATTTTAATCACTTAGATTTAAAAATCATTTAAAATCAAAAGTTTTTCATTTTAATTTATTCAATTTTAAATGCATTTAATTAAAAATAATATAATTTCAATTAATTGGAATTTTAAATGATAAAATTCTTTAAATTCTTATTTGAAAATATTCAATTTTTAACGTTTTGGATATTGTACTATTTTCGACATTTTAATCTGAAATCATTCAATTTCTAGATTTTTTAATTCAAAATAAAAATGTTCAATTTTGAACGCTTTAAATTGGAAATTTTCAATTTCAACCACCTTTAATGTAAAGTTATTTAATTTTAAACGTTTTTATTTCGAAATGATACAAGTTCAATTTCTTTGGATTCCATTCGAAATATTGTAATTTTTTGACAATTTTACCTAATGTAAAATTGTTTGATTTTCAACATTTTCAATTAAGAAACGTTCAATATATTTTTTTCAATTACAAACGCATTCAATTCGAAATTATTTATTATTGTTTCAATTTTTTATAACTTTTATTTAAGAATTGGTTTGTTAATTGAATTTTAAATTGTTTATATTTTTAATGTTAATGTGCTTTGAGACGCCCATGAAGTTTCCTGAATGTGGAATCGATAGATTTAAATCTAGGTAACGCGCTCGAGCAAATTAGGTTTGAAAGATTTATTATCTGCAGAGTCTTGCAGTTTTTTTTTCTATTTTCAATTTATTTTTTGGGATGTCTAGAGTCTTCTCAATTTTTTCCAGATTTAAGGATACTATTATGCACAAGATAATTATGTTTTAATATGCTCCTTTAATTAACTTACATTTTTTGCGTCGATGAAACCATCAGAAAAATTTGTTTAGCATTTGACGGCTTTCTTGGAATCAAAATGAACTAAAAAAAATTCAAAATATCAGGGATATAAAAACTGGAGTAAAATTGGATCAAATTTGTTGTGTTCCCTCAAGTGGCAACATTTTGTTTTTATTTCTATGCGCGCAATAAATAAATGTTAATAATTGAGTGTCCGGATGCAATAAGGACACATACAATTTTCTCGTGCGAAAATGCAAGTCCCCTGGAGGCTTTCAACAACATTTTCGAATTTTAATTTTTAAAGTATATATCTGGATGTGAAATTTCATTGCGCATCTCTCTCGGGGACAAAATATGTTGTTTTTTAGAGGAAATTAGGCAATACGTGTTTTTGCGAATTGTGAAAAAAACAAATTTTACGAAGTTATGCGTATTTGAATTTTTTGCTTTGTTTTAAAAAAAAATCCCAATTTTTGTTTTAAATTTATATAACTTTTGACCTAATTGAGATATTTGAAATTTCTTTTCACATTCTGGTAGACTTTATCGCCTTCTTTCGAAATCCGTTCTGAAAATATTAAAAGTCGATTTTCTCAAAAAACCCACACTTATATTTTTTGCCAATTTTGTTTAATTTGTACTATCATAAGGAAAATACCTTGTGAGTTTTATGCGGGCTAAATAACTTTTGTGGCCAGGAAAATTTTTTTTCAAGAAATCGAATTGTCGCATTTTTCTTGCAAACAATAACAGATACGAAAAAATGTGAAGAAAATAATTGGCACAGTTAGAAAAGTTATAAAAAAAGTTCTTTTACTCATTTATGATATCTTGTACTATTTCCGAGAAAAATAAAAAAATTCAATTTTCATAAAGAAAAAAATTCTCTTGACCACAAAACAATGTTAGCCCGCATAAAACTTATAGAATATCTTTTTTAAATAAATAAAATTTTTTTTTAATAAAAAAGGTGAGGTTTGCCCCCTTTCACAGAAATTGCTCATATGTTTCTAGTCCTTCAACGTGTTTTTCAAATTTTATATATGAATGAACAATTGAAATTTGAAAATGTCTTTATTCATTGTTTTCTATCATTCTGTGATAGATTAATGTCTCTATGAAAATTTAGATAAAACGGCGATACCACGCTGGAAACACCAGTTCTCGTAAGATCACTGAAGTTAAGCATTGTTGGGCGCGTTTAGTACTTGGATGGGTAACCGTTCAGGAATACCTGCGTGCTGTTGGCCCGTCGTGGGTGTGGTGGGCCCACATTGGTAGTAAATATCCACCTAGAAACACTACCCGAATCGGGTAGTGAGGCAATGAACTTTCGAGTTCGAACTGCTAATCGATGTATGTATGTATGAAAATTTAGATTCACAATAATAAGTAAAACTCGAAGAATAAATTTGAATGCCAAACGACAAGAGTGTCCTGATTTTGAAACTGTGCACAGAAAAGTTATTTATAATATAGTTAATAACAGATTTGTACAGATAAAAGAATTGGCTGCCCTGCTGCAACTGCAGTTTCCGAAAGAAATATTGAATTTTTTTATTTTTCTCGGAAATGGTACAAGATATCATAAATGAGTAAAGAAACTTTCTGTAGAACTTTTCTAACTGTGCCAATTATTTTCTTCACATTTATCGCATCTGTTATTGTTTGCAAGAAAAATGCGAAAATTCGATTTCATAAAAAAAAATTCTCCTGGCCACAAAAGTTATTTAACCCGCATAAAACTCACAAGGTATTTTCCTTATGATAGCACAAATTTGAGAAAAAAAATTGGAAAAAAATATAAGTGTGGTTTTATTGAGAAAATCTACTTTTAATATTAGGTGCCAAACTCTACCAGAATCTGAAAAGAAATCTCAAATATCTCAATTAACTCTAGAAAACAACATATTTTGTCCCCGAGAGATTCTGCGACTTCAGATGTAAAACCTGCCTGATTTGAAATGGATTCAGTCCGCAATAAAATTTCACATCCAGATATATCCTTTACAAATTAAAATTCGAAAATTGTGTTGAAAGCCTCCAGGGGAATTTGTCTTCGCATGAGAAAATTGTATGTACCCTTATTGCACCGGACACTCAATTACAGGGGTATATTAAGACATTATTATCTCACGAACAATAGTATCCAAAAATCTGCCAAAAATTGAGAAGAATCTAAACACCCCCAAATATATAAAAAAATGTAAACTAAAAAAACTTTAAAACTGCAGTTAATAATTTTTTTTAATCTGTTTTGCTCGCAAGCATTGCCTATATTTAAATCGATCGATTCCATATTGAGAACACTTCATGGACGTCCCAATGCACTACTTTTAGGCATGGTATTGCTGGAAGCTTTAAAAATAAATTTATGTACCCTTGGGTAACGAAACTATTATGTCGATAGGGGCATTCTTGTTTATTGACCAACCATTCCTGTTTTCAGAGGAGACCCTTTAAATTTTTTTCTGCATGAAAAACCTGTATACGGTTTGTCGATTCACCCATACAACGATTTCGTCTTTGCAAGTGCCTGTGATGATGGCAGAGTTCTCATATATGACATCAGAGGCTCCACAGAATCCTTATGTTTGGCACAATACAAAAGCGCTTTTCACTCCGTTATGTTCAGTCCAATTGACTCTAAAATACTGGCCACTGCTAATGCAAAGGAAGGGGTCAGCTTGTGGGATATTCGGAAACCGTTAGAGTAAGTATTTACAATATTAAAGGTAGAACTCTAGTTCCAAGCCTTACCAAATACGCTCTATCAGACTTCACAGCCCAAAATGCTCTCAAAAATGGGAAAGAGGGTGATTTTTCACGAACATAGGGAAATAGGGAATAAATTCTTTTAAATAAAATTATTGTAGGTACCATATTTAATTCAATATGAAACGAATTTTCAACCAAATATTTTGTTTTTCAACCAAAGAGATGAATTTTCAACTGAAATTATAAATCTTCAACAACAGCAAAATTTGTTCCAACAAATTAGTTCAAGTGTCAACCAATTATAGTTGAATTTGCAACTAAAAGGACGAATTTTCTATCAAGAGGATTGATTTCCCGCTAAAAATACAACATTTCAACTAAATAGTTAAATTTTCAACTAAAAAAGGTCAATTTTGAACCAAAAGTGGAATAGTTAAATTTTTAGTTAAAAAAATTAATTTTGAACAAACAAAAAAAACTAATTTTCAACAAAATAGTTGATTTTTCTACCAAAGAGATGAGATTTCAATAGAAATAGTGAATCTTAAAAAAAAAACGAATTTCTAATAAAGTTCCACTTTCAACCAAGTATAGTTGAATTTTCAACCAAAAAGATTAGTTTTTTACTAAAAAAGACGAATTTTCAACAAAATAGTTAATTTTTCAACCAAAGAGATGAATTTTTAATTGAAATAATGATTCATCAATCAAAAAAATTAATTTTTCATGAAAAGGTTCAACTATCAACCTAATCAACCAGACATAGTTAATTTTTCAACCAAAAGGATTAATTTTCTACCGGAAAAACGAATTTTCATCAAAATACATTATTTTTCAATCAAATCGATGAATTTTCAACTAAAAAATATAAATTTTCTACAAAAAAGGGGAATAGTTAATTTTCCTGTTTAAATGATTAATATTGAACCAAATGAAAAGACGAATTTTCAATCAAATAGTTAATTTTTCAACAAAAGAAATCAATCATTAAACAAAAAAAAAGAATTTTTAACATAATAGACCTTCAATCACTTATAGTTATATCTTCAACAAACAGAAAAAGAATTTTCAACCAAGAAGATTAATTTTCTACCAAAAAAGACCAATTTTCAACAAAATACATGAATTTTCAACCAAACAGTTGAACTTTGAACTAAAAAAGATCAATTTTCAAACAAAAATAAAACAGTTAAATTTTCAGTTGAAACTATTACTTTTCAACCAAAGAAACCAGAACTTTCACCAAAATAGTTGACTTAAAAAAAAAAACGAATGTTTAATAAAATACATGAATTTTCAACCAAGTAGTTGAATTTTCAACCAAAAAAGATTTTAACTTTAAGTCTTCTTCTTTATTCATAATGTGTCCCCTAAGGGTTTACATTACTTCCATTTCTGACAATACTTCCTTCTACATGTTTTATAAAATCTTATCCTTACTATTTACAGTTATTTACACCTATTTACAGAAAATCTTATATCTATATCTATATCCTTATTTCTATTTTTTGACGATAGCGCAATTTGGGACGTGTTAGCGAACGAGTGAGCGAGCGATCGAAAGCGAGAGTGCAAGTGAGAGAGAGAGAGCGATAACGCAAACGCAACTTAATTTACTTATGCTATTACATAACCATTACTTACAAATCTTTACGCTACTAATTTAAGCGACTTCCGTTTCCTTTTCCTTTCACTTCTCTTGTACCTCCATTTTGCCATTTTTTTTCCGTCCATTCTTTCTCATTTGCTCCCCTAGCACCCTCTAACTCCTTCATCAACTCTTCCCCCCAACCATCCTCCCCTAGAATCTTCACCACATTCTCTTGCCAGCTTCCTTTATCTTCCATTCCTCTCCTACATCCTTCCCATACATGCTCTCATATTTCCTCTTCCCATTCACAGATTCTGCACTTCCTGTTCTCTTTCTTA
>CAKNYM010052527.1:279793-293184 GCA_932195095.1 Andricus curvator | reverse complement strand
TACTTCCCCCTTGCCCTCCTTTCTTTGTTCTCCCCTATCGGTGTACTCACGAAGTAGTA
This sequence comes from Andricus curvator, assembly GCA_932195095.1. Lineage (NCBI taxonomy): Eukaryota > Metazoa > Arthropoda > Insecta > Hymenoptera > Cynipidae > Andricus > Andricus curvator. The sequence continues at coordinate 293,125 of CAKNYM010052527.1, read as the reverse complement.
TAAGGAGATCCAACTCTATGGGCTATTTCGGAAAATTGTACACCCATCTTTCCGTGCCCACATCCTATAGCACTTCAGATAACGTATTCTAGCGCCTCTTGCGGAAAACCGTTATAACATAGGTTTTGCCGTTGGTTTTCAGCAGTTTGAAATTTACTCATGAGAGGCGCTACAATACTTAATCTGGTATGCTGTGGATATGCTATAGGAAGTGGGCACGGAAAAATGGGGGGTATCCTTATATTAGAGTTGGATCTCCTTATACTACTTCGTGGGTGTACTGAAAACGTCGTGGTCACAAACCTCAAACCCACATAACCTCAACTTCCACACAAATATGTCTTTATCCGCAAAAATATCCTCACCCCCTTGTCAATCTTTCAATCTCTCAATCAATCCCTCACAAACTAACCCTTCTATACTCATCCACAATCCACTCACCTCAAATTTCACCACAATTATCCGAAAAACTCAGCATCAAACTTTCACCGCTATCATACACTTTCACGCGGGAAACGGAAGTCAACTTTAAGTCGGAAACAGTTGAATTCAATCAAAAAATACGAATTTGAACAAAATAGTTGAATCCTTAACCAAAAAAGTTTCATTTTAAACAAAGTAGTTGAATTTTTAACAAAAAATGTAATAGCTGATATTTCAACCAAAAAAGATTTTAATTTTAAACAAAAAAACTGTTGAATTCAATCAAAAAAGTTTAATTTTCAACAAAATACATTTATTTTCAACCAAATAGTTGAATTTTCAACAAATTACATGAATTTTCAACTAAAAAAGATCAATATTTAACCAAAAATGAAATAGTTAATTTTTTAGGTAAAAAAATTAATTTTCAACAAAAAAAACGATATTTCAACAAAATAGTTTATTTTTTAACAAGAGATGAATTTTCAACCAAAAAGTTCATTTTCAACCAAGAGATGAATTTTTAACCGAATAGTTATTATTATTATTATTATTATCAAAAATAAATCAATTATTTTCAACTAAACCATTGCATTTACAACCAGTTAAACTTTCAAACAAAAGAGACGTATTTTCAACAAAATAGTTGAATTTTTAACCAAACAGTTGAATTTTCACACCAAAAAATTAATTTTTTTAGAAGACAGTTGAATTTTTAACAACATAGTTAATTTCAAACCAATAAAGATTATTTTTTAACCCAGAATGACGTATTTTCTATTCAAAAAGACGAGTGTACAACAAAACTGTTGAATGTTTGACTAAAACAGGTGACTTTTTAATCAGATAGTCGCATTTTTAACAAAGTCGTTGAATTTTCGACCAAAAAAGATGCCTTTTTAATAAAATATTCCAATTTTCAAGAAAATAATTCAATTTTCAACGAACCAGTAGAATTTTTAACCAACAGAGATAAATTCTGAACCAAAAATATAATAGTAGACCTTTCAACCAAAAAGAATTAAGTTTCAACCAAAATAGTCGGTTTTTCTTATTGAGTTCCATTAATTTACTTCGCATTTAAGCGAAAAACGAGAAGAAAGGGGGAAAAGTGAGGAGCCTACTCTATTCTAATTCGAAAAAGTTGATGTCCATAATCTTGATTAATTTGCAGGCCTGTCTTACGATATGGAACCGATGGACCATCGCAAAGTTGTATGTACGTAAGGTTTAATTCAGCTGGAAACAGATTGCTAGCTTTGAGAAGAAGATTGCCACCAGTTTTATATTCAGTGGACTCTCCAACACACCTTTGTCAATTCGATCACCGTGGATATTATAACAGTTGCACCATGAAGTCTTGCTGCTTCGCAGGAGACAATGACGAATATGTTTTATCAGGCAAGAACGATCTCAGAACCTACTTTCCAAAAATCTCTTGTGTTCTTGCAGAATATCAGAAAATTTCCCCCTTCTTTTACAGGTTCTGACGACTTCAATCTTTACATGTGGAAGATTCCGACCGACGATACACAATGGGTCGACTCTGCACATATGAAGCTGTGTGGTCACAGATCAATCGTGAATCAAGTGCGTTACAACCAAAGCAGTTGTATTCTTGCTTCCTCAGGAGTGGAAAAGATTATCAAGATCTGGAGTCCATTTCCCCTAGGGTACGGTTCCTTAGGAGGATTGAAGGTAATCGAAAATATTAATTCTTCCTATCAACTTTGCAAGGTGGCCGTAGGTCAGGGAAAAACTGGAAATTTGGAAAAAGTCAGGGAATTTTATTGGTCAGGGAAAGTTGGGGAAAATTCGGATTTTGAAGAAAATCTTGCAAAAGTCAGGGAGTTTCTATATAATATATTGTAGCTAAAACTTGTATTATTTGTTTGCCAATTCCACTGCTTTGGTGTTGAAAATTCAATTGAAATCTTTTTGATTCAACATTCAACTTGTTTTTTTAATCGTCTTTTCGGTTTAAAGTTTCATCTCTTCTGGTAGGAATTTAATCTTGTTTGGTTAAAAGAGGAACTGGGCTGTTTGCAAAATAATCTTCTTTGGTTAATGATTCAAGTGTTTTGTTTAAAAATTCGTCTTTTTTGGTTGAGTTCAAATGCTTTTATTTATAATAAAAAATTTGTTTGGTTCAAAATTTAACTATTCCAGTTGAATATTCATAGTTTTAGTTACAAAATTAATTTCTTTGTTTGAAAGTTATACTCCTTTGTTGAAAACTTCTTTTGTGGAAAATTAATTTGTAACTGAAAATGTATCTATTCCATTTTTGGTCGAAATTGCGTTTTTTTACATTGAAAATTCAACTATTTGGTTAAAAGTGCAAACACTTTGTTAAAAATTAATTTTTTTGGTAGAAAACTAATCCTCTTGGTTAAAATTTTCTCTTTTTTAGTTAAAAATGCAACTGCTTGGTTAAAAATTCATATTTTCAGGTTGAAAATTCAACCGTTTTATTGAAAATTCGTCTTTTGGCTTAAAATTTCAACCATTTGGATAATTTTTTTCCTTTCTTGAGTGAAAAATCCTTATTTGTTCGAAATTCGTCTTCTTGGTTGAAAATTTGTTTTTTTTTTGTTTGTTTAAAATTCATCTGTTTGTGTGAAAATTCATGCATTTTGTTTGAAAATGTGTCTTGTTTTGTTTGAAAATGTGTCTTGTTTTGGTAGAAAATTAATATTCTTGGTTAAACATTCGTCTTTTTAGCTAAGAATTCATCTTTGTAGGTTGAAAATTTAACTATTTTTTTAAAAAAGTTTTCCGTTCTTGGTTAAGTTCAACTGTTTTCTATTTAAAATTAAAATCTTTTTTGGTTGAAATACCGACTATTACAATATTCGTTGAGAATTCGTCTTTTTAAGTTGAAAATTCATATCTGGTTGAAAATTCTTTGTTCTTTTTTGGTTGAAAATTAGTTTTAACTGAAAGTTTAACCATTTCAGTTAAAGCTCCATCGTTTTAGTTACAAATTCATATCGTCTGTTGAAAGTTAAAATACTTTGTTGAAAACTTATGTTTTTTTGTGGAAAATTAATTTTTGTAACTGAAATTGTATCTATTCCATTTTTGGTTGAAAATTGATTTTTTTAAATTGAAAATTCAACTACATGGGTAAAAGTTTAACCACTTGGTTGAAAATGCATATTTGTGTGTAGAAAATTCAACTCTCTTCTAAAAAAATTTAATTAGTTAGTTGAAATTTAAACTTTTCTGTTTGAAAATTCAACCATTTTGTTGAAAATTCAACAATTTTGTTAAAAATTCAAATATTTTGTTGAAAATTCAACGATTTTGTTAAAAATAAATTTTTTGTCGAAAATTCAACTGTTTTGTTGACAATTCGTCCTTTTGGATTGAATATTCATCTTTCGTGATACAAAAGTCATCTCTTTTGGTTGAAATAAATAAATGAATTTGAAATTATTTAATTTCAATTTGAAATTTGTTCATTCCGTTTATCAATGATTCTATGTTAAAACTGTTATAAGATTAAAATTCTGGTCTTTGAATATTAGTTTTCAAGGAGAATGAAAAATTGCTCAGCGAAAAATCAAGGAATTTTGAAAATAATGTTTTGCGGCCACCTTGACCTTGTTATTGAGTCTTTTCTAATTTTAATTGATTATTTTTGCAGAGAGACTCAGGAAAGCAGGAAAAACAACGCAGAGTCTTTGCTCATAATGAATATATCGATTTGGTTCTGCGGCGTGGACATTTCATGACTCACGATTATAGTCATCAATCGACGAGGGAAGATCCTCGAATGATGGCTTTCTTTGATTCTCTAGTACAACGTGAAATCGAAGGATGGAGCTCTGGAGACGTTACGGCGCCACAAACTCCCAGTGATACCGACAATTTAAATGCGAGAAACTCTCACAATGGGACGGATTCAGATGGTAAGTTGTTAATCGAGTATTTAAATAGAATCGCAGACCTCGGACTCACGCCACTATTGAAACTATTTAACACTTTTTTTTTAGCGATGCAACTATATTGCTACTATTTTCAAAAAATGGCACTAATATGTTACTATTTTCTCAAATTATTCGCTAATGCAACACAAAACATAGTTTCATCCCAATAAAATTAAAAAATTACAATTGTCTAATGAAGCTCGATTCTCGGATTTTATTTCAGTAATTACTTGTATTTGATGTCGGACAGCAGTAAAAAAAAGTATCATCCCACTATCCCTATCGGAAGATTGCCATTTTAAAAAATGTATTAAATTAACAAATTTTCAAATAAAAAAATGCTCGGTTTTCGGATTTAATTTCACAAATTACTTGTATTTGATTACTATTTTGCTACTATTTCAAAAAAATGACACTAAATACACTATTTTCTCACAATTGTCCACTAATGCCACTATTTCTTTACTTTTCCTTTAAAAATATTTTTGAACTTCTTCGCTAATTGGCTAAAATAATATGCCAGAAAAAGATTTTGATTTTAAATAAAAAACAGCTGAATTGAACCTAAAAGAATGAATTTCCAACAAAATAGTTCAATTCTCAACCGAAAAAGATTCATTTTCAACCAGAAGATTAATTTTCTATCAAAGAAGATGTATTCTCAAGAAAATACGTCAATTTTTAACCAAAAAGGTGAATTGTCAACAAAGAAGATTAATTTTCTACTAGAAAAGACGAATTTTCAACAAAGTACACAATTTTTCAACCAAATAGTTGAATTTTCTACCAAATTATTGAATTTTCAAGTCAAAAAGGCGAATTTTATACAAAAAAGTTGAATTTTGAACCCGAGAATTCCGATTTTCAATAAGAAAGTTAATTATAAAAAAAAAAGGTAAAACTTAAACTAAAACAAATTAATTTTCAAGCAAACAGTTTATTTTTAACCAAAAAAATTGATTTTCTACCAAAAAAAAAAAACGAATTTTCAACAAAATACATAAATTTTTAACCAAATGGTGGAATATCTACGGAAAAATATGAATTTTCAAACAAAAAAGATAAATGTTTAACAAAATAGTTGAATTTTCAACCAAGAAGTGTGACTTTTCAACAAAATTGTTGAATTTTAAATAAAATAATTCAATTTTGAACCAAATAATAAAATGTTTAATAAAAAAAGATGAATTCTTAGCAAAAAATTTAATATTAGACTTTTCAACCGAATAGAATCAATAGAATTCTACCAATAATAGTTACATTTTCTTATTGGGTTCTATTATTTTAGGTCGAATTTAAGTGGAAACACGAGAAAAAGAGAGGAATGTAAAAAATACTGTGAAGTCTGCGATAAATAAATAGGAATTTTTATCATTTATAAACTGAAGAGTAACATTTTAAATAATCATTGAAGCTAATTTTTAATACCTTTAAACAAAAGTGGGAAAACTGGAAATTTTGGTTAAAAAAATAAATTTAATTTTCCAATGCCCACTTCTTGATTTCGGACTATACATTTTTTAATTCGGGCTGAACATAAGTTTAATACTTGAACAATTTTATGACACTATTTGATACTATTTTTTCACATCTCTGAAGTGAGTTCGAGGCCTGCTATGGGAATTTTTTTAAATTTAATAAATTTGTCAAAATGGAAGAGTTTTTCAGAGATTTCAGAGTATTTCAACAGAATTCAAGGGGTTTTAATAGATTTAAGTAGATTTCAAAGATTTTAAGGTATTTTAAAAGATTTCAATTGTTTTTACGGGATTTCAACGATTTCATAATTTCTTAAGAAATTTTTAAAGATATTACAGATTTTAAGATGTTTTACGGGATTTTACACAATTTTTATGGGATTACTAGGGATTTCATAAGATTTAGAGGATTTTATAAATTTCAAGGAATTTCAACGGATTTTAAAGAGTGCAGGGTATTTGAAAAAATTCCATGGAATTTAGCGAGATTTAAAAATTTGTAAGAGTTTTCAAAAGATTTCGTAGGATTTAAGAAAATTTCAAAGGATTTTTAAAAGGTATCCTTGATACCAATGATATTAAACAGATTTCAAGGAATTCTAACAGATTTCTAGATAACTTTAGGGAATAAATAAAAAAGAAACAAAAGAATAGAAGATTTCATGGGATTTTCACGGATTTAAAGAGATTGATGACGGGGTTTCCAGGAATTTTTAGAGGATCTTAACAGATTTCCGGGTTTCTTAAAGAAATGCAACATATTGCAAAGCTTTTAGGAAATTTTAAAAGATTCAAAAGGATTTCTTGTGATTTTATGGTAAATGTATGTATACCAGATTTAAAAAATAGTTAACACCTCGATTTAATATTTAAAAAATTGCGTGACACTATTTTTCTAGTATTTTCCAACATTTTTGTTTGAATCTCTCAAATGAGTCCAAGGCCTAAAAATCGTTTAAAGAATAATCGGAGGTATTTGAAAAAGTTGATAATAATGTAAATGTTTTAATTATTCAACAGATTCGTTGGATCTGTCCTCGGATCGTCAATTAATGCTCACTATTCTCGGGCCGACAGTGAATTCTCGAAATTCTTCGACTGGAATGGCGCCAGAAAGGCCTTCAGAGTCCCCGAATCGAATAACTCGTCTCATAGCAAATCGCAGGACGAAGCTGATGAGACTGGCAGGAATGGAAACCTCAGAGACAAACACTCCCAACACTCCCGCCACTTCTACCACTGTCAACGCCACAAATGGACTTGCTGGCGAATCCAGTTGTGTTTCGGAAACAGTGGCTGAGAGCTCGAGAACAAAAAGCAAATCGAAATCAAAATCAAAGCTGAAAGGTGCGAAGAGAAAATTGAACAAAAGCTCTAGTAGAAGCAGCAGGACCAGAAGATCCGCGGCTGTAGAATTTCAGACTGAAGAACAGGTGGATGCAACCCAGCCAAGTACAAGTTCTGGTGTGATTTCGCGAAGATCGAGATATACTTCGACTCCTGTTGAGTGCAACCCGAGGAATTCTAGTAGCAGCAGCTCAGATGATAACGATATCGAGAGTTCTGTGAAGAGGAAAACCCCGAAAACTGATTCGGACAGCTCGTCGAAAACACACAGAAGGAAACACAGGAAGTGTAAAAATAATGTTATGTTGAAAATAATGGGTGGAAAGAACAGCAGGAAAAAGCAGAAGGTCGAGAATGATACAGATGAGGAGTGGTGGAAGGATGTGGTAAATGGTGAGTCAATTTTTCATAAATGTAAGAGAATATTTTAAGGGTGTCACGGCATAAACCAAGTGCCACCTTTTTTAAAACACGTTTTATTGGCTCAAAAATTCTCTCAAATTTCACTGCACATTGTGATGAAAAAAACTGATTTTTAATTCGTTTAGTTTAAACAATTGGTTTAAATATGCGAGATACGGAAAAATTAATAGCGCCATTCGACTTTGCGGAAAAATTATATAAAATCCATGTCCAAAATCATGCATGTTGACATTTTTTTTCCGAAACAGGGGCATGCCATCTCCCCATTTTGTGAGGTTCCCGGAAAAAAATTGCTTCCAAGTTCAAGCCAAATCGGTTAATATTAACACGTGCCGCAAATGCCCTGAAAACCCCATAAGATTATTATGGGAAAATGTTTGTTTTCGAAAAAATGAGATTCACGTTTCTGGTTTTAAATTTAGTTCGCTGTAGATTATTAGAATTTGTTCGGGAGTCTCCAAAAAATAATTTCTGCGCAATTACTTTAAATTTTGACCCCCCCCCCCCATGAAACCCCAAAAAATACTCCAAAAAACTGAAATTTACAATTTTACGCAAAATTGACGCATATCTGTTTTTCCCTTTTTTGCCGTAAATTATGCCATGAAAACTAATATTTGTTTCAAGCATTTACCGATTGTTTCAACAATTAATTATTATGTACTTGTAACTTTTTCTTAAAAAGAGGTAGACAAATCTGTTTTTTTATTTTGGTTAACTTTGTCGCTTATTATTAAATACCTGCGTCATGCAGATTCATTCTCTAAAAAATTCGTATTTGTTTAAATAATTTTTTTTCTAATTAATGTTTGAAATTGATCTTTTTCTGTAATTGATGCAGTAATTTTTCATTGTTAAGAGCAACATTTTGTATTAAAACCATTATTAGTTGTACATTTTAATGGAAATGTGATTTAAAAAGTCTATATTTTTTTCTAAATTTGCTTTAGTATGTCGCTTATCCTTCAATATTTTTAATGTTATACAAATTCTTTATATAATTAATATTTGTTTTAACAACTTTTTCACATTAGTCATGAAAAGTTTTTTTTATAAGATTTCATCATATAAAAATTACTTTCCATTTTTTTCTTTCAAATCACCCCCTCACGCTGATACGTATTGGTCCTCTAGAAGCTGAAAGTTCAAAAAAATATTTATTTTAAGAATTTATATAACATTTAAATATTTAACGATAAGCGATACACTTAACCACATTTAGAAGAAGAAAAAAAAACGGATTTTTAAAATTCATTTCCATAAATCTATACAATTAATCTTTAATAAATTGTTTAAACAATTAGATAATGGATTCAACAAAAAATGTTCCGGGGCCGTCCATAAATCTCGTGACGCGTTTTTCCTTTGTTTAAATAAGGATGAGAATAACATTTTCCTAAAGTGAAAAAGGATACAACGATATAAAGAAAAGAAAAACGGGTCACGAAATTTATAGACGGCCCCAGAACATTTTTTGTTGAATCCATTATCTAATTGTTTAAACAATTTATTAAAGATTAATTGTATAGTTTTACGGAAATGAGTTTAAAAATCCCTTTTTTTTCTTCTACATTTACAAATTTACGCATTAATTATAGAAAAAGATCAATTTCGAACATTTGTTGCATAACGAAATTGTTCAAACCAAAAAAATGATTGAAACAAATATGAATTTTTTACATATTTTGGTAGTATATATGGTAATGTAGGTAGAAACACGTAAAATTTATTAAAATTTTTATCAGAATCGAATGGCGCTACTAGAATTTCCATAACTCGCATTTTTAAACAATATGCTTAAACAATTTAAAAATAATTTGTTTGTTTGTTGAAAAATCATCTATTAGTTTTTGCGCTTTTAGTTTTCCAATAATTTTATGACAAAGCAATTTTTTTGAAAGTTTTGAAAAAATTATAATAAAAAATCTGTTATTTTATATTAACGATTGTATGAAATTAATTTTTCACTTTTGAGTCTTCTGTTTGTCTCTTAACATGTTTCTTTGATGAGCATTTCGTCGGAAAGCATTCACTTTTTCAAACTTTTTTCCATAGATCTATAGTAATAGATCTTCATAAACTCTCGAAAGAAATTTCTTACTTTTTTCTTTTTTAGATAATTCGAATTTTGAGAACATTTTTTGCTCTTGCGGAAATTTTTGTTTGGCACTTACATGAACATGGTTTTGTCTTAACGCCCTTTATATGAAAATATTAAAATAAGGGCATTCAATAGTTTTAATCAAGAATTGGACTGGCGATTGTTTTGTGAAGATGATGCCAAAAATCCCCACAATAAATTTATTCGATTTTTCGAATTGTAGTGAGCCCTCTAGAATTTTGTATAAATTTCCGAAATTTTTCAGTCTAGTTGCTTTTCTAAAATAGGCTCTTAGAGCCTTCAGTTTCAAATGACTTACATATTCAGTGATGTTATTTCTATAGAACATGAAACCCTGAAAAACATGACATTTTTTAAAAAGTCCTGCAAAATAAGAATTTTTGTGTAAATTTCCCAAATGCAAATCATATCACATGTTTGAATTTCAAATATAGGCTTTAAAATTGAAAATATTAAATGGAGTGTTTAGCAATCGAGCACTGCTAATTCAAGTCTTAAAATGAAATTTTTGTTGGAATATTTCACATAAAACATTATAAATTTAATTATTTTAAACACGTTCCAAATTGTACAATTTCAATTGAATAACTCTGTAGGTTAATTCATTAAAAAATGTTCAATTTTAAATTTAAACGTTTGAAATTGTGTTTTGAAATTCGAAACTTTTAAAATGGTGCCATTTAAATTGGAAAGAGTTCTCCAAGATTCTACCATTTTCTTTCAAATTACCAGCCTTAATAGTTGGAAAATTTTTTATGTCGGAAAAGTTCTAAATCAAGCAATTTCAAATTCAAATTAAATTCTGTAATAATTGAACAATTTTAACTTTGAAATCTTCAAAATGGAATAATTTTTAGTTTGAAAGCCTTCAAATTTGAAAAATTTATAATTTAACAGTTGCAAATATTCTTAAATTTGAAGAAACTTAAATTGAAGATTAAGAAAATTTAACCACTTAGAGGTGGAAAAAATTTGAATGTCAAATTGATTATTTCTCTATCTTTGAAAATTACTAATTCAAATTTTTATTACTCTCATTTCCTGAGATCACTCTTCTTTAATGATATTTTTTTTCTCCTATGTCCCTAATTTTTCTAGAATGAGGTTGGAATTTGGAAAACCTGGAAAGGCCTGTTTGAAATAAAAATTCTGTAGTAACTTTTTTCATTCGATGCCTCCCAAATTGATATATTTTTTAACTCGGCGTTTTGAGTTTTTAAAATACTTAGTGCTTTTATAATTACGCGTTTGTAACTGAAAAATATAGCATTTAGGATATTTCAAGCGTCGGCTATAAAATTAAAAAACATTTTTTTAGTTTGCATTCGAAAAATCTAAATCTTTCGTTTATTAGTATTTCTTTGGCACTACATTTTGACAATATCGCCAGCCACTGATATAGTTTTGCCCATTGGATATAAAAAAATTCAGGGTGGCCGCAGGAGACCTAGAAAAACCAGGCAATGATAGTGAATCTATTTTTTGACCGGGAATTTGACAAATTGTGAAATCATTCAATTTACGATGCGTGATTGTAGAATCTTGATTTTGAAGCGTACATTTTAAATTTAAAGAATTTTAAAGTGCAGTTTTGAAGACTTACAAGAAGCTGATCAAAGTTGGGATTTTTTTTTAATTTCATAAATTTCCTACCGAGGGTCCATTGGATGGCTATTAATCTGTCAAAACATTTGCCAATTGCGACCCGTTTACGAAAAAATATAATTAAAAAAAATATTCATGGCTTTCTTCGTTTTTTTTCTTGAATTTTCGACTGTTGAAAATTGAAGAAAATTGAATTTTCAACTGTTAAAAATTTGAAAATTGAATTGAATTTTTAAAAGTCAAATTTTCAATTTATCTGTTCGATTTAGAAAAGTTTAAAAATCGAAATTTTGCAGTTTCACGGCATTTAATTTAAAATTGTTAAATTGAACAGTGTTAAAAGCTTCCATTTTATACGTATAAATTCTTGAGCGTTTGAATTAAAAAATAAATTGTAAAGTTTCAATTTTAAAAGTTTAAAATTAAAAAAAGTTCCTTTTTGAGTGTTTTCATTTGAAGTAGTTCAGTTTTGATTACTCCAAATAAAATTTCTTTCAGCTGTAAAAGTTTGAATTTTAAAATTTCAATGACTTAAGACATTTTTTCGATTAAAACGGCCACCCTGAAGAAATCTCATCAATGACCCCATATCATGAAAATTAATAAAATTGTAATAATTAAGGTTCAAAAACTGAAACAGCCGAACGTCAGGAGACGCCGGTAAAAAGAACCAGCCGAATTCCTCCAACCTCAGACAGTGGTATAACTTCAGGAGTTTCCACCGCCGAAAAAAGTCGAGCTTCAGTCCAGAATAACGGAAAAGACACCGAGAGTTCAGATCACGAACAGAATCTGAAAAGTCTCGAGAACTTCAGGAAAAAAGTGGACGCTACAAAACGTAGTTACCGCAAACGCACGCAGTCAGTCTCGTCCGATTCTTCCGACTAGAATCTCGTTGATCATAAACAAAAACCGTCAATCTCTTTCCCTTTTGTAAATAATGGAGCTGTGATTCCTTGAAGTATATTTTTATAACACTAAGTTTAACCCCCGCGAGGTCAATCCACTTTTCTATCTTTGCGTTTTTTTTTTCATTTATTTTTCGCGTTCGCCTTTCATTCATCGTACCAATCCCGTCTGCGTGTCCCTATAGTGAATCCATCATTCGAGCGATCAATAAAAATATTGATAAAACTCGATTATTGAATCGGGAAGATTGAATCGAAAAGATCGCTTTCTGTAACGATTTGCTTCGAATAAAAATGAAAATCCGAATGAGTATTAATCGCGACTATGAGGAACTGAATTATTCGGATTTGATGTAGTGATTGAAGCAATTTTAGTTGAACTAATTGATGTATTCTTGACACTATACGCGCACCATGGGAAAGTAATAAAGTGATACATTGGTACATACTTGTATTTTACTAAGCTGTTTTTTATAAAAACTTATGTGTCTAGCGTTCATTCATCGTTAATATTTTTATTCTTAATCGTTAATAGTTAATAAATAAATAACGTAGACTTTTAATTTTCTTTTCTCGTAAGGGAGCGTTCAAAAACTACGTTACCAATGGAGCGGGGGGTCAACAGCTATGGTTGTAACGGGGGGGGGGGGGGCGCAGCGTAAGTAACCCTGCGTTTCCTGAAGATAAATTTGAACAAAGTTTGCGAAAAATGGCCCTGCAATGGTACAGTTCAATAACTACTTAATAAGTTTTAACATCACTTTCATATTTCAGACTTCACACTCTTTCCCCATTCCCCTCTTCACCACTTTTCTTCAAAAGACATTATTTCTTCAAAAGTTCATTGTTTGAAAATGCATCACTTTGGTTGAAAATTTAACTATTTTGCTGAATTTTTTGTAGAATTAATTTTTCAAACTAAAAATGTAACTATTCTCAGGGTGGCGACTTGACCGGGAAACCGGGAAATGACCTGGAATTTTATTGACCGGGAAATGACCGGGAATTTAATTTAAAACCCGGGAATTTACTTCTGATCATAGCAAAATTCAAGAAATATAATTTCACTTGGAACAGGGAATGTTTTACAT
>CAKNYM010052527.1:231447-279393 GCA_932195095.1 Andricus curvator | reverse complement strand
AAAATGAGCTGTTTGATTGAAAATTTGTTTTTTCTTTGGATGTTTTTTGGTTGAAAATTATATTTGTTTTCAACTGAAAATGTAACTATTAATCCAGTTGAATATTTCATAATTTTAGTTCAAAATTCATGTCTTTGGTTGAACATTCATTTTTGACTAAAAATTTGATTATTCAATTTTTGGTTGAAAAATTATCTTTGTTAGTTGAAAATTCCTCTTTTTTGGTAGAAATTAATCTTCTTGGTTGAAAATTAATCTTTTTGGTCAAAAATTCAATTATTCTAGTTAATGATTCATCATTTCAGTTAAAAATTCATCTTTCTGGTTTGAAATTCAACTATTGCAGTTAAATATTTACAATTTTATTTGAAATTTCATCACTTTGTTTGAAAATGTAACTATTATTTTGAAAGTTAGTTTTTGTTGTTGTTAAAAGTTAGTTTTTTTTGTTGAAACTAATTTTTTTAACTGAAAATTTAACTTATTCCAATTGAAAATTCCATAGCTGTTGTTGAAAATTCATCTGTTTGGTTAAACATTAATTTTTTTAACATGAAATTTAATTATTAAAGTTTTGATTGACAATTTATCTTTTTTTAGTAAAAATTAATTTTTTGGTTTGAAAATTGAACTATTTCAGTTAAAGATTCATTGTTTTAGTTGAAAACTCTTATGTTTGGTTTACAAATAATTTTTTAAACTAAAAATGTTAGTATTCCATTTTCGATTAAAAATTATTATTTTTTCAGTTCAAAATTTAACTATTTGGTTGAAAATTTGTCTTCTTTTATTAAAACTTCAAACTTTTCTTTAAAAGTTAATGTATTCGGTCGAAAAATTGTATTTTTGGGTAGAAAATTAATCTTCTTATTTAAAATGTAATCTTCTTTAAAAATTCGTCTTTTTGGTTGAAAATTCGAGTGTTTCCAGATAAATATTCATCATTTTAATTGAAAATTTATCTTTTTGGTTTAAAATTGAACTATTCCAGATAAAAATTCATAATTTGATTTTAAAATTCATCACTTTGGTTGAAAATTGAACAATTTTATTGAAAATCCGTTTTTTTTGTTGAAAATTAATTTTTTCAACTGAAAGTTTAACTATTCCATTTTTTTGTACAAAATTGATATTTTTTAGTGGAAAATTTAAGTATTTTTTTCAAAATTCATTTATTTTCCAACGTTTTGCTCTGTTGTGTTAAAAGATGTTTAGAACGAACGTCATGAATTAAAATAAATGTTTGAGTTTTGCGGCAAATATAAATATGTCACTTTGAGTTGACCGGGAAAATTGAAAAACTTGACCGGGGAAAACCGGGAATTTGAAATCGTCCGCCGAATCGCCACCCTGATTCTTTTTCAGGTCGAGAAATGATATTTTTAATTGAAAATTCATGTATTTTGTTGAAACTTCGTCCTTTTTTTGTAGAAAATGATTCTTCTTGGTTGAAAATTCATCCTTTTTGGTTAAAAATTACCTACTTGGTTTAAAGTTAAAGTAATTTTTGAAAAATTCGTTTTTTGGTAGAAGATTCATCATTTTATTTGAAAATTAATATTTTCGGGTAGAAAATTGAACTGTTTCGTAATTTTGGCTTAAAAATTCAACAGTTTGATAGAAAATTAAACTGTTTTATGAAAATTTAACTATTTGGCATAAAATTAACTTTTTTGTTGAAAATCCATCTTTATTGATAGAAAATGATTCTTCTTGGTTTAAAATTCGTCCCTTCTGATTGAAAAATCACCTACTTTGTTTAAAGTTGAACACATTTTAAAAATTCATTTTTTTTTATTGAAGATTCATAATTTTCTTCAAAAATTAATATTTTTGGGTAGAAAATTGAACTTGTATTTGGCTTGAAAGTTCAACAATTTGGTAGAAAATTAAACTATTTGACAGGAAATGATCTTTTTTGTTGAACAATCATCTTTATTGATAGAAAATTAATCTTATGTTTTAAAAATTCATCTATTTTGGTTAAAAATAAATTTTTTATGTAAGAATTTAACTATACCATTTTTAGTTTGAAATGTATCCTTTATAAGTTGAAAATTCAACTATTTGGTAGAAAATTCATCGTTTTGGTTCAGGATTAAACATATCGTTAAAAATTCGTCTCTTTTTGTTGAATTTAACTGATATAAAATTGTTTTTGTTTCAGGAAAATTAATGTATGAATCTGAAAATTGGACGATTCCATTTTTGGTCCAAAAAATTTAGTTTTTAGTTTAAAATTTAACTATTTGGTTTCAAATTCGCCTTTCTTCATTAAAAATTTATCTGTTTGGTTGAGGATTCAACGGTTTTGTTAAAAATTGTTTTTTTTCTCCTTGAATTAAACTGGTAGAAAATTCATCTTTTATGGTAGAATAATCTTGATAGAAAATAAACTTTTTTGTTTGAAAATTCGACAATTTGATTGAAAATACATCTTTGTAGGTTGAATATAAAACAATTTGCAAAATTCATTTTTTTCGGTTGAAAATGCAACTACTTGATTGAAAGTTGAACTTACTTTGTTAAACAATTCTTTTTTTTAATCCACTTCTTTCGTTGAAAATTTAACTTTTTGATTGAAAATCCGTTTTTTTGTTCGTTTAAAAATTAAGTTTTTTATGTAAAAAATAAACTATATATTCATTCTTGGTTGGAAATGTATCCTTTATAAGTTGAAAACGAACTTCTTTGTTGGAAATTCAACTGTCTTCTACCAATTCGTTTTTTTGGCTTGAAAATTTACGTGTTCTACTTCAATTTTAATCTTTATTGTTTGAAAATTTGACAGTTTGGTTGAAAATTCAACTGTTTTGTTAAAAATTCTTCATTTTTTGAATGAAAATTCATCTTTTATGGTAGAAAGGTCATCTTTCTTGGCTGAAAATGAACTTCTATGTTGAAAATTGATCTGTCTTCGAAAAACTTCGTCTTTTTGGTAGAAAATTCATCTTTTTCTTTGCTTGAAAGTTTAACTAGTTCTATCTGAAAATTTTAAAACCCGGGGTTTAGTTGAAAATTCTTGTATTTTGTTGAAAATCCGTCTTGTGTGGTAGAATATTAATCTTTTTGGCATAAAATTCATCTTTTTGTTTGACACTTCATTTGTTTGGTTGAAAATGTAACTGCTTTGCTAAAAATTCGTTTGTATGGTTAAACATGAATTTTTTTGACTGAAAATATATCTTTTTGGTTGAAATTTATTTCTTTGGTTAAAAAGTCAACTCTTTTGTTGAAATGTCATATTTTTTGTAGAAAATTAATCTTTTGTGTTGAAAATTTATCTTTTTGGTTGAAAGTTAATATCTTTGGTTGAAATGATAATTTTTCTGTTAAAAATTCAATTGTTTGTTTGAAAAATAGTTTGAAAAAATGTTTTTGGGTAAAAAAATATCCCAAAATTGATAACTCCCTTCGTTCTTTGAATCAGATGAATCATTGCTATGCGAATACAAGTAATGTGCACATTTTCTAATCTACGAGCAAACCGACGTCACTCAGATTTCTTGACAACATCCTTCCTGTGATCCTGGCTGGAAGCTTTGTATGCATTCTTAGTCATTTGTCTGCCCTATAGTTTTGTTCAAGTTCTCTCTTCTCATCTTTTATTAAGTGTAGCATGGGATGAGTGACACTGATTTTAATGAAGTGTAAAAAATTCGGTTTGAAACTTGCTAATTTGCTCGTTGGACCAACAGACTTTAAAACTTTAGTGAGAATGAGCTTTCCGTTCCTTATTTTGCTGTGCACTGTCAGTTTATCGGCTTATAATATCGACGTTGAAAACGCGCAGATTTTTACGGATCCTAAGGAGGAAACAGTGAACGAGAGAAAAAGTTACTTTGGTTTTTCAGTGGCTTTGTATGTGGATTCTAATAGTTGGGAAAATTCTTTGATACTTGTGGGAGCTCCGAGGGCAAATATCAGTTTAATAAAAACGGTCACTGAACCTGGAAGTGTCTTCAAATGTTCTGTGGGTGGATCCTGTAAGGAGTGGATTTTGGATCCCACTGAAGATGGAGATATTAAGTTCAGGAGTCGAACTACTAGTCAGTTGAGGGATAATGCTTGGACAGGGGCTACTATCTCTATTAAAAATGGAACGAATCCTACAGTTGTGGTAATGCATTCGATTAGCTTATTAAAATTTAAAACAAAACATTTTCAGGGTGTCTACCTGACCGGGAAACCGGGAAATTGATTCAGTGACCGGGATTTTTCATTCGATTGTACTAAAACAGGGTTGCTACAAGTCAGGGAATTCTGGAAAGTCAGGTAATTTAAAATGAGTCAGGGAATGTCAGGGAAAACCTGAAAGAGTCAGGGAATTTTCGATAAACTGAAGTTGAAGTTTAGTGGTCATCCACAAATTGCGTAAGCATTTTTCTGAAATTTTCAACTCCCCCCTCCCCCATTCCCATTTAAGATACCGCAAAATAAGCTCTGATACCCCCCACCCCCACACAAAATCTTACTATGATTTTGTAAACTGTAGGGAAAAAAATTTTGTTAAAAAGAAAAAAGTAATTCTTTTTGGTTGAAAATTTGTCTTTTTAGGTTGAAAATTCAACTACTTGGTTCAAAATTAACATTTTGTGGATATTTCTTATTTTTGTTTTGAAAATTAAACTTTTTTTGTAGAAAACTCAACATTTTGGATACATTTTTTTTTCTTTATTGACCGAAAAATCTGTTATGTTTAGAAATTCGTCTTTTTGGTTTAAAAATTCACCTTTTATCGTAGTAATTTCACCGTTTTTGGCTAAAATGTAACTCTGGTTGAAAATTATTTAGTTTTGGTTGAGAATTAAATTCTTTTGTTGAAAACTCATCTTCTTTGGTTGGTTCAACTATTTTTTGTTTAAAATAAAAATCTGTTTTATTGAAAATTCAACTACTTACCTGAAAGTATTAATTTATTTTAGTGAAAACTTAAGTACTTTGTTAAAAATTCATTTTCTTCAGTATTTTTTATTATTTTAATTTAAAAATCTTTTTTTGTTGTTGAAAATTAAACTATTTTGTTAAAAATCCGTTCTTAATTGTTTGAAAATTAATTTTTTAATTATAAATTTAACTCTTCCGTGCTAGGTTACAAAAGATATCTTCTTCGGTTGAAAACCTAACTATTTAATTCAAAATTCATGTATTTTCTTGAAAATTCATCTTTTGTGGTAGAATCTTCTTGGTGAAAAATTCATCTATTTGATTGAAATTTTTTTTTTCATGGTTAAGCTTTAAGTTTGGTAACTGAAAATATAACTATTCCATCTTTCTTAAAAATGTATCTTTTGTGGTTGAAAATTTATATATTTTGTTGAGAATTCGTCTTGTTTGGTTAAAAATTCAACTATTTCGTTAAAAATTTATCATTATAGTTGAAAATTCATTTATTTTGTTGAAAATGTAACTATTTTGTTGAAATTTTTTTTTTTTTTTTTAACTGAAAATTGAACTGCTCTGGGGTTGGTTGAAAGTGTATCTTTTTTAATTGAAAATTCTTGTATTTTGTGGACAAGTCGTCTTTTGTGATAGAATATTCTTCTTGGTATAAAATTCATCTTCTTGGTTGATAATTCATTTATTTGGTTAAAAGTTCGACTGTTTTGTTAAAAATTCGTTTGTATGGTTAAAAATGGATTTTTTTACTGAAAATGTAACTGTTCCATTTTTTGTTAAAAATGTATCTTTTTTAGTTGAAAATTCATGTGTTTTATTGAAAGTCCCTCTTTTTGGTAGAAAATTAATCTTCTCGGTTGAAAATTCAACTATTTGGTTAAAAATTCATTTTATGTTGAAGATTCATCGTTTTAGTTGAAAATTCTTTTTTTTTTTGTTAAAAATATAACGATTTTGTTGAAAATTCATCTTTTTCGGTACAAAATTAATCTTCTGACTTGAAATTTTATCTTTTTTGTTGAATGTTAATTTCTTTGGTCGAAAATTCTTTTTTTTTTTTATTTGAGAATTCATTTTTTTAACTGAAAATTGAACTATTTCATTTTTGGTTAAAAATTTATCTTTTTTAGTTGAAAATTTATGCATTTTCGTTAAAAATTCATGTTTTTTTGTTAAAAAATCATCTTTTTGGTAGAAAATTAATCGTCTTGTTTGAAAATGTATTTTTTGGTTGAAATTTAATTTAATTGGTTTAAAATTTAATTTGAAAGAATAATGTATAATGGTCAGGAAAAATGAAAAATTGGTCAGGGAAAAATCAGAGAATTTCGGAATTGGGATTTTGTAACAACCCTGTAAAATTAATATTAAAAGTGGTTTAATATTTTATTACTGTCAGTTTTTTCATTATGAATTTTCCAAAGGAATTAAAATTTTTACTTGGAACGGGCAATTTTCGAAACGAATTACGATTTTGACGTGGAAATAAGAGATTTGACCAAATAATTTTAATTATGACTTGGACGAGGAAATTTTCGAGAAAAATTGTGATTCTGACGTTGGAATAGGGAATTTTCAAAAAAAAATTACAATTTGGACTGAGAACGGGGAATTTTCCAAAATAATAATTAATATTTTCACTTAGAACGAGGAAGATTCGAAAAAGATTATGATTCTGACGTGGAACAGGGGACTTTCCAAAAGAATTATAATTCTGACTTGGAAGAGGAAATTTTACGAACAGAATTATAATTCGACTTGGAACAGTGAATTTCCCAAAAAATCACAATTTTTACTGAGAACGGGGAATATTAGAAAAAATTATGATTTTGACGTGAAACAGGTGATTTTACAAAAGAATTTTAATCATGACTTGGGAGAGGAAATTTTAGAGAAGAATTATTATAATCCTGACCTTGGAACAGTGAATTTTCCAAAAAATCACAATTTTGACTGAGAACGGGGAATTTCCAAAAGAATGAAAATTTTGACTTAGAACGAGGAAGATTCGAAAAAGATCATGATTCTGATGTGGAACATGGGATTTTCCAAAAGAATTATAATTCTGACTTCGATGAGAAAGTTTTCGAGAAGAATTATAATTCGACTTGGAACAGTACATTTTCCAAAAAATGATAATTTTGACTTGGAACGGGGAACATTCGAAAAAAATATGATTTTGACGTGAAACAGGGAATTTACCAAAAGAATTAAAGTTCTGAATTAGGATATTAAAATTTCAATAAGAAAACCAGAAATTTTAAATCCTGGGACTGGTAGGCATTCTGAAATGTTAAAAAATGTTTCGAAAACGTATGAATGAGAGATTGAAATCGGCAAGATGGAACAGATTGGATTTAAAAACAAAATTAATTTATATTTTCAAATTGATTCACGAGTTTCTATTTTACGGGGGAAAACTTACGACTTTTCCTATTCCTAATCACTTAAAATTCTTTTAAATGAATTTTTTAAAATAGGTTTGTGCTCCTCGTTGGAAAATGAGATTAGGCCAAAAGGGAAGGATACCTTTGTGGTACATGAATGGTCTTTGCTACAGATCTAGGGCGAATGATTCACTTTTTTTTGAACGTCCAATCAACGGAATATCAAAAAGCAAAATTGCACCATTTTCTTTTCCGTCGGCAGACTTCCAGATAAAGAGGATTGATGGAAACAATTATTATTATTTTGGAATGAGTCAAGCAGGTTTTTCACTGCACATGGTTCCAAACAAAGAGGATTTGGTATTAGGAAGTCCTGGTGTATTGAACTGGAAAGGAACACCTCTTTTAGTGGAAGTTGAGGAAAGAGCCCCTTTAAGAGAAGAATCAATTTACAACAAAATAGGGAGTTTTTATGTTTCATATGTTCATCTTTACGATACTATTGACGCTATTGAAGAAAATCCTTCGATAAAATATAGCGAATATTTTGGTAAGCGTTTTTTTTCCAACTATTCCTTTCAAAGATAAATAGTTTTTCTGTTTTTGGGGTGTCTAGTGGGCCGGGAAATCGCCAAAAATCCTAAAATTATATTTAGGATCAGGAATTTTTTTCTTCTATTGCAAAATCGACTTTTTTCTACTTTAATCTTCTTTTTATTATTTAGTCGAGAATCAGAGAGAGGAAAATCTGAAATAATTTTTCTCTTAAATAGGTTGAAAGCTATACAAATTCTCAGGGAAATAAACTAGGATTAATGAACATTCTACATAGTTGCTACAAAAAGGTTGGAAAAATGCGAAGACATATCAAACAAATTTTATTATATTAGATTTTACTTAAATTTAAAGAAGACACTGAGATTTCAAATTTGCACGACCTTTTCAATATCTTCTTAAAAAAATCACAAAATAATTTCATCCTGGCTCATTTTATAGATAATTCTGATAGCTTCGAACCTATTTAAGATAAAAAATTGTAACTCATATAATTACAACCATTTAGTATAACCGCTAGTTTGGGATAAATTACAAAAAGACATCTTTAAATTAGTCGTGGAAAAACCAGGGAATTTCAAATTGCCTGATAGTAGTATACCTAGGCGGATTCTGGGACAAGCTGTGGGACTCCGATACCGTGTCGAAAGTCGAAAATCGAACGGATCTCTTATTCTAACGTGTGAACGTAGAAAGAGAGATCCGTTCGAGTTTCGACTTTGAAACAGCATCGGAGTCCCACTGCAGCAGTGGGACTCCGATACCGTGTCGAAAGTCGAAAATCGAACGGACCTCTTTTTCTAACGTGTGAAGATAGAAAGAGAGATCCGTTCGACTTTCGACTTTGAAACAACATCAGAGTCCCACTACTGGTTCTGTTACGAAGTAAATGACAGCAAACGAGCGACTGCTTTACCGACTGAAGGTAAGTTGGATTCCTACTTTAACGACGACAGATAACCTAGATTTATGCTTTATATGATAAAGTTGCCATAGATCCTGACGTGACCGTCGGTAATGCAGGTTCCTACTAGGTATCTGATAATTGTAGACTAGGAAAGGTGAACCTTACTGACTGGTGATACCTTAGCACGGACACGAACCATTATCGTCTGTCGGTAAAAGGCCAGTCTCTGGTTTACTGTCGTTTAGCTCGAAACAGAACCCGCCTAGGTATACTACTCCTGAGTCTTGATTGCTACACACGCTGGTTTTCCTAAAGTAGATATTAAGATAATTAAAATATTTGTATAGGATACTCGGTAAGTTCTGGGTGTTATTTTCGGGAAGGAGAACGTTGGTTTTCTTCTGGATTGCCAAGAGGCGACAATTTAAATGGACGAGTTTTAATTTTTTCACATCCAAACAAAACCCTTAATACTAAATTTACAATAAAAAATACTTTAAATGGAGAGCAGCACGGGGAATATTTTGGATCTGCTTTGGCATCTTGTGATTTAAATAATGATGGTAAAGATGATTTGGTTGTTGGTGCTCCATTATGGACAAATGTGATAGAAGAAGGAAGAGTTTATGTATTTAGCAAGAAAGGTGACGATGTGAGTAAATTTTTAACTTTTAATTTATAAAAAAAAAAGAATTTCCCAAGAAATTCTTAAAGCAAACAGGATAGCCGCTGGACCGGGAAGCCCGGGGTTTTTAAAGACCGTGAATTTTGTTTAATTTTCAGTAAAAAACCTTAAAGTTTATAAAATAATAGTTAGTTTTAATTTCAACAGCAGAACATAATAAAAAGACCTTAATGGTAAAAAAATACTTGTAAAAATATTTATCGAGTAAGAAGCCAATATATTAAATTTTAGTTGCCGACCCCACACTATTTCCCCTTTTCCCATTTTTTAAAGAATGTTTTTTTCTCCTGTGTTCAGGAAAGTTCCCCTTTTTAATTTTCTTTAGCTTAAATAGGAACTAAATTAATAGAACCCAACAAGAAAATTAAACTATTTTGTTGAAAAGTCATTGATTTTGGTTAAAAATTTAACTTTCTTGGTTGCAGATCAATTTTTATGTGAAAAATTCACCTGTCTATCGCTAAAGGCAAATATTAAAATTTAAAAGCTGCAAATTTAAAGCAAATAATTATTTTTAAATAAAAAAGTCCAATTTTCAATACTTAAAAAAACCTCAGAAATAAAAATCGTGTAATGAATTGCATAATAGATCTAGATTTAAAATGGCACAAAGCAAAAAAAATTATCTGGACAAAATATATTCAAAGAATTAAAATTCGATCTTGAATTGGAATGCTTGATCAATTTTGAATTCTACATAAAATATTTTCATTTTTGAAAATGTTCTACGTGTACAGTCAAATTCAAAATTACTTAATCTTTAATTTGATTTATAAAATTGACAAAAAAAATCTCATTGATTATTGCAACAAATTTTAAGAGGGAAAACCAAGTGCAAATAATAAAAAAAATTAGTTGAGGTCATAATTGTTTATTTAAATGTAGTTATTTGTATATTTGTGTTTCTTCTTTCGCTTTAGGAAAAAGTCGTAATTTTCATTCCATTTTAATTTACAAAAGCTCATTTGTATGGAAATTATTTTATTTAGAAATAATACGTACAAATTATTTTTGGTTAGTCATTTTTGGAATTAAATCATTTCCTAAGTAATATTTATTGAAAATGTAAAAGAATAAAATTTGTACGGCACCTTACAAGGAATATAATTAGTTTTGTAATTTTTAGACCCGACCGAAACGAAACAAAATACTTTCGTGATTTTCGTTCTGTTTCTATACTGACAAAACGTAATTATATTCACTTGATTTAGGTTACGTTATTTAAAATAACGAAATTGTAACGAAATTTTTTAATTACGCGTAATTGTAAAAAATAGCTTATTTGAATCCTTGTGCAGTTTATGTAAATATTAAAAGGCAGACGGGTAAAATATGACGTTATAACAATTTCGTTTTTAATTTTTTTTACCATCTGTCAGAACGTAACGAAAAGGAAACGAAAGATTCGGTACTTTTTGGATAACGTAACGAAACGAAAGATTCGGACGTGTCCCTGGCTGAATGAAAATTACGGCGTTTGCCTAAAGCGGTAGAAAAAACACAATTACGACTGCAACTATTTTTAAACAATTATTTACGCTTGGGTTTACGGGCCGTGCAGCAATTACGTAAATTTATTTTCTGAAATTTTGAACCACGTACACCCGTTTATTAGGGTCCGTAAGTTTTGACCCCCCCCCCCCACCCGTATCTTGGGTAATTTTTGTCGAATAAATTTTTATCGTGAAATTATTTAGGAGTCATCCAAAAATAACGCAAAAAGATTTGGGTGATTTTTGGTAAAATCTTACTATTTCTTATGAATTTACAAATTATTTAAACTTTTAAGCGAGTAGTTATATTTTCAATAAAAAAGATGAATTAACAATAAAAAAATGTAATAGTTCATAATTTAACCAACAAAGGATTTTTATTTTAAATCAAAAACAGTTGAATTGAACCAAAGAGGACGAATTTTTAACAAATTACAGTAGAAGTCCGATAAGTTTCTCATTTCGGGGCTGTAGGAGCGGAAAATTCCAGGAATTGCGGACTTATCGAATGCCCCCTCTAGTAGCATGCTATTAGGTGCGCGCATGCGTGATAATGATGCGCAAATCATAAGCAAAATAGCACACGTAGTGGGAGAACCCCAATTAGTGTGCGTGCCGTGCGTGTGATGACGTTTTAAGGGGAGTGTACACTTATCGGACGGCAACTTATCGGACTTCTACTGTAGTTGAATTCCTTTATGAAAAAGACGTATTGGTAAGTATAGGATCCAGTACTTATTTTCGCGAAAAAGTATTGGATTTCCAATACTTATTCGCGAGAAAAGTATTAGATCCAATATTTACCAATACTTCTTTTTCGTAAGGGGAATTATCAACCAAAACACATTCATATTCTACCAAAAAATTGAATTTTTTAGAAAAAAGATTAAATTTCTACCAAAAGAGATGAAATTTCTACAAAAAGATTACTTTTCTATCCTAAAAGACAGATTTCCCACAAATTACATACATTTTCAACTAAATAGTTGAATTTTCAAACTTGAAAATATCAATTATTATCCAAAAATGGAATAGTTAAATTTTCATTTAAATTTAAAAAAATGTGTTTTCAACCAAATAGTTAAATTTTTAGTTACAAAAATTAATTTTAAACCTAAACAATTAACTAAAAAGATGTGATATCTAATATTTCAACCATTTAATATATTAATTAAAAATCAAAAACAGTTGAATTTAACCAATAAAGACGAATTTTCAACAAAAGAGTTGAATCCTCAACTAAAACAGAATAATTTTTAAACAAAAAGTTGCATTTTTATAAAAAAAATTGATTTTTTACCAATAATTTTCATGCCGAAAATACGAATGTTCCATATAATAGTTCAATTTCTAATTAAACAAAATTTGTTATTCGAGCAAGAAAAAAAATGTCAATCAATTTGTTGAATTTTCAAGCAAAAAAAAATGAATTTTCAACAAAACAGTTGAATTTTCAACCAAAAAAAGATGAATTTTGAACAAAATTGTTTAATTTTCAACCAAATATCTTATGTAAGACAGCATAGAAAAATCCTTGACCTACCTTCCCCCACCAAAAAGACCTTTTTTTGTAAATTTTATAAATTCAGTTACGGATTAAGTAATTTTTAAATTGACGGTACACCTATAACTTCCTTAAATCGTTCCAATTTCGAAGGAACTATTTTTAAATATCGAGATATTTATGTTTGGAAATAGGAGTAAAATATTTCCACTTATTTCACATTCAATCAATATTTTTTTACCCCTCTAAAAAATTTCTAAAACGGAATTTTTTAGGACTATCTTGAAGCACAATATATTCATGGAGAAGCTGCAAAAGGAAGATTTGGATCAGCAATATCTTGTATCGGAGATATTGATTACGATGATTATGGAGATATCGCAATTGGAGCCCCTTATGAAGATAATCATGGTGCTATATACATTTACAGAGGAAGTAAAGACGGTTTACAACTGAGTCAAAAAATATTGGGCTATGAAATTTCTCCCTCGCTTCAGGGATTTGGAATTTCAATCTCAGAAGCTCGTGATATCGATGGAAATGAATATCCTGATATTGCAGTGGGAGCTTATTTATCTGATAAAGTAGTTATTTTACGTTCTAAACCTGTTGTTACTGTAAGAGTATCAAGAATTAATCCCGTAGCTGTTTCGACATTACAAAGAAATTCCACCTTTTTTATTGCCGAAGCTTGTTTTTATTATTTCGGTATACACGTACCTGAAAATCTGAGTAAGTAGAATTAAAATCAAATGATTTAGAGAATGGATGTGACGTTATTCCAAATTTTTTTACGCCCGGGAAGTAAATGATGAAAATAAAACAAAAAAAAATAAACTGTTTGGAGTTTCTTTACGACTCTTCCAGACATTAATTTATTGTTAGAATACAATTATTACTTGCAAATGTATAATTTTCCTACGATTCTTGGGAAAATTCAAACAAAAATTTTGAAGATTTCAGATGTGTCGAAAATGAATGTAGAAAATTTGAAAGAAAATTTTTTTATTTTACAAGATTTTACAAAATATTAGAAAAGAATTGAGTCAGTTTAAAATATATTTAAGACTTTTAGACATTTGATAAATTCTCGGAAATATTGTAAAGTTTTTAAATATTTCTACTCGCTTCATTTTCTTTAAAATTTTTTTTATGTTTTCAAATTTCAAATCGAATTGTTCGAAAAAGTCCTAAAGAAATTCTGCACGAACTTCTAAACCTTCTAAATATATTTTAAAATGATTCGAATTTTTCCCAACTTAGAAAAAAAAATTTGAAAAATGAAACAGATTGCCATAAAATCTTCCAGATTCTTTTTTGGCAATTTTTAAAAACTTAAAATTAATTTTTACAAATAAAAAATCATTTAAAATTATTCTAGGAATCTAAAGAAATTTTTTTCATTCTCTTGAAACCTTTCAAAATTCTTTAAAATTTTTTTGTTCGAAATAATGAAAAATCTACATTTTTTAAAGAATGTTTAAAATATTTACAACTTTTAATTTATTTTTGAATCATTTCAAAACTTCTAAATATCTTTTAACTTAAATTTACTCGAATTTCTTCGGAAATTTTGTGAAGAATAGCATTATTTCTCAATATTCACGCAGTTTTCCAACAAGATTTTCGACAACATAATTATTAATGAAAAATAACAAATTTCGGAAACTACTTATTTTCTAACTTTATTTTTTTTTACGCTTATCAGTTATCAGATATGTCAAATCCAAATTTTGAACAAAAAAGTTAATCTTCAACCAAAAAACATAAATTCTCAACGAAAAACGTAATACGTCATTGATATTTCAACTAAAGATTTTAATTTTAAATCAAAAACGTTGAATTCATCTAAAAAAATACCATTTTTCAACAAAACAGTTGCATTTTTAACCAAAAAGGCGATTTTTTGAACAAAATAGTTGAATTTCCAACCGAAAACGATTTTTCAGGCAGGAAACAAAAAAAAGTTTCAACAAAATTATAATTTGAGTGAAAAAAAATTGTTTAAACAAAATAAAAATTTCAAATGTCTATTTATTGTGTACGTCTTTAAAAACTTGATATAAATATAATTTTCCTAGGTTGTTCGAGAAAATTTAAAAAAAAAAATGAAGATTTCAGATAAGTCGAAAAAGTTTTAAGAAAGTTTTTTTATTTTACAGGATTTTACCAAATTTTATGAAAAATTCGAGTCAGTTTGAAAGACATTTAGGACTAGAAGAAGTTTGGAAGAAATTTCAAAATATTTTATAATTTTTTGAAAACCTTTCAGTTTTAAGGATTTTTAATCGTTTGCAATGTTTTAAAATCTTTTTACATATTCTCTTAAAATCAATTTTTCAAAACAAAAAATTACTTAAAATTTTCCCATAAATCTTAAGATAATTCTTTTATTATCTTGAAACCTTTCGAAATCCTTAAAATGCTTCAAAACTTTATTTTCAAGTCTTGAAAAATCTATATTTTATCTTCAATTTGTCGAAATCTGTTCAAATTTTAAATTATTTTTGAAATTTTCTCAAAACTTCTAAATACATGTTAAAAGGATTCGAATATATTTCTTAAAATGTTTGAAAAATCTTTGAAAAATAAAAAAATGGCTTTAAAATATATTTCAGATTTCTTTTTCGAAATTTGAGGAAAATCATTTGAAATGTTTTGAAATCTTTTTCAATTTTCTCTTAAAATTCATTTTTAAAAAATCGTTTGAAATTTTTTCAGGAATCTTAAGAAATTTTGTTATTCTCTTGAAACCTTTCAAAATTCTTAAAAAGTTTCTTTTCCAAAATCTTGAAAAATCAACGTTTAAAATTTTTTGAAATCTTTTCAAGTTTTAAATTATTTTCGAATTTTTTCAAAATTTCTAAAACTTAAAAATATCTTTTAAAATAATGTAAAAAGTTTTTCTACAATTTTTTAAATTGGCATATTGTGAAATATTTTAAAATGTTTTTAAATGTACTTTACAACTTAATTTTTTTAAACGAAATATTATTTCAAAATTTCCCAGGAATGCTAAGAAAAGTTTTTAATTCTCTTGAAACTTTTCAAAGATCTTTAAAAACTTCTAAATGTTTTGTTTGAAATCTTTAAAAATGTACATTTTGTTTAAAATTTGTGAAAATTTTTTTAAATCTAAAGAAATCTCTCGAATTTATGCGAATTTTCTTTATTTTGTCATCTTGCCAAATTGAAATATTTTACTTTAAAATCATCTACGCTCTATTTCAAAATTTTAGGAAATCATTTGAAATGTTTCGAAATCTTTTTCAATTTTCCGTAAAAATTCATTTCACAAAATTAAAAATCATTTAAAAATTAGCCATGAATGTTAAGAAAATTCCTTTTTGGATCTTTTCAGAGCTTCTAAACCTTCTAAATATCTTTTGAAATGATTCGAATTTTTTCTAAAATTTTTGAACAATTCTGCAAAATGAAAGAAATTCCCTTAAATACTTCCAGATTCTTTTTCGACCCATTTTGAAATCTTCAAAACTTAAAATGTATCTTTCAAAATAAAACCTAAACCATTTAAAATGTTCACAGAAATATTTTTAAAAAGTCTAAACAACAGATTATTATACACTTGAGTTTATAATATGTATTAATTCCTTGAGAGAATAAGAGTGTCTGACTGTATTCTAACAATAAATTACTATCTGGAAGAGTCGTAAAAAACCGAACCAAGTTTATTACTTTTTTCATTTCGAACATTTTCATCATTTTGAATGCTGATTATTAAATTTTTTTATCATGAATTTTTTTAGCTGGAAAGAAAGCTTTAAAATAATTTATTTTTCAGACGTGACGTTACTTTTGAAGATTGATGAAATTTTCGGAAGAGCTAGATTATCAGAGGAAGCAAATAATGGAACGATTTACGAACTTCCACGAACTTTGAGCAAGGGAATCGAGTTATGTGACAACTTCAAAATATATCTCAATGTAAAATCAAATGTTTAATTATTTTTACATTTGAAAATTAAAATAGTCGTTTCCAGTTAAACTAAATGTTTTCAATTTTTATTTCAGGATAAGATCCAGAACTTTATAGATCCAATCGAAATCGCAGTGTCTCTAATTTATGATTCCAATAATGAGACAATTACCAAAAATGAATTTTGCAAAACTTGCCCTGTGATAAACAAAGAAAATTCTAAAACTGAAGATTCAATTCCATTGAATTTTGCTGTTGATTGTGGATCTGATGACATCTGCAATTCAAAATTAGATATTTCGATGTCGAGCGATTTGCAAAATAATAGTTTCGTTCTTGGATCTCGAAATACTTTTGCAATATTTTTAAATATTTCGAATGAAGGTGAACATGCTTATCAAACCGAAGTTCGAATTCTAATTTCAGAACCATTAGTTTTAGCAAGTATTCCACCAGAATGTAGCGAAAATTCGTTGGAAATGAACGGAATTGAAGGAGCAATTGAAGTGACTTGTGATGTTGGAAATCCTCTAGAAAGCAGCGTAAGATTTTTCAACTTTCTTTCATTTTTTATTATCACTAGCATCATCAGTAGACGAAAAATTATTTTGAGTACAAAATAAAAATTTCGAACAACTGTTTATTTTATTTATTTGTTTGTTTTCAAAGTAATATAAATATAATTTTCCTGAAATTCTTCAGAAAATTCAAAAATATTTTTGAAAAATTCAGATAGGACAAGTCAAAATTTCAACAAAAAAGTACATTTTCAACTATATAGTTGAATCCTCAATTATCAAAGATTAATTGTTACCAGTTGAATTTTTAACTAAAAAAAAATGAAAATTTTCCGAAAGAAATGAATTTTCAACAAAACAGTTCAATTTTTTAACCACAAAATATGAATTTTCAACGAAATATATGCATTTTTCTAAAAAAAAGAAGAATTTTCAACCAAAATTATGAATCTTTAACCAAAAGAATGAATTTTTAACAAACTGGTTGAATACTCGACCAAAAAAGATTAATTTTCAACCAGTTACATTTTTAACCAAATACATAAATTTTGAACTAAAATTATGAATCGTCAACCAAAAAAATGAATTTTTAACTAAGTAGTTCAATTTTTAACCAAGTAGTCCAATTTTCAACGAAAAAAGATGAATTTTCAACGAAAAATGTAATAGTTGATGTTTCAATTAAAAAAAGATTTTATTTTTAAATCACAAAAAGTTGAATTCATTTAAAACAGACGAATTTTCAACAAAATAGTGGAATTCTCAACCAAAAGAGATTAATTTTCAGCAAAATAGTTGAATTTTAAACCATAAAAGATTTTTCAGTCAAGAAAGAAAAAAAATGTCACCCAAATTATAATTTGAGGTAAAAATAATGTTTAATACAAAATAAAAAAATCGAATAACTTTTTTTTTGTAATTTTATTTGTTCATTTGTTTTTAAGATTATATAAATATAATTTTCCTAAGATTCTTGAGAAAATTCAGAAAGATTTTGGAAGTTTTCAGATATGTCGAAAAAGTAGATTTTTTTTTAATTTACAGGATTTTACAATATTTTAGGAAAAATTCGAGTAAATTTAACAGAGATTTTGGACTTTTAGAAGTTTGGAAGAAATTAAAAAAATGTTTTATAACTTTTCGGAAATATTTAAAAATTAAAAATATTTTTCAGCTGTTCAAAACGTCTTAAATATCTTTTAAACTGACTCGAATTTTTCCTAAAATATTGTAAAATCCTGTAAATTAAGAAAGTTTCCTTTCAATATTAAAGATTTTTTGTCATTTTTAAAAATCTTTTGAAATTAATTTCCCAAAATAGAAAGACATTACAAATTTTCACAGGAATCATAAGAAAAGTTTTTTTTTCTTGACCCTTTCAAACTTCTTAAAAAGCTTCGAATTTTTCTTTCAAAATCTTCAAAGATTTACATTTTGTTTTATTTTTTGAAAATCTTCAAATTTTAAATTGTTTTTTAATTCTTTCAGAACTTTTAAACCTTGTAAAGTCATTAAAAATTATTCGAATTTTTTAAAAATTCTTTTTATTCTACTTCCAGATTCTATTTTGATAATTTTGGAAATATTTCTAAATATTTTTAAATATTTTCTTAAAATAATTTTTCAAAATAAAAATCAGTTTAAATTGTCCCTGGAATTTTAAGAACATTTTTTTATTATCGTAAAACCTTTCAAAATACTTGAAAAGCTTCAAAAATTTATTTCCAAATCTTAAAAAATGTACATTTTGTTTTAACTTTTTTTAAATCCTTTCAAGTTTTAAATTAATTTGGAATATTTTCAAAACTTCTAAATGCATATTTTGTAAACTTACTCAATTTTTTAAATAAAATCTTGCAAAATTGAAAAATTTTGCTTCAAAATCGTCCACATTCTTTTTCGACATCTTCGAAAATCTACATTTTTTTTCAAGTTCTTTGAAATCTTCTCAAGATTTAAATTATTTTCGAATCTTTTCAAAGCTTCTAAAACTTCTAAATATCTTTTGAAATAATTCAGTTCTTATAATTTTCTTAAAATTCTGTAAAATTAATAAAAAGTCTGAAAATCTTCCAGATTCTTTTTCGATACATTTTGAAATCTTCAAAACTTAAAACTAATCTTTTAAAATGCAAGGTAAATCATTTAAAATTTTACCACAAATTTTATTGTTGGTACCGGTAATGTTTTTGTCCATAATTTTATTTTCTCAAATCTTTAAAAATGTGGAAATGTTTACAAATTTAATTTAATTTATATGTAATAATTATATAATAAGTATAATTTAATTTAAAGCAACTATTAATTTTCTATTTGCAAAAATTTTCGAGAACTTTTAAACCGTTTGAAAATACTGACACGCCTTTTTCTATATTTAATTTTCTCTTAGAAAACAATAACGTTAGAACTGGCCACAAGTGGATTAAAATGCGACAGTAATTATACAGAACTCAAAGCTGTAATTTCGACTCAAAGTTTAAACTCAAACCAGAATAACATTTACAAAATGCCAATTCATTTTGCCGTCGACTTAGATATACTTTTATCAGGGTAAGTCTACAATAATTAGATGGAATTCTCTATTTAACTTTAAATATTGGAAATCAAGATTGTTCAAATGTTTAGGAAAACACCAGAAGATTTGTATTCATACTCGAGAGAGGAAGAAAATCCAAAGAACCGAATTTTCGAGCACCTTTACGAAATTCAACAATTCGGTTCTTGTGCAGTAGAAGAAGTTATAGTCACCTTAAAAATTCCTACTGTTCTGCAAGAGGAAGAAAATAATGTTGAAATCGCTAAAATCATTCAGATTGTCGAATTCGTAAATAATCAGGAGATTCTTTGTTTCGATTCCAATAAAGAAAGGTTCATTCATCTCAAGGAAGAAAGTAATTCAGTACTAAATGGTGATTTCGAAAAATCAAAACCAATCGCAGTTTTCGAAACAATTAAAGTGACAGAAAACCCTTTAAAATATGTGCCACCTGAAAATAGAACTTTATACATTAATTGTTCGAATCCAATAATTAATTGTATAATAATAAATTGCAAGTTAGATGGACTTTTAAATTCATCGAATACAAAAATTCTTCTGAAGATGGAACTACAATCATCGACTTTTCAATGTAAGATTATTAATTTAATTCAAAATAAAAATTCTTGAAAATTTAAAAAACAATTGTTTTCAGCGACCGAGATGGAGGGAAAAGACATTTTATTTTTTGTTACTGAAGGGGCAATGATTATCACAAAATCCGAGGGATTTGCTAACACAATCGAAACAAAAAGTAATACAACTTTTGTGGGAACGACATTTTTGGGATCGCCTATTGAAGAAAAAATCGCCCTTTGGATTTTAATATCATCGATTCTCTTAGGAATTCTTGTACTTATTTTGCTAATTTTAATATTGACAAAAGTAGGTTTCTTCACCAGAAATCGAAGAAAACAACTCCGAGCTTTGAAAGCCGACTCAAAAGTAAGTTAAATTATGACATTAAAATTGATACAGGGCTCGAATCGACTAGAAGGCTTAAAAAAGTCTCGTTAGACGCATAAAATTACAAATAAAGTCGCAAGGAATTTCGAAAAAAGTTCACAAAAATTCACATAAAAATTTTAGATAATGAAAAAAGCAGTAACAGACATAGAGTAGATAATTCTCATTGATTTTCAAATATTCTTTTTACAGTCAAAATAAACTTATGAGTTAGAACAATTTTTTAACAATAGTCATTCAGCTTGAAGGTTTAGGAATCTGAGTTTAAAAGATGAAGATGAATTTCAATAAAAAAGTTAAATTTTCAACCGAATAGTCGAACTATAAAAAATAAATAAATTATTTTCAACTGAACCATTGCATTCACAATCAAATAGTTGAACTTTCAATCAGAAGAGACCAATTTTCAACAAAATAGTTGAATTTTTAACCAAATAATTTTCCACCATAAAAGATGAATTTTCAATCCAAAATAATGAATTTTTAACAAAAGTTGACGTTTCAAGTTAAAAAGTCGAATGGTTTCAAAAATAGTTTATTTTCAAAACCGAAAGATTGAATTTTAATAAAATAGTTGAATTAAAAAAAAATCAACCAAACAGTTGCATTTACAACCAAATAGTTGAGAACTTTCAAGCAAAAGAGACGAATTTGAACAAACGAATTTAAGTTTTTGATAAATAGTTGCATTTTCAACCTACAAACACGACTTTTCAACCAAATGATGGAATTTTCAAACAAAAAAGGTTAACCTTAACCAAATAGTTGAATTTTCAAGCCAAAAACCCGAATTTTTAAAAAGAGATTTGAATAATCAACCTGGAAAGTTAAATTTTCAAGAAAATAGTTGAGTTTTTAACCAAACATTTGAGTTTTCAAGCAAAAAGATTAATTTTTTAAGAGACAATTGAATTTTCAACAAAAAAGTACAATTTCAACCAAGAAAGATGAATTTTCAAATTCAATCCATAAGGACGAATTTTCTATCCAGAAAGACGAATATTTAACAAAAATTTGGATTTTTTTACAAAAAAAAGATGAATTTTGGACAAAATAATTGAATTTTCAACCAAATGGTCGAATTTTCAAATAAAATAGATTAAACCTCCACCAGAAACAGTTGCATTTTCAACCGAATAGTTGAATTTTTAAGCCAAAAAGACGAATTTTTTAAAAGACTTGAATTATCAGCCTGTACAGTTGAATTTTCAAAAAGTAGATCATTCTCCACGAAGAAAGATGAGTTTCTAACCAAATAGTTGAATAGAACAAAATTTAACCAAACAGTTGCATTTACAACCAAATAGTTGGACTTTCAATCAAAAGAGACGAATTTTCAACAAAAAATTTCATTTTCAATCAAAAAATATGAATGCTTAATCCATAAGGACGAATTTTCTACATATTCAGAAAGACGAATGTTCAACAAAGCAGTTGAATTTCTTAGCAAAATAGATGACTTTAAAACAAAATGTAATTGAATTTTCAACCAAATGGTCGAATTTTCAAATAAAAGAGATTAAACCTCAACCAAAAACAGTTGAATTTTCAACCAAATTTTCTACCATAAAAGAGAAACTTTCAATCTAAAAGGATGAATTTTATATCCAAAAGGGCAAGAAAAACAGTTAAATAAATCCTCAAAACAGTAACATTTTAAACCAAAAAAGATGAATTTTGAACAAAATAATTAAATTTGCAACCACATAGTCAAATTTTTAAACAAAAAGAATGAACTTTCAACCAAAAATAGTTGGATTTTCTTAATGGGTTGTATTAATTTAGTTCGCATTTAGGCGGGGAAAAAAAACAACAAAAAAGGGTCAATTTCTTAAAAACGGGGGGAAAAATACAAATTCTTTTAAAAAAGAAGAATAGGGGAAAGAATGTGAAGACTGTAATTGAATTTGAAATTCATTGATTTTAAACGTTTTTGACTTGAAAAAGTCCAACTGTTTAGGCTTACAATTTGAAAAAATTAAAACTTGGAATAAGGATTCACGGAATTATAAATTGTTCAATTTTAAACGCTCTTAATTTTTTTTTTAATTATAGAGCTTTAATGAGAAATTATTCGATTTTTAATTTTCGCAATTAAAATGGTAAATTTTTTCCGGTTTTGAATTTCAATTTGAAAAGTTTCATTGTGATTAAAATTGAAAATAACAATAGTGAACTTCTGAGAAAAGCGGAAAAAAGTAGATTAGTCGTATTTTTCTTCAGAACGTCGCAAAAAGTCGAATTTTTTCAAAAAAGTCGAAAAAAGTCGCAGGATTCGAGCCCTGTTGATATTTAAATTAAAATTTTCAAAAAAAAAAATGTAATTCACAGCCTATATTCCTTCCACAGAAAAAAAGAAGACCAATAGCAGAAGCGTCTTCATCGAGAATAGCCCTAGACCAAGATTACTAATTAAAAAAGGTTCATTCACATAAATTAATTTATTTTATCGCTTTAAAAGCAATTGTGCATACAACTGTGTAGCATTAGCCGTACATCGAGACTTAAAGGCGAGCTTAAAAGTTCAGCGTCTCAAGATAAAAAAATAAGATTCTCGACAATCAGATAAACTGTTTAAAACTATTTCACTCGATGTTTCTGTTTCTATTATTCTTAAAAATACCGCATAGCAAAAAATAGCCTTGGATATCTTGGTAGATCTAAAATTATTATTAACGAGTTCAATAAAATTTATCTTAAAATACAACGGAAATATGTGAAATTCTTTTTGTACTCGCAAAAAATGCTTACGCCCTTTCAACCTACAGCTACAAGGCCTTTTTCAAACATCGAATAAAATTCTCTGTCTTAATATATTTTCTTATTGTGCATATATATTTTTTTACTTTTGATTTAACAGTAATAATTCAAAAATAATTCTCTGTTTAAACAGGGTGTCTACTTCAATCCTGGAAAAAAGTTCCCTGCCAATTCCAGGTTTTTTCCAGGTATAATTTTTCATAGTATGGAACCATTCTAATATTTCGCATTTTTTAAAACAACCAACTCCAAATAATGTTTTTTTCAGCATGAATTTTCAACCAAATAGCTGAAATTTCAACTGCAGAAATCAGTACTCAACCAAAAATTGAATAGTTAAATTTTCAGATAAAAAAATTAATTTTCAACACAAAAAAAAACGACATTTCAACCAAATAGTTCAATTTTCAACAAAAGAGATGAATTTTCAACCAAAAGTTGAATAGTTGAATTTTCAACCAAGAATGGAATACTTAAATTTTCAATTAGAGATAAATTTTTAACTAAAATGATAGAATACTAAACTCGATCAGTTAAATTTTCAATATTCAATTTAGAAATTTATTTTAAACCAAAGAAAATGAATTTTCAACAAAATAGTTCAATTTTCCACCAAAGTGATGAACTTTTAACTAAAATGATGAATCTACAACAGGAATAGTTGAATTTTAAACCAAAGATGAATTGCTATAAAAGACGCCTTTTCAACAAAATACATGAATTTTCAACTATATTTACATATTTAGTTAAAAAATAATAATTTTCAACCAAAAAGAAAAATAATTTTCAAAAAATAGTTACATTTTCATACAAAGTGATGAATTTTCAATTAAAATGATAAATTTTCGACTGGAATAGTGGAATTTTGAATGAATCTTTAACTAGAATAATTGAATTTTCATCCAAAAAGATGAACTTTCAACCAAGAAGATGAATTTCTATCCAAGAAGATTAATTTCTACCAAAAAATACGAATTTTCAACTAAAAAAGATAATGCTTGAACCAAAAATTGCATGGATACATTTTTAGTTAAAAAAAATTAATGTTCCATCAAAGACATGAATTTTTAACTAAAATGATGGAATATTCAACTGGCATAGTTCAATTTTCAGGTAAAAAAATTAATTTTCAAACTGAAAAAAAAAAAAATTTTCAAGAAACTAGTTAAAATACAGTAATATAAAGCTACTTTTACAAATGAAGAATCATTGTTATTCAATTTTATATTGCAATTAAAAAAAATTAAACACGCTCAAACAAAATTCCCTGACATTTCCAGATTTTGCCAGGTAAGGTAGACACCCCGTTAAAGCTTTGTGATGTTTTTTGAATGTGAAAGAGTAAGCCAGAGAAAGCTTTAATGTGCTGCTGAGAATTATTTAAATATTATTTAAAATTCGTTTAAACTAATCTTCATCATCGCCAAGGCCGAGACCTTTGGAAATTTCGGCTGCGGATAATTTTCCACCCCCTGGAGGGCTAGGAGACCTTGGAGAAGGTTGTGGGGGTGCTGAGTCGTGATGTCTTCCAAAATTCTGAGGTTGTGGCGCATACGAAGGACGATCATCCTCATGGTGTGATTGCTGTGTACATGATTTATAATTACAAAAAATACCTAGGTTCAAGTTCTCTAAGGCTAGAATATTACTTCAAAGTTAGAAAAAAAGTATATACATTTTAGAAAAGCTAGAAACGTCTTTAGAAGCGCAAGACTTCTGGAAAAATAGATCCACGAAAAAGACATAATAAAAAAAGTATCTTCGATGCATTTTTCCATAAGAGGCCATCCATAAATTACGTTAACAAATTTTTGGCTTTTTTACCCCTTAGTGACCCCTCGTTGATAAAAAGTGGTTTTGCCTTCCCCCCCCCAGACTTTTATTCCGCGTCGGTTGAAATACCCGATTTTTAAATTTTTTTCTCGGTCATAGGAATGAAAGTAAAAAGTTAAATTTTTAAGCCAAAAAAACGAATTTTTAACAAAACATTTGAATTTTCGACCAAGAAAGATAACTTTAACAAAAAGACGTATTTTCAACAAAAAAAGATAAGTTTACAAGCTAAAATGTCGAATGTTTTAGTAAACAGTTGACTCTTAAACCGGAGAAGATGAATTTTCAATGAAAAAAGTTAATTTTCAACCAAGAAATATAATTTATCTACCATAAAAAATAAAGTTTGAATCCAAATAGACCGATTTTTGTTAACAAAACATTTGAATTTTCGACAAGTTAAGTTTTCAAGCTAAAAAGTCGAAGGTTTTAGAAAATAGTTGACTTTTAAACCGAAAAAGATGAATTTTCAAATCGAATAGTTGAATTTTTAACTAGAAAAATGAGTTTTCAACCAAAAAATTTCAACAAAATGGGTAAATTTTTAACCAAAGAGATGAACTTAAAAAAATTAATTTTAACAAAGTAGTT
This sequence comes from Andricus curvator, assembly GCA_932195095.1. Classification (NCBI taxonomy): domain Eukaryota; kingdom Metazoa; phylum Arthropoda; class Insecta; order Hymenoptera; family Cynipidae; genus Andricus; species Andricus curvator. The sequence goes on along the minus strand of CAKNYM010052527.1, from coordinate 253,822 downwards.
CCATTTTTAATCAAGTAGTTGAATTTTCAACCAAAAAAAGATGAATTTTAAATCAAATAGTTAAATCTTCGACCAAAAAGACAAATTTTCAACAAAATACATAGATTTTCTACTAAAAATTTGAATTTTGAACCTATAAAGGATAAATTTTCAACCAAATAAGGAATCGTCCAATTTCCAGATTAAAAAAAATAATTTTGAACCAAAAAAATACGAATTTTCAACAAAATAGTTACACTTTCAACTAAAGAGGTGAATCTTAAAAAAATTAATTTTTAACAAAGTAGTTAAACTTTCAACCAAGTACTAAAAGATTAATGTTTTGCCAAAAAAGATGAATTTTCAACAAAATACATGAATTTGCTACAAAAATATTTAACTTTGAAGCCAGAAAAACAAATCATCTACAAAACAGTTGATTTTTCAACCGAAAATATGAATTTTCAACATAAATGTTAATTTTGAACCAAATAGTTTAATTTTCAACCAAATTGTTGAATTGTCAAAGTTCAACTTTAAACCAAGTAGTTGATTTTTCAATCGAAAAATATGAATACGAAACATTTAATAGTTGATATTTAAACAAAAAAGACGAATTTTCAACCAAAAAATTGCACTTTTAACAAAAAAAGATTAAATTTCTACCAAAAAATCAATTTTCAAAACAAAAAGACGAATTGTAAACAAGAGTTGAATTTTTAATTAAATACTTGAATTTTCAACTAGAAAAGATTAATTTTTAATTAAAAATATTAATATAAAACAAAAATTTAATAGTTACATTTTGTGTTTAAAAAAAATAATTTTCAAGAAAATGGTTAAATTTTTAACCAAATAGTTCAATTGTCAACCAAAAATAGGATCTTTTAAGCAAGAAGATTAATTTTCTGCCAACAAGACGAATTATCAATAAAATATATAAATTTTCAACAAAATAGTTAAATTTTCAACCAAACAGGTGAATCTTCGAACAACAACAAAATGTATTTTTGACCAAAAAGATGACTTTTTAACAAAATAGTTGCAATAAAAATTATAATAGTAGACTTTCCAACCAAAAAGAATGAACTTTTAACCAAAAATATTTGGATTTTCTTATTGGATTCTGACTTTTCTATTAATTTAATTAACCTTGAAAACAGGGGGAAAAAAGAGCAATTCTTTAAAAAAGGGGAACAGAGGGCAATATGGGAAAGAGTGTGAAGTCTGAAATATGAAAGTGATTTTCAAATTTATTAAGTTAGTTTTGAAATGTACCGTTGCAGGGCCATTTTTCGCAAAATTCGCAAACTTTGTTAAAATTTATAATCAGAAAACCTACTGAATTCAAATGGGTAACGTAGTTTATGGACCACCTCTAATTAAAAGTCTTATAAATTTCCATCATACCTCTTTTAATGCAGATTGCACTTCTTGCAAGAAAGAATCGACCTAGTAAAGATAAAAAACACCGCAGCTCTTAGAGTTAATAGGCAAAGATTAGAAGCGTTATTGTAGAATGCACCAGAATCACAAAATGATTGTAAAAACGAAATAAAAAAAAAAATTAAGTTCATTGTTCAAAGGATATATTTCACACAAAAATGTCACACATAAATGTCACAAATTAAAAAAAAAATTTATACAATTCTCATAGATAACAACCCTTTAAGGTATAACAAAAAAAAATCAACATGCAGAGTACAATCTTCAAAAATATAAATAAAAAAAACAGTCATGATAAAAAGTCATTTTTAATATCCAACATGCAATTAGGATCCTGGTCTGAAAGACAAAGCGAAGCCATTAGATATTAGCTAAAAAGCGATCTTCATTTTTGCCCTGGACTTTGTGGTAATTTGGCCATCTCTCTTTGTTTACTTACGTCCTTGCGTTTTGAAAATCCGTCGATGGCAGAACTGAGCAAACTGGAGCCAAGGGCTGAGCCCAAATTCGATAAAAGATCAGAACCATGGGAGCCTTGGGCTCCTCCAGGATATCCTCCAGGGTATCCTCCTCCTCCTTGTTGATAACCTCCGTAGCCTCCGGAAGGTTGGTAGGCAGGTTGCTGATTACCACCTCCAAAAGCACCTAAAATTGAACCTAATCCTCCCAGAGGATCTGACTGTGGTGCCGGTTGCTGATGACCTCCTCCTCCTCCTAAAAGAAAGCTCAAAATTAGAATTCTCTAGATCAAAAGTTAATCCAAAAAGTTTTGCTAAATCTAATAGCTACATGACTTCGATAAGTAGAATTAAGGAACTAACATGGATCACAGCGGTTCGGCAGTTCAATTTTAGGTAAAAAAAGGGAATTTTTTCCGAAAAAAGGGTTTGTGTTTAAACATTTTTTTAGTTTGCTTTGAAAAATCTGTTGAACACTTTAGCACTTTCCACTGATAAAAATACGTGAGAAAAAAATTCAAGAACAAGGATTGAAAAATAAATAAACAATAGAATTGAAATATGCTTATATTTGCATTTTTTGAATGTACTTTCATCTCTAGATAGATTTTGATTCATTCGCATTAATTTTTTTCTAGTAGCCATATAACAATCAACTCTAAATTAATTATACTTTATTAGATGATTCTAATAGACGCTACCTTTTTGCATGTTATTTTCGATCTACACAATTTTGTTTCTACAACCACAACCTGCCACAACTAACATACTTTTCTCTGATATACCCATTTTACGTATTTTATTACAAATTTTGAAAGTAATAAAAATGAGTCCTAATTCCTATTTATTTGTCGCAGGCTTCGCAGTCTTTCCCTGATTCCCCGCTCTTACCTCTTTTCTCGCCTTTATTTATATTTTTGGATGAGAATTAATCATTTTTGGTTAAGAAATTTATTATTTGGGTAAAAATTTGATTATGTTGTTGGAAACTCGTCTTATTGGTTGGAAAATTCATATCCTTTGGTAGAAATTTCATCTTTTTTGATTAAACACAATTGTTTGGTTGAAAATTAATCTGTTTCGGTTGAAGATGCAACTACTTTATTGAAAATTCGTCCTTTTTGGATGAATTCAACTGTTTTTAATTTTATTTAAATTTTTTGGCCGAAGATTCATTTCTTTTCTTGAAAATTTACCTATTTTATCCAAAATTCGTTTTTTTTTTTGGTTGAAAATTAATTTTCTGAACTGAAAATTCAACTATTTGTTTGTAAATTCATCTTTTTGGGAGAATTTAATTGTTATTGATTTAAAATAAAAAAAAGTTCTTTGGTTGCTATGTAAACTATTATATTTTTTGTAAGGAATTCATCCTTCTTGTATGGAAAATTCATCTTTTTCCTTAAAAATTAACTTTTCTATTGAAAATTCAGCTGTTTTATAGAAAATTTGTCTTCCTGGCTTGAAAATTCAACAATTTGTTTCAAAAATCAGCTATTTGGTTGTAAATTCATATTGTTTTTGAAAATTCATCTCTTTGGTTGAAAATGTAACTATTTTGTTGAAAATTCGTCTTTGTGGTTAAAATTTCAACTATTTTCGTAGAAAGTTCAATTATTTGGTTGAAAATTCAACTGCTTTGTAAAAAATTTGTCTTTTTGGCTTGATAATTCAACCATTTGTTTGAAAAATCAGCTATTTGGTTGAAAAGTCGTCTTTTTTGGATGAATTTAACTGTTTTTTATATAAAATAAAAATATTTTTTAGTTGAATTATCAACTACTACATTTTTCGTTGAGAATTCATATTTTTTTATTTCAATCGAAAATAAATCTCTTCGGTTGAAAATACCATTATTTACATGAAATATTAGGTAATTTGAAGCGCTTAAATTTGAATTTAATATTAGTACCTACATTAATTTTATTTAAAAGAATTTGTAACTACCTTAAAATCTACAAAATTAGCAAATAATTCGTTCAGGAAATATTTGTAAAGTTTTCAAGGCTTTTTGTTTTCTAATGTCTTCAATTTCTGTTTATAATTCTTAAAAAATGAATCGAAAACTTGACAGAAGTGGAAAATGAAAAAATTGGTTATAAATTCTCTATTTCAGATGTTTCAGGGGATTTTTCCAATTTAGGGGAAAAAGGGAAAAAATGGGTCGGTCTGTGATCGCTGAACTAAAGAGAAGTCCATGATCTACTGACTTTTGATAAGAACCTTGAATAAAATGATAGGTTTCTCAGATGATGTCACGCAATTGCGTGTCTCAGCATTCCTCTCACCTTTGTAATCTTTTAATAATGGGACTCATGTAACGAAAAAGGTACATACGATTGACTGCTATTCTCGAAAGAATATTTTCTGAATGGACCAATTTTCGTTACGACAAACGATCATAGATTCGATCACAGTTGAAGCTTCATAATTCGTCTAAAAATTCTATCAGATCTTCGAAAATAGCAAGTTATAAATAAAACCCACCGAGAGCTCCCAGAATAGATCCCAACATGCCACCAGATTCTTGAGGAGGATATCCAGCTGATTGTGGTCTCGTGCCTCCTCCTCCCGAAAGAGCATTAGCAGCTAAACTACTCGCAAGAGCAGCACCCAAGGATCCCAAATTTAAACCTTCTGTTTGGTTCCTGGAAGAGTCTGTTTTCTCGTGATCGCTATGCTCGTTGTCCTGATTCTGCTCCTTTCTCTTCTACAAATTAAAAAAAAAGCATAATATAAAATAAATATAAAGTAAAATATGATATAAATATGAAATAAATAAAAAATATAATTATATTATAAGTTTGAAATTTAAAAAAATAAGGCGTGAAACTTCCCACCATAGTTCTAGCAAAGAGAGTGAAATGACTATGTCTCGCGAAAAAAAACATTTTTAACTAAATCAGGATTGCTACAAGATTCTAATTTCAAATTACCTGACTTTTCCTGGACCAATTTTTCATTTTCCCTGACCATTATAAATTTATTTTTCAGGTAAGAAAAGAACCTTACACCTTGGAGATCAATAATGTTAATACAATAGAAATTACGTAAGACGTTGGTGGAAAGACGAAATAGATTAACTTTAAACCCAATTGTTGAGTTTTATAACTAAAAAAGATCAATTTTAAGTTAAACAAAATGATTTTTAATCTAATAAAAAATAAATTTTCTACAAAATAGTAACATTTTCAACTAAAGAGATGAATTTTCAACCAAGAAGATTAATTTTCTACCAAAAAAGACGAATTAAAAAAAAATACATGAACAGTTTTCAACTCAAGCAGATAAATTTTGAACAAAAAATGGAATAATTAAATTTTCAGTTAAAACAATTAAATTTCAAACAAAAAAAAAGGAATTTTCAACAAAATAGTTAAATATTCAACCCAAGAGATGAATCTTCAACCAAAACAGACTAATTTTCAAACCAAAAAAGGAATTTTCAACAAAAAAGTTAACATTTTTAACAATAAAGTTCATTTTCCACATAACTGTTGAATTTTAAAGCCAAAAAACGAGTTTTCTATAGAAGTGTGGAATTTTAAACCCAAGAAATGAATTTTTAACTAAAAAGCTGAATTTTTAAGCAACAAGATGAATTTTCTACCAAAAAAGACAAATTTTTACAAAAATACATGTATTTTCTACTAAAAAAGATAAATTTTCAACCAAAAATATAATAGTTAATTTTTTAGTTGAACAAATAGAATACCTAAATTTTTAGCTTAAAAAAATTGACGCATTTCCAACGAAGAAAGATTTTTCAGTCAATAATGACCAAAAATGTCATCCAAAATGTTTAATTTTCATGCGAAAAAGAATTACTTCAACAAAATATAGTTGAACTTTCAATAATAATAAATTAACTCTGACATTCCTTGACTTTCCCTAACCAGTTTTAAATTCCCTAACTTTCCAGAATTCCTTAACCGGTAGCAACCCTGTAAATAATACCCAATAAACATTTTGAAAAATTCAAAGCTTTTTCTTAATCTATTTATCCATTTGATTATTTACAAAGTTAATTAACTTACGGTTTCAAACATTGGCAATCACAAGGTTCCTTCTACGAGGGAGAATTATAAAACGAATTAAAAATAAAGCAGAATCACTCGTAATTCTTTCGTTGGCTTACGAAAAGAGTCTGCTATCTAAGAATCGATAAATTCAGTCGAATCGAAAATAAATAGATGAGAATTGTAATGGTGATTAAGAGGGGACTTTGGAATATTGAGGATTCGGATTGGGATAAGTTTCTGGAAACATGACTAAATATCGAAAAGCTTTTAAACATTCTTTTAAAGAAGATGGAAGTGAGAGTTATTTACATTATACGCGTGCATAGCTGCTGCTACACCTCCTGCAGCGACCAGTCCTCCAAGGGCGAGGCCCATTTTATCCAAGCCTGAGAAAGCTTCTTCTTCTTCTGCTTTTTGGAAACCAGGTTGGTAGCCATAACTTCGAGGATCTCCTCCTGGACCTCCTGGACCATAACTTGGTGGACCAAACGAATTTGGTGGTGGCCCATATCCTCCAGGGGGAAATCCATGAGGAGGAGCATTTGGTGCCGAAGGATCCAAGTTAGGATATAGAGCACCAGGTCCTACAAGTGGAATTTAATTTTCAATTATTCAAGGAAAATAGAAACAGGGTGGCCGCAACACTTCATTTGCAAAATTTCCTGACTTTTCCCTCATTTTTCCCAGATTAATTTTTCATTTTCCCTGACCATTAATATTTAAAGACCATAATTCTAATCTTGTAACATTTTTAGTACAGAATCTTTTATAAATGGAATAAAAGATTTTTTAATTTAAATTTATAAAATTTTCTTACAAAAGTAAAAAAGTGACCTGTTTAAACCGACAGTGACTAACTTCTATCCCAAAAAGCGACTAATAGTGACTAATATGCATTAAGAATGTGACTAATGTTCTTTTGAATTTAAAAGAATTCAAAAGAATTCGATTAAATATATAAAAAATCCAGGTGAATTTTAATAAATTCAGGATAAATGAATAAGACTTCAAAACAATTCAAGTTAAATTCAAAAGTATTCAAATGAATTGGAAATTTTTGTCTTAAATAAAAAAATTCCATTGATTTCAGTAAAATTGAAGTTAATTCAGAGGAATTTAAGGTAAATCATAAGAATTCGATAATATTCATAAAAATTAAAGGTGAGTTTAAAAGACTTCAGGATGAATTAACCAAAATAAAAAAAAAAGTACAATAAAATCCATTGAATTTAGAAGAATTCAAATTAATAAAAAAATCACGGCAATTCAAATTTTTTAAAAGAATTCAGGGTTAATTAATAAGAATTCAGGATGAATTCCAAATGAATTGCAAAAAAAAATTTGAAAATCTCTTTAAACCTTTGAAATCCTACGAAATTCATCACCCCTTGAGAATAAATTCTTTGAAATCCATTAAAATAATATAAAATCCCATGAAATTCTATGAAATCTGAAAATATTTTCATTAAAATCCTCGGAAATCTGATGAAATCCTTTGAAATCTTTAAAAATATTCTAAAACCTTATAGGTCCTATAAAATCGTTCCATTAAATCAAATCCTCAGATATTCCTTGAAAAATTTTAGATCTTTTAAAAATCCCTTGGAATCTTTTAAAATACCCCAAAAAATTCAAATCTTTTGAAATCTTTTAAAATTATCGACATATATTAAAAATTCCTTGGAATCTTTTAAAATTCCCTAAAATATTTCAAATCCTTTGAAATCTCTCGAAATACCTTAAAACTTTTTGAAGCTCTTACAAGTTCCTTGCAATTTTTGTAAATACCCTGAAATTTTGTAAATGCTTTGTAATCACTTAAAATTATTGAAATTTATTTCAAACACCCTAGAATAATGCAAATCATTTTAAATCTTTTGAAACCCCTTGACATTTTTTAAAATCCCTTTAAATTATTTAAATCAATTGAAAAATTTCGTCAAATCATTAAAATTCTCCAAAATATTTGGAAATACCTTGAAATATTTAAAAATCTTTAAAATCCTACAAAATCCCTCAATCCTTGTGAATAAATTCTTTTGAATCCATTAAAATATTATAAAATCCCGTAAAATTACATGAAAAAATTAAAATACCTTGAGAGCTTTTAAAATTCCTTGAATTCATTGAAATCCTCGGGAATTTGATAAAATCCCTTGGACTTTTTATAAATATTCTAAAATAATTAATAAATATTTTAAATTCTAAAAAATTCTTCAAAACCCCACGAAATTTTTTTTAAACACCTTAAAATTATTCAAATTCTTCCAAATTACTTGACAATTTTTTAATTACTTAAAATGCCTTGTAATATTTTTAAATACCCTAAAATCTTTGAAATCCTTTGGAATAATTCAAATTATTGAAATTTATTCAAAATTCTTTGAATCTTTTAAAATATTTAAAATCCTTTGAAATACCTTGAAACTTTTTAAAGCTCTTGAAAATTACTTGGAATTTTTAAAAATATTCTTTAATCTTTAAACTCCCTTCAAATTGTGGAAATCTGTTAAAAATTTCTTGGAATCCTGTAAAATATCCAAAAACATGGGTATATTATCCCATGGGATAATTTATTGAAAGAAAGATGACTAAAGAGATCTTTTCATTTGAAAAACTGACTATAGTCATTTTATCTAAAAAAAAAGGGAGTGAAACGTGATTTGAGAAAAAAGTGACTAAAAGTGGTAGTACTTAAAGTACTTCTTATAGAAATTCCTTGACCTTTGCAATTTTCTTTTTCAAAATCCCCGACTTTTCCTGACAAACAAAATTCCCTGACTTTTTCCTGATTTACAGGTTTTTCCTGACCTGCGACCACACTGTAGGAAGATTACTTTGAACAGTTAAGAATGGCCAGAGTTAATGATTCAAATTTTAAGAAATTAAGATATCAACTAATTCAATTTAAATTAGTAACTAAATATTTAATAACTTACTTGGTGGGCCGAAATCTGCAGGTGGAAGATCAGGAACGACAGGAGCAGCTCTGGGAGATCTCTGTGAATCCGGAAGTGTTTCGTAGAATATGGAAGAAATCACAACGTCTCCATCAATCGTAAGATGTGTGACTTTTTGGAAAGGAAGTCTGTGGTTGAAATCTGTGTAGTGTCGTCCGTTTATTGCAATTTTATAACAATCGTGCTTGCAGAGGACGATGATTTCAAAATCCTGACCAGGCTGGATCAAGAGTGGACCTCCATTTTCTTCCTCTCCCCAATTCATGGACTGGATGTGATTTCTAGTAATGAATCCTTCTTCAAAACGAGGTGCAATGTGGAGCGCAATGTCGTCTCTGGGATTCAAATTTGGGCCGAGTTGGTAATTTATGGCAAATCGGACTGAATCTGGTGGAGCTTTTCCCTGGATTTTCACCATTTTTCCAGGGAAAACTCCTCCTTCGACTTCACCCACATAGGGGATATCCTGTACAAGAAATTATTTTTTAGACGTTTTCTTTTCGTTGATAAAGGAATTTAAATTATTCTAAGATAATATGCATTTTATTTTAGTATTGTGTATTGAAATAAGAGTATCTACCTGCCAGATAATTTCAAATTCCCGGGGTTCTCACGATCAATTGTTAATTTTTCCCGCTCAATTTCAAAGAGTTCAAAATATTTGAATGGTTTTAAACGATTTTTAAATATTATAATTCTGAATGTAAAAAGCGATTTTTTTTAAATGCCCTTCTTCTAAATCTAAATTAGAGTTAATTTCCAAAATTCCTGTTCCATGTCCAAAAGTCTCTATTCCTAGTCAAATAATAATTCTTTGCGAAAATTCCCTGTCTCAAAGTCTAAATTACAATAATTGTAACAGGACTTGGAACAGGGAATTATATTTATTTACAAAATATTCTATTATAATTCAGAAATATATTAATTCCCTTTTTCTAAAATTTGGAAGAAGGAAGTTTCCAATTCTGGGAAATTTTTACTTGCAAAAAAACACATTTTTAAATTAAAACAAAATCTGATTTGGAACAAGGAATTATCAAAATCTGACGAATTCTGACTTGGAAGAGGGTTCGTTTTTGTAAATTCCCTTTTTATAAATCAGAATCGAAATTATTTTTAAAAATTTCGCGTTCCATGTCCAAAATTATATGTTGCAAGGAAAAAGTGTAATTCTTTATAAAATTTCCTATCTCAAAGAATCAAAATTATAATTCTTTACGCGATTTTTTAAATATTTAATTTATTTATTTATTCCCGGTAGAAACTCAGAAATATCGTTCTTTCAGAAAATTCCCTATCCCAAGTCACAATACAATTCATTTCTAAAATTCCCTGTTCCAAGTCTTTTATATTTATCTATAGAATTTTCTTTTATAATTCAGAAATATAGTAACTCCTTTTTTTCAAAATTTGGAAGAGGTAAGTTTCGAACTGTGATAAATTCTGACTTCGAACAGGCATTTTTTAAAATTCTTTTCTTCTAAATCAGAATGAAAATTATTTTCCAAAATTCCCATTCCAGGTGAAAAATTGCGTTTCAAGTAAAATTATAATTCTTTACGGAAACTCCCTGTCCTAAAGTAAAAATGATAATTCTTAACGAAATTTCCTGATCTAAAGTGAACCTAAAATGGAAAATATAATTCTTTACGGGAATTTCTTTTCCGTATTGTCAAAATTATATTTCTTTACTGATATTCCCTACCCCAAACTCAAAATTATAATTCTGTACTAAAATTCCCTGTCTCAAAGTAAGAAATTATAATGCTTCACGTCAATTCCTTGCCCTAAACTTCAAATTATATTTCTTTACTGAAATTCCATGTCACAACATAGAATTCTTTTCGAAAATTCTCTGTTTCAGGTCAGGATAATTGTAATTCTTTAGTTAATTTTTTATATTTCTTCCATTATTCCCTGTCCCAACTCATTACGAATCTTGTACTATATGAAAAGTTTTAATTTGCATGTTAATACATTCGCGAGAGAAATCCCGATCACTGAATAAAATTCCCGGCCAGGTAGACACCCTGGAAATATTTAGGTGTCTTCAGTTTTACAGTTTTTACACCTGAAATTACTGTAAAAAGAAAATTAAAATAGCGAGAGATTCGATTTAAGATCATTAAACGAATTTTAAGTTTAAAAATTCAAATATTTTGTATTTGAATGTCTAAAATGAACTAGATTATAAAAAAATATTTAAGTATAAAAAAATCTAGTCAATTCTAATGAATTCCTTAAAAAGATTACGTTTTTTTTTTTTAGATTTTTGTGTTAATAGATGAAGAGTCTGTATGAAGAGTTTTAATTTGTATATTAATTTGTACTAAATTTCTCTATTTTCTATTACTAATTGTAAATTGAAGATTAGTGAACTCGTTTTCCAAAACTGAAATTCTTCAATAGATGTTGAATTTTCAAAATTAAATATTTGTAAATCTAAAGTGAAAAAGTACAATATCTAGACTTAACATTAAAAAATGTAAGCAATCTTTAACTTGCGAGTTATTAAAATTCAACTTTTTAAAATTGGAATAATTTTATGAAGTTTCAATTTTCACTCAAATTAACTTCTAATAAACAGAAAATCTGAAGAGTCTCAAGAATCACCAGGTCAGTGACTAATACTTAAATTTCTAGCTTACTCTAAAAAAAAAATAAACAAACACAGCAAGGGATATTCGTATGATTCTTATCGATGAATATTATTGGCAATCAGACTAGATTTGTGTTTACTTTCCTGCTGCAAAATCAAACTCATTAAAATGGTGAAATAATGGAAAAATTCAAATAAAATTAGAAAATTTCAGGGTGGCCGCAGGTCACAGAAAATCTAGAAATCAGGGAAAAGTTTAGTATTTTTAAACAAATATTGCAAAAATCAGAAAATTTCTGTAAGAGGCACTTTAAGTAAATGTCAACGATAATAAAACAATGATATTTTTAGTTACAATTTTTATTTTTGGTTGAAATTCTAACTAATTTGATAGAAAATTCAATTTTTTTTTTTTTAAATTCGTCTTTTTTGTTTAAAAATGCACCTTCTTTGTTTGAGGATTGAAATATTTTGTTGAAAAGTTGTCTTCTTTAGTTTATTTCAACTGTTTTTTTAAATCTAAAATTAAAATCTTTTTTTGGTTGGAATATCTACTATTACATTGTTAGTTGAAAATTCATCTTTTTAGTTAAAAATTCACCTCTTTGGTTGAAAAGTTCTTTTTTTTAATGAAAATTAACTTTTTACTGCAAATTTAACTATTCCAGTGAAAGATTCAAATTTTTTTTCGAAAATTGATCTTTTTGGTTAAAAAGATTAACTATTTTATTAAAAATTGATCTTTTTAAATAAAAATTTCAACTATTTGGGTAAAAGATGATCTAATTTGCTAAAAATGTATTTATTTGGTTGAAGGTTTATCTGCTGAGCTGAAAGTTTAACTATTTTGTTGAAAGTTCGTTTTTTTTTGTTTAAAATTAATTTTTTAACTACAAATCTAACTTTTAAACTTTTGGTTGAAAATTGTCAATTTTCAGTTGAAAATTAGTCTTTTTTGGCAACTAATCTTCCTGGTTTGCAAATCAGCTTTTTTGTTGAAAATTCATATTTGCGGGTTGAAAATATACTGATTTACAGAAAATTCCTCTTTTGACTTAAAAGTGTACTGAAAATTTAACTTCTCCATTTGTAGTTGAAAAATTGATATTACTTAGTTGAAAATTTAATTATTTCTTTGAAAAATCATGTATTGTGTTCAAAATTCGTCTTTCATGATAGAAAATTAATCTTCTTGATTGAAAATTCGTCTTTTTGATTTAAAAATTCATCTCATATTGTAGAAATGTAACTTTTTATGGTTAACAATGTAACTGTTTAGTAGAAAATTAACCTGTTTTGGTTGAGAATTCTACTATTTGGTTGAAAATTCGTCTTTTTTATTGAATTCAATTGTTCATAATTTAAAATTAAAACTGTTTTGGTTGAAAATTCAAGTACTTAGTTGAAAGTGGAACTAGTTTGTTGAAAATGTATTTTTTTGTTGACGATTCAGTATTTTAGTTGAGAAACAGTCTTTTTTATTAAAAATTTAACTTATTTGTTATAACAGGTTTTTTAAATTTAATTTTTTGAATAAATATTTAACTGTTGCATGTTTAGTTTGAAAATTATCTTCTTTAGGTAAAAATTCATGTCTTTTGTTGAAATTTCATTTTTCTTTGGATTAAAATTAAATTTTTAAACTAAAAATATAACTATTTCATTTTTTCTGGTAAAATTATCTTTTGCAGTTGAAAATTCATGTATTTTGTTGAATATTCGCCTTTTTTAGTAGAAAATTAATCTTTTTGATTAAAAATTCATCTTTTTGGTGTAAAATTGAATTATATGGTTAAAAATTCATTATTTTTGTTGAAGATTAATCATTTTAGTTGAAAATTTATTTCTTTGATTGAAAATTTAAATATTTTGTTGAAAATTGTTTTTTTTTTGTCGAAAATTTATCTTTTAACTTAAAATATAACTATTCTATTTTTGGTTTAAATTGTATCTTCTTTAGTTAAGAATTCATGTATTTTGTTGAAATTCGTTGAAAAATGTTTTAAAATTCATCTCTTTTGGTTGAAAATTTAACTATTTTTTTTTAAATTAGTTTTTTTTCAAATATCAACTATTACTTTTTTGTTAAAAAGTGCTCTTTTTTGGTCGAAAATTCAAATTTTATATTGAAAATTCGTCCTTTTGGATTGAAAATTTGTCCTCTTGGATTAAAAATTCATCTTTTATGGTAAAAGACTTCTCTTTTTGGTTGAAATAAATTCGATATTTAATTTTTAATCTAAAATTTTATTGTTTTATTCCGCTTATGAAAAATTCTAGAATGAAAATATTAAAAGATTAAAACGCTGGTCTTTGAATATTATTGGTCAGGCAAAAATCAGACAAAAGTCAAGGAATTTTGAAAATAAAGTTGTTCGGTCACCCTGGAAAAATATAAAAGTAGAATGGACTATTTTTGACTACGTTTGAATGTCATGGCTACCTGTAAAGTGTATAACTGTAATAACCGTATAATGAATATTTATAGCCACTGCAGTATTGCATGTGTTGTTTTTTCTCCAAGGATTTACAAATATTTAGGTCAATTAAAAGAATTAAGAAGTAGGAATAAGGATATGTAAAAGATGATAAACAGCTTACAGCTTAATAATGGAGGTAAAACAAATACTTACAGGATTATTGACGGTCTGGAAGGACATTTTTGAGGAATATCATGCACTCCGAAAGACGCGATTTGTATCGATTCCAAAATTAGTAAGACTAAAATATAAAATGACAAGTTTACTGCGCACACACGACCAGAGACTTCAGACTTACAACGTTACAGACAATTACACCTCATCACATTCACTGCCATCAGATTTCTATTTACAGAACTGACGTTTTCGGTATAAACTGAATCGGAGGATTGAGGAATTCAAGGAAAGGGGGAGCGGGAGACAATCACAAATTCCATGTGGAATACTCCAAAATAAAATTCAATAAAAATGGAGCAATTTTAATAGGGAAAATCCCAGGCATAGAAAAAAATTGCTTGCATCGGAAAACTACAGTTGTATGCTAAAATCAAAGCCAAAAAAAAAAAAAATAGAAAAAATAGAATGTGGAGGTATAGAATTACAGAAACCTATCATACCGATTGCTGGTACGTGATTTTGTTCTGAACTAATTATCCAGAGAGGTAAATAATAAATAAACATAAAACGTTTGAAAAAGTTGTAATAAATTGTGTTAACGTAAATAAAAGTGTGTGTAGAAAAAATAAGGTGGGGGGTAACTCAGCGAGTTTTTAAATTTAAAGGAGAAAGACTATTCAAGTGCCCTACTAGGGGGCTTCTTTTTTTGTTAATTCGTTTGCTCCCACTGGCGGAATTTGTTTGAATGCCTGAAAAAAGAAAGCACGACAAAATTTTGCATGGGATGCTTAAAATATCTTCATAGTCAAAAACTCAAAATTTTGAAAAATCACAAAAAAATTTTACTTGATAAATTTGAAAAATACAAAATGGTGGCTAATTTAAAATTTGAAAAAGCTCATTTTTACATTTTTAAATGAAATGCTTTGAAACTTCATAAAAACAAACTGTTTGGCTTCAGAAACTACTTGATAATTTAAAAAATGAAAAACATTGAAAAAATTGGGGCTTATTCAAAATTTAGAAAATCTTAATACTACAGTTTTAAACGAAATACTTTTAAACTTTATTTTTTTTTTAAATGTTGATTCAGAACCTATAAGACAAATTCGAGAAAATAAGGGAGAGATTTATTTTCATATTTTTTAAAGGCACCCATTTAATGAAAATCTCGAATTATTGACCGTGGACACGAATGGGCCCGAGTGGGGAGCCTGACATGACGACCTGGTGAGGCTCTTCACTTGGGGTGATCGCTAGAGAGATTGATCAGCAACCTGGGTCGGAGCAGTGTTGCGGAACGAAAGTGTTATTTAAATAAATAACACGAGAATTCTAGAACAATCTAAAAAATCTATACCTGCTTCCTCACATTACTCCTTTCCTCGCCGAACGAGTCAGGCCTACCCCGAAAGGGAAATGGCTTAATGGTATAATAATAATAATAATTTTTTTTTAAACATGAAATAATGTGATAGTTTCTGAATCTCAGGATTTCTTTTTCTGATAAGGTTTAAAAATATTTCGTTGAAAAATGTAGTAGTAAGCTTTTTTTTAATTTTGAATTGGCCACCATTTTTCTCAAAATTTCAGTTTTTTTAAATTTGTAGGTAGTTTCTGAAACCAAACAGTTTGAATTTAGGAAATTTCGAAGTATTTCGTTGAAAGCTTTAAGAATGAGCTATTTCTAATTTTGAATTGGCCGCCATTTTTTTTTATTTCAAATTTTTAAAATCATCAAGTAATTTCTGAAGCCAAACAGTTTGTTTACCCGAAGTTTAAAAGTATTACGTTACAAAGAGTGAGAAAAAGACATTTTTTGAGTTTTTCATTAGCCGCCATTTTTTCAATTTTTGATTTTGAGATCTTGCATTTGCTTGAGAAAATATTATTATACTTTTCCACAATTTTTTGTCATCCTTTGTTAATAACTTAAAGAAATAGCATTTCTGGGACCACTTAGATGGTCGCCATTTTGTGATATTCCAAACTTTTGAGTAACGTTACAAACTTAAACGTTTAGTACGTTTCCTTCTGATAAATCACTTTCATATTTCACACTCTTTCCCCTATTCTCTTCTTTGCCTCTTTTTCAAGAATCCTTTTTTCTCCTGTTTTCAAGAAACTTTCCCATTTTCTTTTTCGCTTAAATGTTAGAAAATTCAAATATATCTGGTTAATAGTATATTGTGCTACAAGTGCGGAAAGTAGGCAGTTCCACACGAGTGTGAAGTTTGCTGTACGAGCCAGAGGCGAGTCGAAGGGGAGTTGGAGGTTAGTCGTAGGCGAGTTGGAGGCGGGCCGAACGCGAGCTGTAAACGAGCCGAAGACGAGCCGGAAACGACCCGAAGATGAGCCGATGGCAAGTACTGTGAACTTCACAAGAATTGTCTACTGTCTACGTTCAGAACCTGTTGCACACGATATTTTTTGTAACAAATGCAGGATATTTTCGATTTGAGAAACAATAAGAATAAATTTTTCGGAAATTTATGGTAAAATCACCAAAAATTACCGAAAATTTCCGGAAATTTTTGGTGAATTTGTATATTACCAAAAATTTCCAGAAATTCAAGGTATCCTAAGCTTTTTGGAAAAAATCCGAAAATTTCAAAAAATTACGGAAAATGGAAAATTGCTAAATTTCCACAATTTCCGGGCATCTATGAAAAGTTGCTAAATCATCGGAAATTTCAGGTATCCAAAGCTTTTTGGAAAGATTCCAAAAATTTCCAGAAATGTGTTTTTGATTTCAAACTATTTTTTTTTTTGTGGAAGATTCATCATTTTAGTTGGAAATTGAACTGATTCGCCTTTTCGGCTTTAAAATTTAACAATTTTGTTCAAAATTCTTGTTTTTGGCAGATCATTAATCTTCTTGGTGAAAAATTCATTTTATTGATTGATAATTCATCTCTTTGATTGAAAATTTAACTATTTTGTTGAAAATTTATCGTTTTAGTTAAAAATTCAACCATTTGGTTTAAAATTTATCTCTTCTAGTTGAAAATAAACTATATATTTGAAAATGCAGATATTTTATTTAAAATTCATCTTTTTGGTAGAAAATAATTGTCTCGATTGAAAAAACATCTTTTTGGTTGAAAACTCATTTTTCTTGTTGAAGATTCATAAGTATAGTTGAAAATTCATTTCTTTGTTTGAAAATTTAACTATTTAGTTAAAAAAAATTTTTTTTGGTTGATCATTACTTTTTTCACTGAAAATTTAACTATTCCATTTTTTGTTCAAATTCATATTTCTAATTGAAAATTGATCTTTTATTGTTGAAAATTTAACTATTTTGTTGAAAATCCGTGTACTTTTTGAAAAATCGTCTTCTTGATAGAAAGTTATTCTTTTATAGGTTGCAAATTTATCTTTTTTGGTTAAAAATGTAATTGCTTGGTTGAACATTGATCAAAAATCGTTTGAAAACAGATAGAAGGCTAATTTTAACTCGAACAAAAATATTTAAAAATATGGGGAAAATTACTATTTTCACGATTCATTTGATTTGAGTTCAGCGTTTAAAAATATCCTCTCATTTTATAGTATGAAAAATTAATATGGAGGATTCCCGAAAATGTTTATAAAAAATATTGCCCAAAAATAGTGATAATTATTTACTGTTATTTGGAATCAACGTTGATAAATAGATTTTTAACTACACGCATTATGAATAGGTTGAATAATTATTTTCGAGTTTTATCCTAAAACAGCAATGCAGCGTGTCTAGACTCGGCCGGATGTTAATTTTCTCTTCCGGCATATTTTGCCGGATTTTAATTTCCCCTTCCGACATATTTGATCGTCAACTTAATTTCTTCATCGGCGGGATTCTAAACAATTCCAAAGAATTCATAACAAATTCTAAAGAATTCTAGTTTAATTCTAACAAGTTTAAAAATTCATCTCCGCAAAGTATGCCGGAGGAGAAAATTAAAATCCAGCAAATAATGCCGGAAAAGAATACAACGTTTTTAAAATCCTCAACTTTAAAATATTGAACTCTACTCTTCATTTGTATGATTTTTATCTTTTTCAATAACTCAATAATAAGTGATTTCTGTGAATCTAAGATATTTAAAAAAGGGTGTTAGTATTATTAAGCAATTTTTCATTTAAAATTTGTAGCTTGGGACGGGTGCGTGACAAAGACCTTTTACATATTATTTATTTATAATTTCTAATCTAAGTGGTCTGAAATTTTGAAACATTACTACATTGTGTTTTGATATAAGTAGGTTTACTGAGATAATTTTTAAAAAACTGGTCAACTTTTGGGCAATAACCCTTATAATAAATTTTGGAACTCAAATTCTAGTTAGAATGTAACCAGATCCGTGCAAAAATTTGCTCTATTCTCGGAAAGTAGAGTTACAAAGATTATGTTCTATTAAGGCGAAGCGAAGAGACGGACTGTTAATTAATTAACAAGCAGATTACAGAAGTCAGCACGTGTTATATCCGCCTACAGCAATTGAAAACTCTTGTCAGCACATTTATATCTTTCAGCCTTTTGTCTGATTTTAAACATGATGATCTCAATTTGCAGAAACTTTGTTCAAAAGTAAACAATTTAATTTATAAAGGAGAGATTGTCATTTGTCTTCGTAAATATAAAAAATTATTAATATATTTTGAAGATAAAATATATTTGAATATTTAATCACCTTCTATATAATAAAGAATAAAATAATATATTGATTCAACTTTTTCGTTAATTAACATTTATTTTTGATAAATCAAAATAAATCAAAGCCCTTCCAACCTTTTAATATTATAATAACAAATCGGACTTTTTTCTATAATATGAAAGAAATGTGCTCGCCTATAGAATAAGAGATCAATAAAAATAAGAGATGACTGCGTAATGAACAAAAATGAAAAATGCAACACTTTTATAAGAAACTAAAAATTCTATTAACGAAGAAAATGAAATTTGATTTAAAAATTAAATGTTATAAGAACAAGAGTATTTTAATTGAGTGTGAGATATTCCTATTCTCTCTCGCGACACTGTTCATTCAATCGTTTCAGATTTAAATTTTTATATTTTTTAAATGGAAGAACGAATATATCGCTGGATTCTTTACATATATAAAATATTTTTCGAAAATTTTAAAAGTTTTCAAAAATAATTCTACAGTACATTGTTCTTTGTGGATTGATTGAACAATAAATACAGAAACATATTACAGGGTGTTTTTTTAAACTTGAGACATCGAAATATCTAAAAAAATACGTATCCTATGAAAAAATATCAGTAATAAAAAATTTTATTTTCGAGGGGGAAAAGCGACTTTGAAAAAATTTACCCCACCCCCCAGTAGGCAGAAGTGGGGCTAACTTTGTAATTTCAAATGGGAACCCCAATTTTTTATCACAGATTTAGATTCTCCTTTATGAAATACGTAAGTTTTACTCGAAAAAATTTGTTCGATTCGGGGTTTTTTTTTGGGGGGATTTTTCGACTCCCTACCCCCCTCCTGGGGGGGGGGGGGTAAATTTGTTCAAAGTCGCTTTTCCCCCTCGAAAATAAAAAGTTTTTATTACGGATATTTTTTTCATACGATGCGTATTTTTTTTAGATATTTCGATGTCTCAAGTTAAAAAAACACCCGTATAATCAAGAGTATCCTCAATAATACTATATGGAAAAGTTGTCTTTTGTGGTATGAAACACTCCGCTATTAACAATTTTTTGTTTGGTCAACATTAAAGCCAAGCGCAACATCATAAAGTTAAAGACAATAATAATTTTTTTTATTTTTAATCTAAATTTCAAAGCCGTGGTGAAACCCGTTTCGGTGAAAGATTAAAAAGAGAATTAAAAGATGGATCGAATTTATAGAGTTTCACGTATTTCTTTAATATTATTTAGGTAAAAAAGACTTCAGAAATAAATATAGTAATATATCAAAATATAGTTTTTCAAAAATGACTGCTATATTTTCTTGTGTCTTTTTTGCCTCAATAATAATAAAGAAACACGTGAAACTCGAAATTCGATCCACTTTTTAATTTTCCTTTTACTTTTTCTCCCAAACGGTTGGCTGTACAAACAAAGTCAAACAATAGAAAAGGTGTAATTTTTCCAGATCTTCAACTTCATACCATAAAAAGGCTTTGAAATTAAAAAAAAAATTTGAAAAATAAAAAAAAATCGAAAAAAACGACCAAAATTCTCAAATCCCGATTTCCTGGTCCAGCGGCCACCCTGTTTTTGCAATATCTTTTTATTAATTTGACGGTTTGTCTTCAATTTAGGCTTACATTACACGCAGAATAGGGTTGGCCGAAAAAACTCAAAATGATTAGATTCATTGTTAATAGCACTGAAAAGTTTCTTTGTGGTATTACGAACAAATTCAAAAAAAAAAAATTCTCACCATTGGGCAAGTCAATTAAAAATTTTCAAATGTTGAATTTTTTAAATTTTTTGTGTTTGAAAAAAATTTGCTTTTAATTTTTTTTTAGGTGAAGTTTATGGAATTCAATAAATTGAGATGAAGAAAAATAAAGAAACAAATTTTTTCCTTTAAATACAATATTAAAAAATAATGAAAAAGCACTTTTGTTAAGTTGAACCAAAAGTTGCAAAAAAAATGTTTATTTTTTATTTTTCTATGCTCTTTTTAATAAACTAAAGAAACAACCACATATTTTTAAGTTTCAAACAACATTTGTTTTCTATATTTTTACGGATCCTGAAACAAGAGCCATTTTTACACAAAAAAGAACCAAATTTTTCTAACCGTATATTGCCGTGTAAAAATGGCTCATGTTTCAGGAACCGTAAAAAATAGAACATTTTTGTTTGAACTTTAAAATATGTACGTGTTTCTTTAGTTTATTAAAAAGAGCATTAAAGAAATGAAAATCTTTTTTTTTTGTAACTTGAGGTACAAATTAACAAAAGTGCATTTTTGTCATTTTTTAAAATATTATATTTCGACGAAAAAAAATTTTTCTTAATTTTTTTCCGTCTAAGGTCATTCAATTCAATAAACTTTACCGAAAAAATGGATACATTTTTTTTATATACAAACATTAAAGAAATTATTAGTTTGAAAATTTTCAGTCAATTTGCCCAATGGTAAAAAATTTGACGAAATATTTTATTTTGAATTTGTAATGCCACACAGAAACTTTTTCGTGCTATTACCAATAAATCTAATCATTTTGATTTTTTTTCGGTTCACCCTAACTTAGATTTTTACTAACTTTCGTGCTATTATGAACAATTTGGTAGAAAATTTAACTATGTGATTGATAATTCGTCTTGTTGATTACATCCAACTATATTTTATTTTAAATTACAATCTTTTTTGTTGAAATATCAACTATTATATTTTTCGTTAAAAATTCTTCTTTTTATGTTGAAAATTCAATTCTTTGGTTGATAGTTAAACTACTTTCTTAAATATTCATGTTTTTGGTTGAAGATACATAATTTTAGTTGAAAATTTGTTTTTTGTTGTTGTTAAAAACTACTTTTCTAAACTGAAAATTGAACTATTTTCTTGAAAATTCCACTGATTAGTTGTAAATTACCTTTTTTGTTAAAAATTCAACTGTTTTATAGAAAATTCGTCTTTTTGGCATGAGAATTCAACTATTTGTTGTAAAATTCAACTATTTGGTACAAAATAAACTGTTTTATAGAAAATTCGTTTTTTAATAATAATTGATCCTTCTCAATGAAAATTCAACTACTCCATTTTTAGCTAAAATTTGATCTTTTTGGCTTAAAAATTCAACCATTTAGTTTAAAAAATTGAGAAAAAAATATAAACTAAAAATTAAATTAAACCTGAACTAACATCGCATCCACTGTTCAAACCATTTAGTTGAAAGTTTATGTAATTTATTGAAAATTCGTCTTTTTGGTAGAAAATTAATCTTCTTGGTTGAAAGTTCAACTATTGGGTTAAAAACGAGGAGTTGACAACTCGACTGATTGGGTGCACACCTACTTCTGGATACTTCAGGATATTTCAATAACTTCAGAAGATTTCACTGACTTTAGGCGATTTCAAGTGACTTCAGGAGAAATCTAGTGACTTCATGTGAATTCACGTGACTTCGTGTGAATTCAAATGACTTCAGATACATATTCCAGGAGATTTAAAGTGACTTCAGGAGAATTCAAGTGACTTTAAATGAATTCAGGTTATTCCAAGTGAATTCAAATAACTTCAGATATGTCAGGAGATTTCAAGTGACTTCAGGAGATTTCAAGTGACTTCAGGAGAATTCAAGTGACTTCATATGAATTCAAATGACTTCAGATATTTCAAGAGATTTC
>CAKNYM010052527.1:194795-231437 GCA_932195095.1 Andricus curvator | reverse complement strand
TATTTCAAGAGATTTCAAGTGACTTCAGGAGAATTCAAGTGACTTCAAATGAATTCAGGTGATTTCACGTGACTTCATGTAAATTTAAATGACTTAAGATATTTCAGGAGATTTCGAGTGACTTCAGAAGAATTCCAGTACTTCAAATGAATTCAGGTGATTTCAAGAGACTTCACGTGAATTCACGTGACTCCAAGTGAATTCATTTGATTTCATGTGAATTCAAATTAGGACAGATATTTCAAGAAAATTCAAGTGACTTTTCAAATGAATCCATATACATATTTCAGATATTTCAGGAGACCAGGATATTTCATTAAGTGTACACCTGCCTTCACGAGTTGTCAACCCGGTTACAAATATATGTATTTTGTTGAAAATTCGTCTTATCTGATAGAAAATTAACCTTCTTGGTTTAAAATTCGACATTTTGGTTGAAAATTCAACTGTTTGGTTGAACATTCAACTGTTTTGTGGAAAGCTCATCTTTTTAGCTTGAAAATTCCACATTTTAGTTGACATGTTTACATTCTCATCAGAGAAGGTATTAGATTTGTGTAAAATTTGACCCCCTCCGTTTTTGTCAAATGTCCACGTTTTGAGACATTCTGAACCCAAAAAACAGGTTTTCGCGAATGTGTCTGTCTGTATGTGTGTGTGTATGTAGATTTTTATTTTGCTAGCACGATAACTTTCGAAAGAATTGACAAATTGGATTGGGCTTTGGTATACTCTTCAAGTGTCCTAAAATGAAGGTCAAGTTCGTTAGCCATACATTTTGGATAAAAATTCAGAAGTGAGCGCTTTTTCAAAATTTTTGAGACCACTTTTTCTAAATTTAAAAATTCAATGTACGGATGTTCGTAGTACTCAAAAAGACAAACAATTTATCATAATGACTTTTTTTGATAAAACAAAAATTACTGGAGTTATAGCATTTACAAAATTCAAAAAAACAAACACAACCTACAATATTTTTATGATACATTTTTTAATTTTTTCGAAAAATCGAAAATTCACATTTTTATCGCACAAAAAATAATGAAAAATCAAAGCTTCCATTTTGTGGTCTAAATATACAAGATACGAAAAAAGATAAATAGACGAAAATTGTGCAATCAAAAAAGACCTACAAATTTGTTATCAATCACTTTTTGGTGGAACGCGTAGTTTTTGTTTCATTTGTAAAAAACTGATTTAACAATAAAATAAATTAAATTTTTGGACAAACGACATAAACCACGAAAAAAATTAATAGACAAAAATTGTTCACTCAGAAAAGAGGTACACATTTTTTATTAATCATTTTTTAAGAAGATGCGTAATTTTTGTTTCAAACGTGAAAAATAACATTACCAATAAAAAAAATTGTGGAAAAACGACGCAAGGTACGAAAAAAGATGAATAGACAAAAGTTGTTCAGCCAAAAAAGATCTACAAATTTGTTATAAACTTTTGTTATGAAAATACATTTAAAATAAAAATATCAACTTTTTGGAAAAATGATACACGCTGCAATAACATTTTATCTAACAAAATTTTTCGCCTAAATTACATTTACACATTTTCTTAGAACCACTTTACGCTAGGATGCATATTTTTGGTTCCAATCGTAACAAATTACATTGAACATACACAAATTAAATTTATGGAAAAACGACACACGCTGCAATAAAATGCATAATAACAAAATTGTTTTTTTTTATAGGATTTATTTATTGAAATGATATAAAATTTTCACAGTAGCTAAGGATAAAATTAAATGCAAAATCAGGACCAAATATTAAATTAATCATGATAAATACAATTCGTACTTTTATTTTGCAATATCTAAATAAGCAATCACAGACCGACGTACAGAAATAAATGTAATATACATTTGAGATAATAATATTGAACACATAATGTAGAAAATTTTGCATTTTGGACAAAGTCGAGTGCGAAGCACGAGGTACGTGATGAGAATGTATTCGTTAAAGCCGAAGTAGCTTTAACAAAAGAGAATTCACAATCACCAAATTACAGTTGTCGATACTTTGGCCTTTAATTTCAAAAGGTCTGTGCACAAATGTGGGGGAAATACAAAGACCGAGCGCGTAGCGCGAGGTAAATACAGTATCGAGCGCGAAGCGCGAGAATCAACAGTCGCGCGCCCTGGGCGCGCTCAAACTTGCGAGCCGCGCGCACAGTGCGAGACGAGAATGTGCCCGCGAGGCCGACAGATTTTGTTGTCTTTATTGACTGAAAAGTCTTTCTGGGTTGAAAATTCGTCTTTTTGATTCGAAAACTCATCTCTTATGGTGGAAAGTTTATCTTCTTTGGTTAAAAATGAAACTGTTTGGATAAAAATTAATCTGTTTTGGTTAAGGATTCGACTATTTTACGATATGTTGTGATTCGTTGACATGCCGGGCATATTATTTTAGCCAATTTTATCGAAAAAGTTCTAAAATGTGTTTTTAAAAAATGAAAAGAAAAAGTGGCTTTAGCGGACAACTGTCAGAAAATGGTGTATTTAGTGTCATTTTTTTGAAATAGTAGCACAACAGTGCCATAGCTTAAAAAAAAGTGTCAAATAGTGTCAATAGTGTGGTTAGTTCGAGGAAGGAAATGATAATAAAAATTTCTAGACATTTTTCAAAATTCCAGGACTTTTCCAGGTTTTCCAGGTTCTATTCTATGGCAACGCTGCAATTAATACATCATCCCCAAAGGCCCGCAGGATGTTTGAGGGAGTGTCGAGTAGACTGCAAATAGCAATCATACGTCGACTTATCTGTCGCCAGGACATCCACAATATACAGGGTGTGCAACAATAAAAAGTATTTGGAGCGTGAAAAGGCTAGGCATCGACACACCCATGATTTGATAGACGAAATTCATTGAATCACTTTCTTCTATCCTACGTTTAATACTAATACAATGTTAAATTTTTTAATAAAGGTGCAACAACAACATGTATAAGTTTTAATCGCAAAACAGTCGAAGCAGGTTTGTCAACTCTTTTTAACGAGAACAGCTGCTCTGACAGAAGATAAAAATTCCGCTTCTACTTAGAAATAAATGCTAATGAAACAGATATGCGGGCAAACGTCCCTGGGTCTTTTAAGCGTGAAACATTTTAGATCTTGCCATCGAGAATCTTTAAAGTTGAAATATTATCAAAAGTGGATGAACTTCTTAATTGAAAAGAATAAAAATTAAACCTCAAATTCAAAAAGTCCCAAAAATTATAGCTTTGAAAATTAGGTGCCCGAAATTTGAAGAACCGAAAAACTTAAAATGTTTTTCAAAACTTTCAAAGTGAACTTTTTCAAAAATGTAAAGATGTCTTGAATGTTAAGCGAACAAAAAAGCATTCACGAAATACAAGCTATTTTTTGCTCGATTCTTTGACTTGAAGGTTCAAGCATAATTTTTGAAAAGAAGACACTTGTTCTTTAAAGAAAAATGATTTTCTATGAAAATGGTATAAGTCCTTAAAGTTTAAAAAACCCTAAAAATAACGTTTCACACAATTTAGGAAATTAAAAATAAAATGCTATTCAAAAACTAAAAGCACATGCAATTTGAATTGTGAAAAAATAATACACATGAATATGTATCAAAAGAAAGTCGGTATGTGAAATATTCTTAATTTAATGTCTGGGAAACAACAAATTAGAATTTATAAGGAAAACCCTTATTTTTTCGACTTCTTCCGTACTATTTATTCAGAATAATTGTATACAATAACGTTTCGGAAACGGACAGATTACCTCATCAGAATACCTTTTACATTTCGCAGAATTTAAAAGTTGTTCGTGAGAAAATAGTCATATTTTCCGGAAACAAATATATATATATATATGGAGAAGAAAGTCTAAAAAAGCGATCGTAAGATTGGCTCAAGTGCTTCTTTTTGGAAAAAAGATGGACCTGTATGATGTAGAAACATGTTGATATTCAACTTGGATTAACTATCCGAAAAATAAAAAGAAGTTATTATAGTTTAGTTAAAAATTAAAGTAGTAGAAGGAAGGTCTCCTTATACTTTAATTTTATAAGAATAGTCATATTTCAAACAACTTTTTAAATTCTCCAAAATCTAAAAGGTAATCTGATGAAGGAATCATTTTCGAGATTTTTACTTTTAGAATTCACTTGATTTGGAAATGATTTTAGGCTTAGGCTGCTTTTCAATTTTTGTTTTAAATTTGGATGTTGGGATACTTGAAAAATGGTAGGTGTTTTCAATTTAAAAATTGTCAGGGTCTAACTTTTTTATAGGTACATTTTTGTACACTTACAACACAGTAGAAAAGAATACAAACGTATAATGAAATTCTAAAATTCAGACATCGACGTCTTAAATGCAGAGAAATTTGTACTGAATTTCAGTTCACCTTCTGAATTTGAGGTCGGAAAAATTTAAGGTGTAACAATTTTAAGTATTCTTTTTTACTGTAAAATTGCAGAAGATTTTAATATTGAAGATTTAAAAATATTTAACCGCTTTCAGATTTATGGTGTTTTTTAATTTAGGACGCTTATAATGTTCTCCATATTCATTTTTTGTAAAAGGTTTTTCGGTTTTTAATTTATTATTATTATACAATTTTCAGATGTCTTACTTAATCTAGAAGAAATTTAGAAATTTCTAACTTAACAAAAATATAATTTTGAAGTTGAATATATCAGTGTGTTAAATTATAAAATAACAGCTGTAGAGGTTTCTAAAAATTAATAATCTTAGGTCTGCAATACTAGAATTTCTCACAGAAAAATAACTCAGTTAAAAAAAATACTGATAAATTAAGAACAAATTTGAATCACATGTACTAGGATTTTTTTTATAAATTGGTGCTTCTTATAATTTGGATGAGTTTTAGACTCTTTTGAATCTCAGGGTATTTCATTTTCGAAATTTTTTGGACTTTGAGAACGCACTTGGTTTTAAAATACTTTTAGGTTCAGGTTACTTTTTCATTTTTTTATTCTGATTTTTAGATGCTTGCAAATTTTGGGTATTATTTAATTTTGAAACTTCAGTTTTTAAATGTTGAAACTGAACAAATTCTCATACAGAACGCGTTCAGTTCATAAACCCTTTCAAGTCTGAAGATTCTTTCGGTTAGACAAAAATAATTTCTCTTCGATTTTTAAAAATATGTTGTATGAAAATATTAAAAAAATATTTTTTTTTTCAATTGGAAGAGACAACAATAATTTAAATATAAATAATCTAATTAATTTACTTTAATCTAATCTAGCATAATAATAATATAATAAATCTCTGCATGTAAAATTCTTCCACGCTGTATTTTTTCGAGATTTTTGCGTCTTTAATAATCTTTTAATAAGTTTTCTTAACATTTTTTATACATTAATTCTTTTGTCAGTAAACCAAGATCTTGAAAACCTTTCTTATTCGAAAGGCTTTTAATTTTTGAGCGGTGGACATTCGGAATCGATTTATATTTTACACATATAAATTTTTTCGAATCACCAAAAAAATAAAGTCGTCTTTTTTTAAAATTATATTTAGAGATTCCGCAAGCTCCATGAAGTTGAACACGTATTTCCCATAAGAAAAAGAAAATACATTTTTGTAAATTTTATACAGAATCATCAATATTAAGTGCATCGAGTTGAAGTCTGTTTTATAGGATCCCAAAAAAACCTGATAAGTGAAAAATTTGGTTTTGCGAATTTTTGGCGCTAATTATAATTTTTTTAATTTTTTACAAATGAAAATTGATTCTAATACATGAAATACTACTTTCTACTGATAATTAGATGTTCACATACATTGTTTAAGCAATTTATTATTGTTTTTAGCAATTTTTGGTATATTCAACTTTTCAGTTAGGGCGAGGCCGAGGGCGAGGCAATATTCTATTAAATTTAGCATAAATAATTGTTTACACAATTTTTTATAATTCATAATAATATTCTCTTAGAATAATGCTAGAAAGTTACAGTTTTTTCTGAATTTTTCCACTTTTTGTCCACTTTTCAATTAGAGTGAGGTAATAATTAATTTTAATTAATAAAATCAATTGTTTAAACAATTTATTATTATATTAACTAATATTCTCTTTCAATCATGCTAGATAGTTGCATTTTTTCTGAAATTTTTCACTTTTTATCAACTTTTCACACAGTGAGGTAATATTATTGCAAGTTAACGAACATAATTATGTAAACATTTACTATTGTTTATAACTATCTTCTCTTAGATAATTGCTAGAAATTTGCGGTTTTTTTCTGAAATTTTTAACTTTGCTTTGGCGTTTTAGTTATGAATAAATAATAAATAAACAATAGAGAGAATCATTTTTTAAAGAATCTCTTTCTTTTTTGTGAGTATACTTGTCTGAAACAAAACAAATATTTGAATTATCTTTCAAGTTTTCTATTTGGATCATATTATATGTAAATCTTTGTATTAGTGACTGAGAGCCTTTTTGTTCAGATAAATATTAATATTTATAATTTGTTACTAACTAAAGTAAAAGAAAAGCTGAGAATCTCAGAAAATCCGCAACTTTCTAGCATTACTCTATAAGAGAATATAGTTATAAACAATAATAAGTTTTTTAAACAATTATGTTTGTTAACTTGCATAATTATTATCTCACTAAGTAAAAAGTGGACGAAAAGTTTAAAATTTCAGAAGAAACCCTCAACTATCTATCATTACTATAGAAGGAGATAGTTATAAAAAATAATAATTTGTTTAAATAATTATTTTGGTTAAATTGCATTAATTTTTACCTCACTCTAAGTGAAAATTTGACAAAAAGTGGAGAATTTCATGAAAAAAACCGCAACTATCTAGCATTACTATAGGATAAGATAATTATAAACATTAATAATTAGTTTAAACAATAATTGTTGATAAATTTAATTAATTATTACCACACTCTAATGTAAGTAAAAAGTGGACAAAAATTTGAAAATTTGAGAAAAAACTGCAACTTTCTAGCATTATTTTAAGAGAATATCATAATACATAATAATAAATTGTTTCAACAATTATTTCTGTTAAATTTAATTGATTATTCATTCGATGTAATTGCAGAGTTGAAAATACGTGGGAAAATTCGAAAAAAAACCGCGACTATCTAGCATTATTATAGGAGAAACTAATTACAAACAATAATAATTTGTTCAAACAATTATTTTTGTTAAATTTCACTTATTATTACCATATTCTGAGTAAAAAGTAGACGAAAAGCTGAAAATGACAACAACTAAAAACCGCAAATTTTTACTATTATTCAAAGAAAATATTATTAAAAATAATAATATATTGCTTAAACAATTATTCTTGTTAATTCGAACAATTTATTATCTCACTCTAATTGAAAAGTGGAGAAAAAGTGAAAAATTTCAGAAAAAGCTACAACTTTCTAGGATTATTCACAGAGAATATTATTATAAATAATAATAAATTGTTTAAATAATTATTTGTGTTTAATATATTTGATTAGTGCGGCGCTCTAATTAAAAAGTTGAATATGCGTTTTTTTCTGAATTTTTTTACTTTTTGTCCATTTTTCAATTAGAGTTCAATTGAATTTAACAGACGTAATTGTTTAAACAATATAATATTTAAAATAATATTCTCTTAGAATAATGCTAGAAAGTTGCAGTTTATTCTCAAATTTTCCACTTTTGGTTCACTTTCAAATTATAGTAGGGTAATAATTAAATCAAGTTAACAAACATAATTGTTTAAACAATTTTTTATTATTCTTAATAATATTCTCTTCACTTAATGGTAGAAAGTTGCGGTTTCTTCTGAAATTTTTAACTATTTGTATATTTTTCACTTGGAGTGACTTATTAATTATTGAGGATGAGCAAAAATAATTGTTTAAACCAATTATTATTGTTAATAACTATCTTCATCTATATTAATGTCAGTTAGTTGCGGTTTTTTTCTGAAATTTTTTACTTTTTGTCCACTTTTCACTTATAGTGAGGTAACAATTATTGCAAGTTAATAAAAATACTTGTTTGAACAATTTATTATTGTTTATAACTATCTTCTCAAAGATAAGTTCTAGAAAGTTGTGGTTTTTTATGAAATGTTTAATTTTGCTTTGCCGTTTTAGTTATGAACAAATAATAAAAAAGCATTAGGGAGAAACATATTTTAAACAATCTGTTTCTTTTTTGTGAATATATTTGTCTGGAGGGAAGGGGGGGGGGCAATATCAAAATATGTTAAATTACAAATTTTTCTTTTGCGCTTTGCAATCAATTTCTTGTTGTAATTTAAAACAAAACTTTTACAAGTCATTTACAGACCTAGTCCTCCCACCTACTCCTACTTATTATTCCACTACGAATATTTTTTTCAAAATAAGCAGGAAAAATATTCATAATTGAAAAATAAAATTCCGAAACAACTTCACTTTTCGGCTCATTAGAGACAAGAATAAAATAATGGAAAAAAGAGGGAGAAAAAGGGAAAAAGTCAACCAAAAACCAACCTCTCAGTTTTTCCTTTCTCCGTCCTTTTATACTACAAGGGGACCAACATGTTTCGAGGTCAATTTAAACCTCCTCATCAGGGATTATTTATAGGGAATAACTAAAGGTATGAAAAATTAATATAACCTGTAAAGAAAATATTAATTAAAAATTAATTAAGTTTAATACAATGAAAATTATTTATTGAGAAATTGATTGTTTAATAGAAAAGAATTATATTAAACTTAATTAATTTTTAATTAATATTTTCTTTAAAGGTTATATTAATTTTTAATACCTTTAGTTATTCCCTATAAATAATCCCTGATGAGGAGGTCTAAATTGGCCTCGAAAAATGTTGGTTCCCTTGTTCCTATTATAAAAAGTACATGCATTTCGGCTAACTTCATGCGTAGTCCCTAAACCCTATTGGTCAATTCAGTTAGCCATCCTATTATAAAAAGTACATGCATTTCGGCTAACTTCATGCGTAGTCCCTAAACCCTATTGGTCAATTCAGTTAGCCATCATATTATAAAAAGTACATGCATTTCGGCTAACTTTATGCGTAGTCCCTAAACCCTATTGGTCAATTCAGTTAGCCATTGACATATAATGTAAGTCACAGCAGGTCACAGTAGAATCAGCCAATCAGCTGTCGACAATCGGGAGCAAGATTCGATAACTCGATAATTCAAGTAGGCGCAAATTTCAAAAGTCAACATTTCTGGATTAATTATTAGAATGAATTAATAAAATAGTTGAAAATTAAGAATACAATGAAAAATAAGTCGAGTTAGTTATAATTCATTGTTAGTCACTCTAAACATAGGGGAAAGGGAAGAAAGTGTTTTCAAAATGAAAAACAAAATCAAAATTTTGAGTTATCTCGAAAACGGTGCGAAATGCGCGAAAACTGACAACATTTTCAGGGTTTACTAAAGTTCTAAAGTTTACTAATGTTCCAAATTCGAAAAAAGAAACAAAAATTTTGATTTATCTCTAAAAGGGTCACAGATACGTGAAAAGAAACAACATTTTCAGGGTTTCAAAGAGGGGAACCGCTTTCGACCAAAACTTTAATGTTTTTGCAGAGGGGGTTTGTTTTCGACCAACTCAAAATAACCCAACTTAAAGATTTTTAAGTACAAAAAAAAAAGAAAATTTTGAGTTATCTTGAAAACGGCGAGAGATACGCGAAAACTGACAACATTCCAGTATACAGATTTTCGAAATTAGAAAAAATCAAAATTTTGAACTATCTCGACAACGGTCAGATGTACGTGGGAACTAAGTAAATTTTAAGTTTCTTGTGGAAGGGGTTTGTTTGCGACCAACTCGAACTAACCCAATCAAAAGATTTTTAAATGACAACAAAAAATTAAAATTTTGAATTTTCTTTGAAAATGATGATAACAGTAAACAGATTATAAAATTTTTTTTAATTCTAAAATTTAAATTATCTTGAAATCGGTCAGAGATTTGTAAAAACTAATAATTACAAAGAACTCAAACTAACCCAATAAAAAGTTTTTAAAAATTCAACACCATAATACAAATGAATTTTTCACAAAAAGTTGAATTTTCAGACCAAAAATATGCATTTTCCATCAGAATAATTGAATTTTCGACCCAAAAAGAAGACGAGAAGTGAACTTTCAACTTTAAAAAATCAATTTTCTAACAAAAATGGAATAGCAACTTTTTCAGTAAAAAAATTCATTTTCAACAAAAAAACTAATTTTCAACAAAATAATTAATTTTTTAACTAAAGAAACTTATTTTTAACTAAAATAATGAATCTTTAACCAAAAAAATGAATCTTCAACCCAAAAGGTGAATTTTCTACCAAAAAAAGATACATTTTCAACAAAATAAATTAATTTTCAACCAAGAAGATTAAATGTCTATCAAAAAATATAAATTTTCGACGAAAAATATAATAGTTCAATTTTCAGTTAAAAAATTAATTTTTAATTTTTAAAAACTAATTTTCAATCACAAAAATTAATTTTCAACCAAGAATATTAATTTTTTTTAAATACATGAATTTTGAAACAAATTTTTAATTTGTAAAGGAATTTTCAACCAAAAAGGTTAATTAGTCCAGAATATTAATCTTCTTGGTGACTAATTCATCATTTTGGTTGAATATTCATTTATTTTGTTAAAAACTATAGAAATTTTCATCTTAATAGCTGAATTTTCAAGTGAAGAAATTAGAAAAATTCACTTTCACCACAAAAAAAAAACGAATTTTCAACAAAATAGTTTAATTTTTAAGCAAAAAAATTATTTTTTAACTAAAATAATGAATCTTCAAAAAAAATGAATTTTTAACCCAATAGTTGAATTTTCAATTGAAAGAAAGGTTTTTGTACAAAAAAAAACAACAAATTTTCAACAAAATAGATGAATTTTCTACCAAACAAATGAATTTTCGACAAAATAAGGGAATAGTTAAATTTTCAGTAAAAAATCTAATGTTCAGACGAAAAATTAATTGTCAACCAAAAAGATTAATTTTCTACCAAAAAACATCAATTTTTAACAAAATAAATGAATTTTCCACAAAAAAAAGTGAATTAGTCACCAAGAAGATCAAGATATTCTATCATCAAAGACAACGTTTCGAAAAAATACAGAAATTTTCAACCAAATAGCTGAATTTTCAATATAAATGTTAAATAAAACATGGAATAGTTAAGTTTTCAATTAAAAAAGTTAATTTACAACAAAAATTTCAAAAAAATAGTTCATTTTTGAATTAAGAAGTTATCAAATCAAGATATATTTGGACAAAAATCCTGGAACCAATGAAATATTGACAATGATTTGATCAAGAACTTATTTAAATACCTTGTCAATTCCACATTTTTCTGTTTTTCTAAAATGTATTCATATTGAAAAATTATAATTTTTAATAGAACTAGCAAAGATTAACCGGTTGTGGTAAGTTTTGGTTTTCAAAGTTATTATTTAAATGTAAATAGTGCAATGAAAATATGCAACAATGGTTATTTTTCTTTTATTGTAAAAATTCCATTTTGAGTGTTATTTAACAATAATTTGGATTTTTTCTCAGTTTGCACCTGAACATAAATAATGGGACATTTTTCTTAATCTTGAAGGTTAAAAATAAATTTTTTATAAAAAAATAAACAATATATTGGAAAATGAACCGAGTTTTTTTCTAAAGACAGGATAATTATTGCGCGCGTTCACGGAAAAAATGTATCCGTAAAAAAGTCACGAACTAGTAGCTAGGTCTCGGATATGAGAAAAATTCATCGGATCTTTATGTATTTTCGTAAATAACCTCCGAACTTTGAGAAAGATTGACGAACTCGATGTGAATATTCTAAAACGGTTCATCACTTTTTTTTTACCTGAATAATTACAAAAATATTACGAGTGATTGGGAAAAGATTCTCAGAGCACTCACGAGCTTGCCCGACAAATCTGGGAACTCGAAACTAAGTTCGCCTTTACGTAGCCCACACACACACTCTCCCAAACGCGCGGTGCGTGTGTGCGCTCCTATGTGTGCCTCGAGCTCGTCGGATGAGTGGCTAGAAATGTTATAATACCTATTTTGTTTGGCCTTGATGGCTGCGCGTGTTTACGCACTCCTGGTTTATGTTTAGAAACTTGTGAGTCAGCAGTCTTTGAGGGTTCGATTCTTCTGAGTTGCGAATTTATAAATTGATATAAAATTAAATCGCACAAATAAAATTTTTCCTCTTTATATTTCATTCTGAAATTTTCAGGAACTATTCGTAGGAAATTCGAACTGTTCGTAAGAAACTTCGAAATTTATCCATATATTTCTCATAGAAATAAGGATGTAATGTTTCATTTTTTTATCTCGTATCCGAGACCTAGCTACAAGTTCGTGACTTCTTCACGGATAAATTTTTTCCGTATAGCGGGCACAATGTTCTAGTAGTATAAAAGGACGGAGAAAGGAAAAAGTGAGAGGTTGGTTTTTGTTTGACTTTTTCCCTTTTTCTCCCTCTTTTTCCCATTATTTTCTTCTTGTCTCTAATGAGTCTAATGAGCCGAAAAGTGAGGTTGTTTTGGAATTTTATTTTTCAATTATGAATATTTTTCCTGCTTATTTTGCAAAAATTATTCGTAGTGAAATGAAATTCTTTTCAATCTTAACTAACTTTTGTTATTGGAAGAAAAAAAAATGAACTGTCCGTCTTGGTGCTCCACAGTCCACCCTATATAAAACAAGGACCCTCGTCGCAGGATCAATAGGTAAGAACGTAGTAAAGTAACCAGACCCTTCTTCGCAAGGCTTTCAATGCGTCTTACATGTCCCCAGCTTGGTGATCCTGCTTCCAATCTCAACATACTCACATACGACGACCCGTACGTTCAAATAATACATATGAGCTCGTGATTCACGTGCAAGGGCTGTCAGCTGCTGAATGGTAAGAGCCTGCATTGCATGCCATAGGCATGGCTGGGCATGGCTGAAATGGGTACACCGGATGAATAGAACAAGGATCCAGAAAGTGACCGTCCGCTTATATTATACTTTATGGGAAAGATACCAAAAAGGGACCATCAAAGCGTACCAAATTCTTTCTTTGTCTAAGCTTTTCTTACTTTCCTAGCTTCGAAACCTCCATAAAACCCGAGATAAAACCTGATATTCTTTTGTCGATCACGCGAATAAAGAAACATAGGCCCCACTATAAATGGCGCTTCTGTATTTCTATCAAACGAAAATTGACACGCGTTGGAATTTCTGATGTAAGGCGTGTCTGTGGTTCTTTCAGAGTTCTTCTATAAATTTAATTTAGGGCATATTCGATTTTTAAAATAGGTCTCGACGTGAAGTCTCTAGGTCGTTTTGATTAAATTTGGAACACCTTCGATCATGCTGAATCCCTTGACATTTCTTGGGATTTGTGATTCATTTCAGCAGAGTAAGAAAATACTTGAAACTGAATTTGAGACTCAACTATGCTGAATTTAAGGCGAAAGAATTTTAGGATGTAACAACTCTCAGCATTCGTTTTTACCGTGAACATTTTTTCGGCAAACAAGAGTTTTATTATCAACTAAAGCATTTTATTTACGCTTTTATTTGAAAATGATACAAGATCAATTCTTTTTCATTCCATTCGAAATATCGTCTCTTTCAAAATTTTACCTAATCTAAACTTGTTTGATTTGGGACGTTTTCAATTAAAAATTGTTCAATATATGTCTTTTAGCGTGCATTCACGTCTCTAGATTTTTATTTCCAAACATTAAAAACATTAAATAATTTTAAAATCAATTATGAACCAAGATTTTAAATATTAATTTTTACAAATATTTGAAACAGCAATTAATAATTTCGCATTGAAAGCGTTTAAAATCTAAAAAAAATCTTATATAATTTTTAAATAAAAGCGTTTAAAATTGAAAAAAATTATAACAGAAAATTTTTAAAAATTCAGACTAAAATATTGAAAATTGGACGATTTCATTAGAAAGGAACTGAAATTGAATCATTTTTAATTCAAAGCGTTCAAAATTGAACAATTTTATTTTATCTTGAAGAATCTCGATATTAAATGATTTTAAATTAAAATTTCGAAATTAGCACAATTTCAAAGCGATAAAAAATTTAATATTTTCAGGCTAAAATTTTGAAAATTGGATCATTTATAATTCAAATGAATTGAACTTGTATTATTTCGAATTAAAATCGTTAAAAATGGAATAATTTAACATTGAAAACTTTTGAATTTAAATAGTTTTCATTTCAAAGCGATTAAAATTTTACAATTTGAAACTGAAAACTAAATGAATGATTCAATGTCAAACCTTCCGAAACTCTAGAATTAGACATTTTTATTGCATACAAAAATTATAATTTAACATTAATAGTAATTAGACAAATTTTTTAATATCAAAAAATAATTCACGGTTATTTTCACCGTTGAAAATGGAAAATTTTTCATTTATAAACCTTTAAAATTGAATTATTCTGAAAAAAATGTTCAAAATGGAAAGTAATTTTAAATGGGAAACATTAAAAATGAAAAAAAAACTAACACAGAACGATGATAATTAAACGAAATTGTACAACTTTTGTATACTCAAACCCTTTAAAATTCCCATTTTTTGAGTAAATTCAACCCTCCGCCACACAGGTGGGTCGTTTACGACTGAGTCCAATTTTTCCGCTTAAGTAGTTGATTAATTGATTAGTTTATTAATAAATAAATTAAATAATTAGTTGATTGATTAATTGAATAATTAGTTGATTTTCCCGCTTAAGTAAAAAAACATGTGTGACGGAGGGTTAAATAGTTTAAAAAATTCAGATTGGTAATTACATATTTTTTAAATTAAAGAATTTCAATTTTAATTGCATAATTAAAATTTATGAAAGGGTAAAATTGGAAATTTAGCGTTCAACCTGAAAATTCAGAACTCAAAAAGTGTAACCATTCTTTAAGTCAAAAGACGAATTTTCTGTAAAATAGTTGAATTTTCAACAAAAAAGGTAATTTTCAACCACAGTCGCATATTTAACAACAACAAAAATAAATTTCAAACCAAAAAGTTTTCCAGTTGAAAAGATCTATTTTCAACAAAAAATGGAAAAGTTACATTATCAGTTAAAAAAATTAATTTTAAACAAAGCAAAAACGAATTTTCGACCAGAGTTGAATTTTCAACTAAAATGATAAATCTTTAAAAAATTATTTTTTAACAAAGTTAATTTTAATTTAATTTAACAAAATGAAAAATAAATTAGGTTCAACCTTCAACCAAGTAGTTTAATTTTCAACCAAGAAAGATGAATTTTCGACGAAGAATGTAATAGTAGATATTTCTACTGAAAAATATTTTAATTAAGAAAAAAAACAGTTTAATTTGATCCAAAAGGACGAATTTTCAATCAAAATGGATGACTTTTTAACATAATTGTTGAATTTTCAACAAAATAAAAAAATTTGTAACTAAAAATATAATGGTCAGGAGGAAGCAACTGCAAAAAGGAAATGGAAATAGAAATAGAAGAAAAATAAATTAGTAACAAGAATCAAGGTGGCCGCAAAACTTAATTTTTAAATGCCCTAATTTTTCCCTGACCATTAATATTCAAAAACTAAATCGTATATCCCTTTCGGGGTAAACGGGACTCACTCGGTTCTAGCCTCGTTATATATATAGCGGTAAAAAAGGGGGCAGGGGGTTTAGATTTTTAGATTAATCTAGAATTCCCGTGTTGTTTATTTAAATAACACGTTCGTTCCGCAACACTGCTCGGACCCAGGTCACTGATCAATCTATCTAGCAAGCACCCCAGGCGAAGAGCTTCACAAAGTCATCATGTAAAGCTCTTCATGCGGGCCCATTTGTATACAACGTATTTCGTTTCAGGTAATCTTTAATATTTTTAAAGCAGAATACTTTTGCAAGATTTTTTTCAAAATCCCTGATGTTTCCCTGATTTCAGACTCTGGAAAGATGTTTCTGTTGCGCGTCCTGTTATGAAAAGCCGTTGGGTGTTTACGTTTTTAAAGTTAAATACATCATTGGCGAATGTTCGATGTGCGTTTCTGCGAAGTCCAGGAAAAGCCAGTCGTAGACGTAACAATGCAATGGTGCAATATGAATTTATTGCACGTAGATGTACGCGAGACGACATGCAATAATAAGGTGCCGTGCATCGATTTCCTGACGAGTGGAAACAAATCCGTTTCACCGTCTGACGAACAATGGCGATAATTCAATCTAGTCGTAAAATTCGCCGGGAAATTCTCCTTTGACTATAGAAACTTCCTCCCAATGGATTTAACTGAAATTGCCTCCGCGGAAAGGAAGTACTTCTGCATTCTAACATCCATCACTATTTCGCGAAAACATCGTTAATTTCTTATCGCTTCAAGTTTTTTAATTACGTGAATTTAATTAAAAGTTTTATGTATGATATCACTTAAGTTCGCACAGTTTATAAACTAAAATGTATAACATACTTTTACATTACTCAAAGGGGCCGTGCATAAATTACGTAAAATCTTTTGGGTAGGGGGGTAGGTTAACAATTTGTCTATGCTGTCTTAAGGGGGGGGGGGCAGTGGTTAAAAATATTTCTAACGTAAGATATTTTAAAGTCTGCGAATCACTAAAACAAATGTTAAATATATTTCATTTTAAATAGCTCTTTGTCAGCTGTTATTTTCTAAGAAAAAAATCCGGTTTTCTAACCTAATATTTTCATATATATATTTATTTACATATTTTTATTTTTATTACATATATTTTCATATAATATGTTCACAGTCTTTGCCATTTTTCTCGTTTTTCCACTTAAATGCGAACTGCATTGAAAATTCAAATTGAAAGTTCATACTTTTCGGTCCACTGTTAAATTTCAGGTTAAGGTTCTTTTTTTGGGTTAAAAATTGTATTATTTGGTTCAAAATTTAATAATTTTTTGAAAATTCAACAATTTTGTTAAAAAGTCATCCCTTTTGGTTGAAAATTCAACTATTTTGTTGAACATTCGTATTTTCGGTTTGAAAATTCATCTTTTTTTATAGAATTCTGATCTTTTTAGTTAAAAATGCAAATACGTGGTTGAAAATTAAACTGTGTCGGTCGAAAATTAGATTTTTTGCTGAAAATGTATCTTTTTTAGTTTAAAATTTAACTATTTGGTTAAAAATGATTGTATTTTGTTAAAAATTAATCCTTATTGGTAGAAAACTAATCCTCTTGGTTGAAAATTTTACTACTTGTTTGCAAATTTATGTATTTTGTTGAAAATTCGTCTTTTTTTGGCAGAAAATCAATTTTTTTGAAATAAAAATGCAACTGTTTGGTTGAAACTTAATATGTTTCAGTTGAGGATTGAAGCATTTTGTTAAAAATTCGCCTTGTTTGGTTAAATTCAACTGGTTTTGATTTAAAATAAAAAATTTTTTGGTTGAAAACTCAACTCTTTGGTTGAAACTTGAACTGCTTTCTTAAAAATTCAACTTTTCCGTTGAAAATTCAACTTTTTTGTAGAAAATTCAACAGTTTGGTAGAAAATTCAACTACTTGTTAAGAAACTCAACTGTTTTGAAAGATATTCAGTTTTTTTTAGTATTAGTTTTTTAAAATGAAAATTTAAGTATTCCATTTTTTGTTGATAATTGATCTTTTTTAGTTTCATATTTGGTTGAAAATTTATGTAATTTGTTGAAAATTCGACTTTTTTTGGTTCTTTTTTGGTACTTTTTTTGGTTGAAAATTCAACTATTTGGTTAAAAATGTAAATATGTTATTGAGATATCTTCTTTTTTAGTAGAGAACTAATCTTCTTGGTTGAAAATTCAACTATTTGGTAGAAATATCGTCTTTTTGGCTTGAAAATTCAACATCTTGGATGCACTTTTTTGTCTTTATTGACTGAAAAATCTTCTTTGAATGGAAATAGCAACTCTGTTGAAAATTCGTCGATTTGATTTGAAAATTCATTCTTTCGGTAAAAATTTCATCTTTTTTAATTCAATTCAACTGTTTTTTATATAAAATGAAAATCTTTTCTTCGTTGAAATATCAACTATTACATTTTTTGTTGAGAATTCATCTTTTTTGTTTGAAAATTCAACTACATGGTCGAAAGATGAACTACTTTCTTAATTCATAAGAAACAGTAATGACTAAATTCACGAAAAAAATAAAGTCGGCAAAAATTCAGAAAAAAAATTCACGCAATTTATGCAAGGCCCCAAATCAATTTTTTGGTGTTCAATTATCTTGAAAATAATGTAGTACATTATTTGAGATGGTATTAACTCTTTATAACGTCATATTTATTATTTTAATGAAATAAGCTACATTTGGATTCGAAAAAAATTCTAACTTATCACTTAACGCTCGGTTCTCAGATTTTTTTTTATTAATTACTTTTACTTTATACCCGGCAACACCAAAAAAGATTTATGCCAATATCCATTATCAGCATGCGTTTTATCCCCCACGAACAAATTATAACTTTCTTCTAAACTTTCGGTTCTTGAATCTTATTTATATTTAACTAATTAATTTTACATGATGTCGGATAATACCAGAGAAAGTTTCATCCCAATATTCTTATTGGAATTCTGCGCGTTTTGTCCGCCCACGCATTCTGAAACGTACACAAAAGTTCGGGAAAAATTCAAACTTTCCTCGAAATACTCGGTTCTCGGATTTTATTTCACTTATTGCTTGTATTTGATTTCAGGCAACAGAAAAAAAAGATTCATCCCAATATCTTTATCGGAAAACTGCGTTTTATCCAGGCACGTTCTCTTAAATGTATAACGAGAAAGTGCGTCGGTGGATAAAACGCGCAGTCTTCCGAGAAGAATATTGAAAAGAATCTTTTTCTATTATTGCCTGACATTAAATACAAGTGATAAGTGAAAGAAAACTTGAGAACCGGAACTTTAAAGGAAAGTGAAAACTTTTTCCTTCTTTTATATACATCTTAGGGTGCGTTGGTGGACTAAACGCAGTCTTCCCTCAAGGATAACTTTATTATGCCAATTATTAAACGGAAAAAAATAAGATAAACTGTTTACAGGAAACTTACCATTTTTTTTCCAATTTTTCTGTGTACATTTCAGAGTTTATCGGTGGATAAAACGAAGTCTTCCTATAACGAGTTATCACGAGAAATGAACAAAAAAATTTATTAAAGCAATTTTTGAAAAAAAAAATTTGTTTATAAACGTTGCAAGTTTTAGTGACATTATGTATATCCCTGCAATCAATGACTGAAAGCTTAGTAAAATCCAAAATTTAATTTCTCTGCAGGATTTGGAAATCAGGTAAGGTGTGCGAAAATTAAAAAAATCGCGAAATCAAAACCGAAAGTCTAAAATGTTCCGAATTTTATTAAAAATACCCTATTTTTGGATTTCACAATTGAACCTTAAATCCAGTGAAAGCATTGGCTTAAATCTTGTGTTTGACAGGATTTATTGCCATCGATTTAAGGTTGTAAGAATTTTAAATATTGGTGCCCTTTCTCAATATTCAAAATAATACGGGACACAAAATTAAAAATGTAAGATAATTTAAAGCGTTTTTAGATGTATATCAAGTAAAAATACAACATGAAGGATTTATGTATTCCAAAAAAAAGTTCTCCTGTAAAGTGTCTAAAGGATAAAAAAAGCCAATACAGTAAAGTAAACCTTCAACTTATATGTTATAACTTAAAATTGGTTTGCCCTAAATTCAGCAAAAATTTATAATTTTGCTTAAATACAAAAAGATTCTAATTTAATGCCAACGAAATGTTGGGGTGTACACACTTAAAGCATTTCTTTTTGGTGAAGAAGTAGTCCTTCCATTGAAAATTTTTCTCTTGAAAGTTGGCAGTACAAAACTAGATAACCAACAAATTGGGAATTTCTCTCGGAATTTTTCAGGGGAGCGAAAAAGCATTCTTTATAATCGAAATCACGATTGAAAGATGAAACAACGGTTCACTCCCAAGCTGAAGCGTTGCTGAATTGAGGCCAAAAAAGTTTGATTAAATAAAATTATCGATAAAAATGTAAATAAAATAAATTACGATAAAGAAATTCAATTTTAAGTGGAAATAAAAA
Organism: Andricus curvator; assembly: GCA_932195095.1. Taxonomy (NCBI): domain Eukaryota; kingdom Metazoa; phylum Arthropoda; class Insecta; order Hymenoptera; family Cynipidae; genus Andricus; species Andricus curvator. The sequence goes on along the minus strand of CAKNYM010052527.1, from coordinate 211,359 downwards.
ATAAAAACAAGCTCTCTAGATAGTATTAGGTATCTCAATACGGGTAAAGAAAGTTTGATGTCCAAAATTTAGCCAATTCCGAGAAAATCGATCGAGAATTATAAAATTAAAATTTCACGGGTTATCAAAATCGACTTTGGATAGCGATTAACATCGAATTTCAAATTTTTTTCAAAAATACAAAATTGCTCTTGATATCTATATTCTTTTGCAGTTTCAAAAAATTTGAGGTTATATTTTGAAAGTTATTAGCACAGTCATCCGTTTTCGTTGAAATTCAACTGTTTCGTTGAAAATTTGTCTTTTTCTTCAACAATTAGATTGATTTTTTTCTTTTTTGGTTTGAAAATTCATCTTTTTGTAGAAATTTCATCTTTGTCAAAATTCAACTGTTCTGCGGCAAATTCGTATTTTCAGCTCGAAAATTCAACAATTTGGTAGAAGCTTAACTATTTGGTCGGAAGTTGAACAACTTAATTAAAAGTTAATTTTTTAGTTGAAGATTCACCATTTTAGTTAGAAATTTATTTCGTTGGTTGAAAATTGAACTACTTTGTTTATTTTTCTTGATTAAAAATTAATTTTTTTTACTGAAAATTCAACTATTTGGTCGAAAATTCACGTATTTTATTAAAAATTCGATTTTTTGTTAGAAAATTAATCTTCTTGATGAACAATTTAACTATTTGATTGAAAATTCAACTCATTAGTTAAAAGTTGAACTACTATCTTCAAAATTAATTTTGTTGTTCTTAAAAATGCATTTTTTTGGTTAAAAATGTATAATATTAGTTAAAAATTAATATCTTTGGATAAAAACTAACTTTTTCGTTGAAAATTCAAACGTTTTGTAGAAAATTCTTTTTTTTTACTTGAAATTAAAAAAATGTTGTAGAAAATACAACTGTTTGGTAGGAAACTCAAGTGTTTTGTAGAAAATTCGTGTTTTAAATTAAAAAACTAATTTTTTTCAGTAAAAATTTCATTGTATCATTTTGGGTTAAAAATTGATAATTTTTCGTATAAAACTTCAATTATTTGGTAAAAAAATTATCTTTTTCGTTAAAAATTTGCTAGTAGAAAATTAATCTGTTTGGTTAAATATTCATCTATTTGGTTGATAATTCAATTATTTTGTTGGAAATTCATTTTTTTTCAATTCAAATGTTTTTAATTTAAAATGAAAATCTCCTCTTGGTTAAAATATCAACTATTACATTTTTTGTTAAGAATTCATATTTTTTTGTTGAAAATTCAACTACTTGGTTGAAAGTTGAACTACTTTGTAATTCATAATAAACAGTAAGCTTGTGCCAAACCCCCCTCCATCCAAATCGTCTTACTTTTATTTAGATGTCCCCTAAATAGATTTAAAAAATTTAGGGGTACGTGTTTGAAAATTTCAGAAAAAAACTTTACGCAATTTATGCACGGCTCGAACTATAGCTTTAAGTAAAAAATACGCTTAATTTGAGGTATGAAGTTGGAACAAAACGCAGACTTTTTTTCTGTGTAAAACGTATACAAAATTGAAAGCTTTTAATAGGTAAAACCACCCCAAAGGACAATCATTAAAAAATCGAATATCTCTCAAGAACATAAAGATGAAAGCAAAACTGAAAGAAAAAACTGTTTCATCTGAATTTTTTCATAAGTTTTCTCGTCGAAATTGTAATGATAACGCGGCGCTATTGTCACGGGATTGATGGTGGTGGTGGTAAGTGAGTCGCTGGTGGTGTGGCTCTTTTCAGCCCTCCGCTCGCAGTAGAGCGCAGTCTGCAGTCTTCGATGGTTACGCGGATTCCGCGACGCTTCGATTTGATGACAGAAATCGGTCTGTATTCTCCAGGTTACATAAAAAATAAAGCGCTCCAAATTAAATAAACTTGGTCGAAAACTCAGCCATCTCTAGTCTACATACAAAACATCGCGTGCCATATTCTATTTTAGTAATTTCTCAATTTTTTCGTACAATAGCAAATTTGCAACCAACTACAAGTTTTTGTGATGTTTTGTCATTACCGAACCAAAAGTTTTGAAAAGAGTGCTATGGGATCATAATTATAATGTGACTGAAAAATAAGAGTGAAAGGTGCTGTGATATAAGGATTAATGGAAATAAGTGTTTAATTTATGTGTAAGATGCCGGTAAGAGATACTTTTGTAAAACAATATACAATATAGTATTAAGTATAGTTTTTATAAGAATTTTTTATTACGATAATTTTAAGAGATTTAGAAAAATAAGAAGTTGCATTTTAAAATTTCAAAGAAAGTCGCATGGAATTTCGAAAAAAGTCCACAAAAAGTCGCATCAAATTTAGGAATATAGAGTACACAATATTCATTGGTTTCCAAATATTCTTTGCACAATAAAAATAAACTTGAAAGTTGAAACAATTTTTTAACAATAGTCATTCAGAAAAATTTATTTTGAACATTTTAAACTTGAAATTACTCAAAAATTAAGGTTTAAATTTGAGATTGTATAATTTGAATATGAATTATTCATTGAAAATAGATCAAATCAGTAGAAATAGGTGATGTTTCACGAAAATAGTGAAATAAATTCTTTAAAATAATCTTAATATAGATGCAATATTGAATTCAATATGAAATGCTTTAAATTACTTAGATTTCAAGTCGAAATATATTACATATTCAACAAAGTAATTGAATTTTCAACCACAAGAGACGAGTCTTCAACCCAAAGACGAATTTTTAACAAAAGAGTTCAGTTTTTAGTTAAAAAGTTTTTTAACAAGTTTTCAATCAAACAGCTGAATTTGCAGCCAAAAAGTTGAGAACTTTCAAGCAAAAGAGAAGAATTTTTAACAAACCTACAAAGATACATTTTCAACCAAATGGTGGAATTATCCAACGAAAAACAAATTCAACTTTAACCAAACAGTTGAATTTTTAAGCCAAAAAGACGAATTTTTCATAAAACAGTTGAATTTACAACCAAATATTTGCATTTGCAACTAAATAGTTAAGCTTTCAACCAGAAAAGATGAGTTTTCATCAAAATAGTTTAATTTTGAACCAAGTACATAGTTGAGTTTTCAACAAATAATCTAATTTTTTACAAAAAAGATGAATTTTCATAAAAAAGATGACTTTTCCACCATGAAATATTAATTTTCAATCCATAAGGGCGAGTTTTCTATCCAAACAAATGAATGTTCAACAAAATAGTTGAATTTTTGACCAAAAAATGACTTTCGTATAAAATAATTTAATTTTGAACCAAATGGTCGAATTTTTAAATAAATAAGGAGATTAAACGTCAACCCAATTCAGTTTTCAGTCAAATAGTTGTCAAGCCAAAAAGACCAACTTTTTACAAGGCAGTTGAATTATCAGCTAGAAAAGTTTAATTTTCAAGAAATAGATCTTTTTCAACCATTTAGAAGATAAATGTTTAACTAAATAGTTGAACTTTCAATCACAAGAGACGTATTTTCAACAAAATAGATGAATTTTTAACCAAATGGTTGAATTTTGTAACATAAAAGAGGAATTTTCAATCCAAAAGTATGAATTTTCTATACAAAAAGGCAAATGTACAACAAAACAGATCAATTTTCGATCAAAAAAGATGAATTTTCAACAAAACATTAAATTTTCAACCAAATAGTTAAATTTTTTATGAAAAAGAATGAACTTTCAACCAAAAACTGTTTGATTTTCTTACTGGATTTGATTAATTTATTTCGCATTTGAGCGAGAAAAAAATTAAAAGGGGGAATTTCTTGAAAACAGGGGAAAAAGATCAATTTTTTTAAACAGGGGAAAAGGAGGGATAGGGGATAGAGAGTGAGACTGTAATTGAATTTGAAATTAATCGATTTTAAACCTGTCCCACATGAAAATGAGCAATTTTTAAGGATAGCAATTTAAAAACATTAAAACTTTAAATACGGATTCACGAAATTAGAAATAGTTCAATTTCAAAAGATAACAATTAGAAAAATTTTAAGTATAAATGAAAAATGATTCAATTTTTAAGTTCTCAATTAAAATGGTACAATTTTTTCTAGTTTGAATTTGAATTTTAAAAGTTTCATTTTTCAAAAAAGTGGAAAAAGTCGCACGATTCGAGATCTGCAGTTTGGTTCGTTGAATTTGTAAAGGGCAGAAGAATTTGAAAATTATTTGTTGAAGGTGAGAACCAGTCAATTGGATAGTACCTGAATAGCTTGTACCCTTTTGTATATAAATGAGCAGCCATCACAGGTTGTCGCCTATTCACCTTTTTCACCTATTTTGAAATTTCTTACCTACTTGGACTTTCAATAAAAAGACAAATTTTCATAAAAATAGATGAATTTTTAACCAAATATTTGAACTTTCATGCCATAAAGGCGAATTTTTTAGACGATAATTACATTTTCAACAAAAAAGTTATTATAATTTTCAACCAGGGAAGATAAATGTTCAATAACAAAAGATGGCTTTTATACCATAAAAGAGGATTTTTCAAATCAAAAGGATGAATTTTCTATAAAAAAAGGCGAATGTTCAACAAACCAGTTAAATTTTCGAGAAAAACAAATGACTTTTTAACAAAATAATTAAATTTTCAACCAAATAGTCGAATTTTAACAAAAAAGAAGGAACATTCAAACAAAAAAAGTTGGATTTTCTTATTGGGTTCTATTAAGTCAAGTTTTTTTGAAAACAGAGAAAAAAAGATAAATTCTTTTAAAAAAGGGGAAAAGGGTGAATAGGGGAAAGAATGTGAAGACTGTGATTGAATTTGAAATTAATCGAATTTGAACGCTTTCAACTTGAAAATGTTCAACTGTTAAGTCTTGCAATCTGAACAAATTAAAACTATAAACACGGATTCACGAAATTAGAAATTTTTCAATATAAAACGCTATCAATTAAAAATTTGCTAAGTACATATTAAGCTTTAATGAGAAATTATTCAATCTTTAATATTATCAATTAAAATGGTACTTTTTTTTTTAGTTTTGAAGATTAATTTTAAAATTTTAATTGTAAATAAAATTGAAACTAGTATAGCGAAATTCTGAAAAAAAGGAAAAAAGTCGATTAGTCAAATTTTTCTTCAAAAGTCTCAAGACGTCGAAACAAGTCGCACGATCCGATTTTAGATGACTGAATAGAAATTAAGACAAATGAAATTAAACAAATGACATTAAAAAATGGTCCAATGCTATCAAGTTAAAACGAAAAACCGGAAATTAATCTTCAAAACAAATTTTGTAATAACTTGAGGTTTATGGAAATCACTTCTGTTAAGAAAGATAAATAACATGAGAAAAAAATTAGATTGCATACTGTCCTCTTTCTTTATATCTTATGATTAAAGAAATGTCTTCTCACTTGTAAAACTAATTGAAAATCAAATAAACCAGAAGAAAACTGATTTTCATAGGATTTTTGAAATTATTAATAGCTTGTCAACAGAAATTAACATATTCAAGAAATTTCACATCTAACACATCAGATTATTTTTTCCTATTAAAAAATTGTTCTACTAAAATTAGTTAAATAACATTATACTCATATACCCCTATACAATATTCGCGTTCTCAACTCTTTCATTTTCCATCAAAAAATTGAAAAAATAAGGTTGGAAAAGTAAAGTAATGTAATCCGGGATCATGACTTAATTACTTAATATACAGCTGCATTACAAAAGAGTGCATCATATGTTTTGCTTTTGTGAGGTCGTGCTCCATCGATAAGTCGAGTGATAATTTCTTTTGCTTCGACATCGTATTTTTGAGGACGAGAAAGAAAAAGTGTCGTCAACCTAGAGTAGTTCAAAGAGCAGCGAGATAAAAGCTCTTCGCGTCCAAATTATACAAATGTTAATACGAAATACGAATAAATGTCTTTTACTCTTTTTAAAATACAGATTCAAGATATGAGCATTTCATTTCACTTTTAGTATCACTCTTGGTGAGAACTGGAAAACATTTTCTTAAGAGACCTAATTCTTTTGTAATCGGTAAATTTGTAGTGCCCTAAAGTCCATATTCTTTCTTTCAAACAAGAGCTAGAATTACGTGACGTAATAACTAAAGTGGATAAAATACATCCGCTTTCTTTTTGATGTGGTGCCTTAATTAACTCTTCAGCTTTTGTGGTGCGTTAGAAAACTTTATCTGCGGGTACACGAAAGGGACATTTTTTAAATTTGGTATAGTTTTGTTTCAGAAGAAAATTCTATTACTTTTATTTTAAATTTTTAAATTTTTTTAAATTTTTATTTTAAAATAAAATTTCCTTACTTATTTTCTTTAATTAATGTTCTTGAGTGATTTTAATTTATCGATTAATTTGCTTTAATTCTGTAAAATGAACCAACAAAAAAAGTGAAGCTCAACATTTTAGCTGATCTAAATTTCTAAACCTATTACTGCAACTCTGGGGATAGAGTTTCGGTCTTTCCGGGTGACGTCTTTAATTGAACTTAATTACCGATCGCTTTTCTTGTTAAACCGTGAGTCACGGTATCTGAAGCACTTTATGTTCCAAATAATTCTCACGTGTTGAATGTTTATGCCATGAGGGGGATAGAAAGTTAGGAAATTTGATTTGATTAATGGACATTTCAAAAAGTAAATTGTATTTTTATGTAGAAGAACAAATTATTCCTTTTTATTTCCTGAAGAATGTATTATATTCAAAAAATTATCTCATCCAATCTATTTTATGACTGAATCATCTTTATCTTTATTATAATTTTATGACCGGATTATCGAATAAGACATTCTTCAATTAAACAATTTTCAAGTTTTTTATTTCAGACAGTTTTATAAATTGTATTTCTGTTTAAAATTCAACATTTGTTTTTGAAATTTGAAACTATCTAATTTTGATTGTTTAATATTTGAGTTCGTTTAGTTTTTAGGAATTTTGAAATTTTACAGTTTTGAAAGGGCTACACATTCAAATTTTTCCAATATTCCAGAAATTAAACCAATTTTGTACTTAAATGTGAATAATACACTGTACACTTATTTCTCTCAAAATAATACGATTTTAGTCGGTCATTCTATGGTTGATAAGATATTTTTTGTGAAAGAATAATAAAAAACAATTTTAAGAAAAACTGAGTATAAGTTAAAAATTTGTTTTTAATTATCATCAAAAATAGACTTTCAGGGAAAAATGTGAAGTAACATTTTTTTTCACGCCACCGTGGAAATTATTATGTGGAAAAAACTATTTTAATCGGTTTTGTTTATATTTAAGTAAAAATTTTGATCATAAAGCGTTAGAAAAAAAAGTGTCAAGAGACTTATTTTTAGAATCCTAAAGTACAAATTAAGAATAGAAAACTGCTAGGGTTTTTGAATAAATTATCTTTCAACATTTTCAGAAAAATCTCCACCATATTGTTTATTTTGAAGTTTTTAAAGAATTTTCGGCCGGATTCAGAAAGAAAACTAAAAGTTTTATCAACAACTATTTTCGATAGCCTGCGTCATCTGCTATATAAAATTTAAATATTCATAACTTTGTCAAAAAATTTTTAATAAATAGGTAAAATTCCTGTCACCATCTTTCCTTCAAAAAACAAACTATTTCTTCGGCGACTGATATAAAATGTATTCGGTCTCACAAGGTTTTGTAAATTAAAACTGTAAATAAAATTTTACTTTGTTAATTGAAAAAGGTACAATGAGTGATAAATTTCCGAATTAGATGAAATAGGTGACAAATTTCAAAATAGATGAAAAAAGGTGAATAGGTGTGATGAAACCCGCGATGACTGCTCATTCATACTTAAAATGGTACAAACAGTTTAGGTAATATCTAATCTTAAAATTTTTAAGTCTTACTGCAGTAATTACGCAGTAAATTGTATGCTTTTTTACTACGCAGCAGATAACAAAATTTTTTAAAAACAATTGACAATTAAAATGCGACGAATCAATTTCTTGAGTTTTTCTAAGAAGTTCGCTATGCTTAGTTTCAATTATAATCACAATAAAACTTTAGAAATTGAAATTCGAAACTAGAAAAAATTGTCCTATTTTGATTGAGAACTTGGAAAATGGAATAATTTTTCATTAAAGCTTTATACATAGAAAATTAAAAATCATTAGCGTGTGAAATTGAACACTTCCTAGTTTCGTGAATCCGTATTTAAAGTTTTAATTTTTTTAAATTGCAATCCTTTACAGTATACCTATTCCCCCTTTTTCCCATTTTTAAATATAATTGACTTTATTTTTCCCTGTTTTCAGGAAATTTCCTTTTTTTTGCTTAAATGCGAACTAAATTAATCAAAACCAATAAGAACATTCAAATATTTTTGGTTGAGAGTTCATTCTTTTTGGTTGAAAATTCAACTTATTGGTGGAAAATTTAATTATTTTTCTGAAAATTCATCTTTCTTAGTCGAAAATTAAACTGTTTTGTTGAACATTTTACTTTCTGGATAGAAAATTCATCCTCATAGATTAAAAATTACTCTTTTATGGTAAAAAATTTAACCATTTGGTTACAAATTCTTCTATTTTGTTGAAAATTCGTCTCTTGTGATTGAAAGTCCAACTATTGGATTGAAAATTTATCTTTAATGATTGAAAACGATCTATTTGTTGCAAATTAAATTATTCAGGCTGATGACTCAACTGTCATATGAAACATGATGAGAATGTAAAAATCCCCTTTTTTGTTGAAAATTCAACTGTTTTTGGCTGAGGTTTAATCTTTTTTATTGGAAAATCCGACCAAAAATTCAATTATTTTGTTCAAAATCATTTTTTGGTAAAAAATTCAACTATTTTGTTGAAAATTCATTTTTTTTTTTATAGAAAATTCGTCCTTATGGATTGAAAATTAATCTTTCATGGTGGAAAGGTCAGCTTTTTTTGTTGAAAACTCGTATTTGTTGGTTGAAAATGAACTTTTTTTGTGGAAAATTTAACTATCTTCTGAAAATTCGGCTGCTTGCTTGAAAATCCAACTATTTGATTAAAATTTCAACTTTTTAGTTAAAAATTAAACTATTTTGTTAAAAATTCGTCTTTTTTTCATAGAAAATTCAATTATTTGTTTATAAATGCAAATATTTGGTTAAAAATTATTTAGTTTTTTTTTAATTTAATTATTTTGTTGGAAATAATTCACCTGCTTGCGTTGAAAATCATATTTTTTGTTTAAAATTTAACTTTTCAGGTTGATAATTCAACTGTTTTGTGAAAAAATCGTCTTTTTGGTTTAAAAACTTAACTGTTTTTGGTTGAAATTTAATCCTTCTTATTGGAAAATTGGACCATTTTGATTAAAATGCAATTATTTTGTTAAAAAGTCATCTTTTTTGGTCAAAAATTCAACCATTTTGTTGAACTTTTATCTTTCATGATAGAAAAGTCACCTTTTTTGTTGAAAATTCAACTATCTTCTAAAAATTCGTCTGTTTGCTTGAAATAAATCTTCCTGAAGATCAAATCTAATGTAAATTATAAATTTCTCGCATTTGAAAATAATCCAAAAGGTGACAAGTTTAACAGTTTAGAAGAAAATATTTTAAGCCCAGATTCAGAATCCTTCAAGCTGAAAGACTATTGTTAAAACCTATAAATGCAGAAAATAGTAAAATCTCATCAGGAAATGCAACTTCTATTTTCGTTAGTAAAGTGCTCTGAGCACATATTGCGTTCTTTCGTGACTCCAAGGCCATAAGGGGGATGTCGAATTAAGTAGAGGGTGGCCAAGTCGGGGGGATGAATCACCCCTCGAAATAAGGCGAATTGTACTCGATCGATATCAAACCCTGTACGCGGAGGCACGCAAGTACCCCATATGTAGACGCTGTGTGAATAGACGAATGAGAAATCAGGAATCAGGATCAGGAATATAAGAATGAATGAGGCGAAGGGCGAGGCGAAGGGTTAACCCTAAAAGCTAAGGCTTTGGTTATGCTTTTGTGTAAACAGGGGCTCAATCTCGAGCAAGTCGTGAACTGGTGAAAAGGGTCGAGGATGTCGAAGAAGAGGCCCTAGCATGTTCCCTTCTGGCACTTGGAAGATACTGGCTCTGATCTTTACTATTGGCACCTTGAAAGCTGTTTCTGTTGTGGACCATCATCCTAATGATGAATATTTGCTCGAGCACGAAGTCACTTATCAGGATGCCATCAGCCAAGCAAGGAACCTCAAACTTTATCCGGGTAATTTGCTTTTGAAAGGCCTTTCAAAAATTAAATAAGTCCTGACCCGAAAACCATAGGTAGTACAGACGCTAACCCCATTTCCGTCGGATCGACGAGGTCCATTCGATTTTTTTGTATTCTTATGAAAAATGATCTCCAGAATCCAAAACTGTGTATCAGAACTCTGGAAAATTTGCCATTCTCGAGATATTCGCAATTATTTATTTTTTTATAAACGTTACATTATAAATTGAAAATTCGAAATTTTTGAAAATTTTTCTTCTTCTCTTGTTAGATGAGCTCATGAGAAACAATAGTTGTTCTGGCATTTTTTCGCTCCGATGAATATTTATTACACAAAGTCAATTAACGTGTAAAATAAGTGACAACAAATACTTTTATCAATAACCAAAAAAGTATTTTATAAATGAAAAAAAAGTAACACGATTTTGGAAGTAACAACTGAAATACACATTTTTGTAATGAAGACAGTTCCTCTAAAGTTAATAATTTGCAAGATAACAGAGCTTTTGTTATAGGGGAAACCGCCCTACAGTAGATAGGAAAAAATTCAACAGCATATAACTGCATCAGTTTTCAAAAATCAAGAAAGATTATCGTTGTCAAATAAAGCTTACATATTGAATTGAGTATTCCTATAGAAAAAAATATCACGAAATTCATGAATTGGCTGTATTAAACATTTTTATTAGACCTGGTCAAGGCTGCGATTTTGACACCTTTGTCCATCAATAGATAATCGTTTCTGGTATTGCTTCTGGGCAAGACAGAATACTCAATTCTGGATAATTATGATTTATCATTAGTATAATTACAATTAAAATCAATTTATTGTGTAAATAATAGTTGAAACTATGATTATTTTACAAAAATCGCAAAAGTTTAAATTATTCACATTTTTTTTAATCTTTGATATACCGTGAGATTGGTACGATTGGTACGAGATGTTTAACCTTTATAAAATTTAACCTGACTTGCGATGACAGAAAAGTGCAGCATTTTTACATACCTTAATCCTAAAAATGATATCTTTTCCGAAAGGCTGCTTAAAACACAACTAAAATTTATGAGCTTTTTAATAACCAATAATTTACACTATTTTGTTAGTTTATTATTTACAATAATTTGAATTTAAAAACTTCACGAATCAAAATAAACAAACAAACACAACCTTTAACTTAAAACCGAGCTTAAAACAACTGCGAGACAGTCGCAGAGCTGCCAATTTTGACAGAGACATTTTTTGTAATTTTCCGATTATCTACTGTTGGTTATCTACTGTTGGAAAATGTATTATCTAATAGAAAGTCCTCAAATATTTATAAATAATAAAGAAAGAGCACTTTGTATTAATAGATATTGTTCATTAAACTTCAAGCTTCGATTCTAATGTATAAATATGTCATAAAAATGTTTCATTAAGTTAACAAGTATGAATAAAGAAGAGGTGAAATTTTTTTTTTCAGGTTAAAAATTAATTTTATGCTCTCATGCATTAATTAATTATAAAATTTCAATGAAACTTTGTTAGAAAATATAGTATCCTTGCTGAAATGTTATACTAACAAAAGTAATTAACAATTTTTGTCAGTTTTCCAGTTAATTAAGATTATCTACTGTAAATCATTATCTACTGTAGGGTGGTTTCCCCTAAGTCATTTTTATCGCGTTACAACAAAGTCATTTCTCATTGAGCGACTTTGTGTTAGAGAAAAAATTCCTGCAAGAAACTGTACTTTCCTACTTGATGAATACAAGTAATAAATTGTTTAAATTTATGCAAAATGGGATGATTATTTAATTTGTTCAGTTTGAATTGATGTAACTCTTTCTGAAAAATACATAAAGATGTCAAAATTGATATACTTATTCTTTGAAGTTGTACTAAAATGATGTGATGAGCAGAAATTTCAAAATTTAAATATATGGACCTGTACAATTGTTTAAATTTTGAGCGCCCATCTCTGTTTCTGCGTTTGATAGAAAGACGGGAAGAAATCTAAAAAATTTCGGAAATTACTACGAGATCAGTCATACCAATTAATTTATTGTTCTTTTATTCGTTGAAGAGTTATTAAAATCTATTTTTTTGGGGAGGATGACAATAGATCTATTAGTGATGCTGTAAACTTGGCAGCAGGCGGTCAGCGCGCACATGGCAGGCACGCTGGAGATCCAAAGGCGGAGACACGGTGCAAGGGTTATATGCGTATACAGCTTCAGTCACGCCCTTGAGTATCAGTTTCAGGTCTATTGTCGTCCTTTTCAAAAAAATAGATATTAATAACACAGAAAAAACTAAGAATAAAATTTGTTGCATGAAATTTTTTAGAGCGATAAAGATTTGTTCAGTCAACTTCGCGTCTTTCAAAATACATGTGTTTGTCATGGAAAAACAAAAGAAAGTTTAACCGATATTTGTGTAAAGTTTATCCTCTGAAGTTAATTTTTGTTGCAAAGAATCTTTTGTCGGAAATCGATGTAAAGTTTATCTTCTGTTTTTTCTGTGAACTCTTCAACGAATAAAAGAACAAAAATTTTACTGGTATAACTGCATTCGTAGTAATTTCCTAAAGTTTTCAGATTTTTACCCGTCTTTCTATCACACGCAGAAGCAGAGATAGTCGCTCAAAATTTAAACAATTGAACAGGTCCACATATTTAAATTTTGAAATTTTTGCTCATACCATCATTTTAGTACAACTTCAAAGAATAAGTATACCAATTTTGACACCTTTATGTCTTTTTCAGAAAGAGTTACCTCAATTCAAAGCGAGCAAATTAAACAATCATCCCAATTTGCATAAAATTAAACAATTTATTGATAATTTCAGATATACTTGTATTTATCAAGTGGGTAAGTATAGTTTCTTGCAGGAATTTTTTCTCTAACACAAATTCACTCAATGAGAAATGGCTTTTTGTTGGAACGCGATAAAATGACTTATAACAAAAGCTCTGTTATCTTGCAAATTATTAACTTTAGAAGAACAGCCTTCATTACAAAAATGTGTATTTCAGTTGGTACTTTCAAAACAGTGTTACTTTTTTTTCATTCATTAAATACTTTTTTGGTTATTGATACAAATATTTGTTGTCAATTATTTTACACGTTAATTGATTTTGTGCATTAAATATTCGTCAGAGCAAAAAAAAGGCCATAACAACTATTGTTTCTCATGAGCTCATGTAACAAGAGAAGAAGAATTTTCAAAAATTTCGAATTTTAAATGTTTAATGTAACGTTTATAAAAAAATCATTAATTGCGAATATCTCGAGAGCGGCACATTTTCCACAGTTCTGATACACAGTTTTGGATTCTGGAGATCATTTTACATGAGAATAAAAAAAATCGAATGGACCTCGTCGATTCGACGGAAATGGGGTTGGCGACTGGACTAAATGTGCTATAGTATCTTCTATTTTGTCAACTTTACATTCAATTCAATTCAAATTTTTGAGCCTGTTTCTGGCAAGACAATTAAAAAACTGATACAAGATTTAACTTCGAGAGTGTTTCGATGTAATAAATTATTGGATTTTAAGATAGAACTTTGTGGCTGAAAAGTATGGCAGATTACATTGAGATATCACTTTGAGACTCTGTAAGATGAGCATGATGTTGGTTTCGTCTTCAATTGTCATATTCATATATGAAACAGTATATTGCGTGATATCCGAGTCATGCATACCATTTTTCATCATATCGATAATCGAAAATTCGACTTGAATTGCCTGTGGAGCGGGTCGGTAATCGAATTTTCTACCCTAGGGAAGAAAATGACAGATCAATGTAAATGGCCATTTACATTTATCTGTCGCTTTCTTCCCTAGGGTAGAAGATTCGATTTTCGACCCGCTCCACAGGCATCGAAAGTCGAATTTTCGATTGAGGTATGATGAAAAATAAATTTATATGTTTACAACATTGCCATACATTAACCTTTTATTATTTTGACGTTGGAAGCCTTCTTAAATTTTGCGCTGATTGTCATCTTTTTTTTTATTTGCATGATTGTAATCTGCCATGTGGTTCTACAAATTTTTCTTGTGCATATTTTATTTAATAAATTTTAACTGTTGAGAAATTCTTTTCTTCAAATAAGATTAAAATCACGCGAAGAGATTGTAATTAAATACCTTTTGGTGTCACTAACTCTTTTTTGTCGAGAAACAGTGTGATAGCACCCTATGGTTTTAGTGCCACGAAATATGGAACACAGAAATAAAAGTTTTGTTTCAAGAAAGAGGATCTTGCTTTAAGTAACAAAATGGACTTGAATCTATAGCTTTAAGCCCAAAAATGAGCTTAATTTAAGGTGTAATAAAATTAATCTATAAAAAAGTAAGAGTTTTTCCTGTACGTTTTTAAATTGTTTGTAAAGAAAAAGGCATACAAATTTAGCAAATGGATGATTGAACATACTAATTGGGATGTTTTAAATGTAGGTTATTTTTAGTAGAGTAAAGACAAATTGTTAAAATTATTACACCATATAATTATTGGGATTACAGCTAGTAAAATTTGTCTGAATTTAAGCAATATCAAGTGTTAATTTAAGAAACAATTCTGGAATTCAGAAAGGGAGGTCTTAAATTTAGATAACTTTGCTGGAATCCAGGCAAGTTTTGCTGAATTTAAGGCAAACTTTAAGGTATAATATAAGTTTAAGCATTTGTTTTCACTGTACTGATTTTATAATATAGGCAAATTTATCTCATTTTAAAATTCAATTATTATGGAATTCAGAGTTTCAAACCAGACAAAAGAGTCTATTCGTTTTCACTTAATTTTATTCAATAATAAACTATAACACTAGAAAATAGTTTTTCCATGATTTTAAGAATCAACATAATTTCACTTATGATGTAATTTCAAATAAAAAACATTATTTTCAATGAGAAATTTTTAAAACTTACAAAAAACATATACTTTAACCATGTTTTTTGCCTATGTCCATGGCTGAAATCGTTAAAACAATTTTTTTTAAAGAAAACATTTTTTTAACAAATAAATATAGTTGAAGATTATTGAATTTTTTTGAGGTTGGGAACAGCAGCGTTATAGGGAATGCTTTCCCCGAAAAAAAGCCATGATTTATTGAAATTCAAACATTTTTTTTTAATTTATAAGAAGCGATAGAATGAAAAAATTCAATTATGAAAGATATTAGTAAAATAATTATTTTTATAAGTTCTAAACTTTTTTCGTAAGAAACAATGTTTCTTTCATAAGATCAGGTTGTTAATATCAATTAAAATCTTAAAATCATAGACAACTTTTTTTCAGAGACCTGCTTTTAGGAATCAAAAAAATATTGCAGATGATGTCATTTGAAATAAATTTTTTTTTTTAATGGAGAAATTTTAAAAATTACAAAAACAATTTATTTTAACAATGTTTTTTCAATTGAATTTTTTTGCTTACTATCGCTTCTTACTAATTTTTGGAAAATGGTTGAATTTTAATAAATGATGGCTTATTTTTTCGGGGAAAACATTCTCTACTAACTACTTTACTGTTTCGAAGTTTGAAAGTAAATTTTTCTATGGCTGAAATCATTAAAACAATTTTTTGAAAGAATATTTTTTTGAACAAATAAATATATTTGAAGATTATTTACTTATTTTCAAAGCTGGAAACGGTAAAGTTGTAGGAAATGGTTTCCCGGTAGAATAATCCATATTTATTTGTAAAAAGCGACAGTAAGAAAAAACTCAATTACAAAAAACATTGTTAAAATGATTATTTTTCGTAATTTTAAATCTTTTTTCATAAAAAATAATGTTTTTCCTTTCATGAAATTTGACTGATAATTTCATTTCAATTCTTAAAATCATAGAAAACTTTTTTTCAAGAGACCTGATTTTTGGCTTTGATAGGTTCGTATCCATGTCATGTGAAGTAAAATTTCCCCCAATGATAATCTTAAAACTGAATTTTTCTGGGACACTATTTCTGGACAAAATGTTTAAAATATTCTGACAACAATTACAGGTTAACATTTTTTTTGTATTTTTCAAAATTTGTTTGAGCTTATGTTTTGAAGTGACACCTCCAATTTTTTTCTCAAAAATATCTTTAAGTTGTCTTCTTCAACATATTTTTTTCCAAATTAATCATAGTTTTTCTTCAATTTTTCTCGAACTCTTGCTCATTGTTTTTTGCAACATATATTGTGTTCATTAAAATCGGTTGATCGTTTTTGAGAAAAACTACTTTTTTATTTTCCTTTTCCCCTCCATAACCTAAAAAAATGCGATTTCAAGATTAATGTTTTGGGAAATTTCATGTCACATAGGCACCAGCTTCCCGTGTGGAAAAATTTCGTGGCGCTGGCCGGGCGCTGGACAGACCATCTTGTGTCTGTTCAGCCGCTGGACAGACGGTC
>CAKNYM010052527.1:161844-193816 GCA_932195095.1 Andricus curvator | reverse complement strand
CCAACACCCTGTCAGACCGTCTTAAGTAGACGGTCTAGATTCGGACTAGCCAGACGATCTCTCTACTTAAGACTGCCACGAAATTTTTCCACACGGGTTACGGCAATAATTTGGGTCTGATACGGGCACAACTTTTAAATTATTATTCAGCCGAATGAGGCCCAAAGAATGTCCAATTTGAATTATTTTTCCCTGAAAAGTTTAAAAGTAAAGGTCTGTTACTGTAGTAAGAATATTTCAAATTTGAAAGCTTTTGACTTATTTTGAGCCTTTTTTTAATGTCTGTATCAGATTGTTATAATTTTTCGTCTTAATTAAATTGGTAAATTTCTTAAAAGCTAAAAAGCTCTCACATTTTCAGGAATGTTTATAAAGTTTCTAAAATAAAGAAAAATATGAGAAATTACACTTCTTAATTTCGAGATCGCGACACAATTAAATGACTTATTTGTACAATTATTTCTGCCTCCCTGAACAGTTGGCAAGGACGAAAAAGGTAGGATTTATGCACACAATTACACATAGACAACAATATTTGCTATGTCCGCGAACATCTCGTGTAGAATTTGCACTCTTGAAAGAACGCCTTGTTTCTTAAGCAAACTCCACTGCACACCTGAAGATTAGAGGAGATACGTTAGATACGTTCTGTTTGAAAAATTATAAGAAAAAAAATCAATTTCTGATTTGCAGTAATCTCATACCAAGAAAGAGTTATATGATATCATTCTATTTTTCGCTTCTCCATAAAAGTATTTCGAATTGTTAAAATTAAATAGCGAAATATAAAAATATACACTGATTTAAGAAACTTAGTATAATTTTAATATAAAATTTAGAATACACTAGCAAATAAAAAGATAAAATGATGAAGAAACGGTTACGAAAATTAGGTATAGTGTTGTTTACCGAACGAGTTAAGTAAAGCTCATGGATCACGGTAGTTCAGTAGTTAAATTTTAGGTATAAAAAGGGGGATATTATTTATTATTAAAAATTTTCTATATCACATGGGTATCTCGTGAATATTGAACGAGTGCCTACTAACAGTAGCGCATTTTCTTTAGCAAGTTTTCTAGTCATTTTTGTGTTTAAAATAATTGTTTATCTAACAATGATAGATTTGGATTCCTTATTCTCACACATTTTTTCTAGTTTAGTCTTTTCAGTACAGAACCCTGAATTGTTCAAAGTATTCTTCTAAGTAAGCTTGAAAGAAATAATTTGAAAAATATAAAAATGACTAGGGGAAACCTGTACGAGGTGGATACCAGTATGAACTGAATAATGGAGAAAAGTGACTGGGTTTTAAAGCAAAAGTTCCGTACTATTTTTTTTATGAGTGGCAATATTAAAAACGAGTTTTATAATGTGTCTTTTTACCCCATACTGTCTATTTTCAATTGAAAAATTAAAAAATGATTTTTGACACGGGGAAGAAAATTTTGTTTGCTGACAAATTATCATTTTTTAAAGAATTAAATTACTTGCACTATTCTTTCACTAGTTCCTTCCAGTTTTTAAACTTTTGGCTTCAACATTGTCCAAGGATTCATTTCCTTATTTTTTCATCGGAATTACATTTTACGTGTTTTTATGAGAAGTGTTTTTCGGTAGCATGTTAATAAATTGTTGGTAGGTTACGTTTGGGTATCAATGTAATTTGTATGCTTTAAGATTGCGAGCACTAAAAATTTCATTTTACATTATTATTGCATATTTTAAAACTATTTAAACTGATCCCAAATCTCTATTTCGTAAAAAAAGAATTTTTTTGGTCTCAAATTCAACAATTTGGTCGAATTTTTTTCTTTCTTGACTGAAAAATCTTTTTTGGGAAAAATGTAACTATTTGGTTCAAAATTCATCTTTTTCAGTAAATGTTTAATCTTTTTTGGTTAAAAATGGAACGGTTTGGTTAAAAGTTGAACTACGTTGTTTGTTTGATTGAAAATTCAACTCTTTTGCTGAAAATCTATTTTGTTGAAAATTAATATTTCCGGGATGAAAATTCAACTATTTTGGTGAAAAAATTAACTATTCGGTGGAAAATTCCCTTTTTTGTTGATAATTCTTATTTTTGGGATGAAAATTCAACTGTTTTGTAGAAAAATGGTCTTTCTGGCTTGAAAACTCAACAGGTTGGTGAAAAATCAACTATTATGTTAAAAAGTCAACTTTTTTGGACAAAATAAACAGTTTTTTATTTAAATTAAAAAAAGTTTTTGGTTGAAATATCAACTATTACATTTTTGTTCAGAATTCATCTTCTTTGTTGAAAACATAACGGTTTCGTTGAAATTTTAACTACTTTCTTAAATTTTTTTTTAAATTCATAATTTTAGTTGAAAATATACCTCTTCGGTTGAAAATTCGTCGTTTTTGGTAGAAAATTCATCTTCTCGGTTGAAAATGCCATATTTTTATTTGAAATATTAGAAAATTGAAGCGTTTCAATTTGAATTTAATATTAGTACTTACATACATTCAATAAATCAAATTACAAATACCATTACCATATTACAATATTACAATAATACGCTATTACAATATTACACTATTCAAATATTACAATATTACACTTCAACAATATTATAAGATTACAAATATAATTACAAATTTAATATTTCATGTCAAATGACTCAAATATTCTAATAAAAGGGGTAGGGGTATTAAAATATGAAAATTTTATTATTTAATTAAAAATTTATTTTGTAATAATGTTTATATCAGTTTAAAGCTATCAATTATTATTGTTTAAATGAATATAACCGTGAGGTGTATCTTAAAATTTATAAATTTGCACATAATTCTTTCAGGAAATATTTGAATTTGTTATAATCAAAAATAGACAAAGTATCTCTCTCGAAGCGTCTTGTTTTCTAACGACTTGCATGTCTGTTTTTGATTCTTAAAGAATGAATCAAAACCTATTAAAAAAAGGGGAAGAGGGGAAATTGGTTCAAAACTCTCGATTTTAGGTGTTTTAAGGGATCTTTTAAATTCAAGGGGGAAAAAGAGAAAAAGAGGGAAAAAGGGAATTAGATAAAGAAGGGGACAGACTGCGTGATCCATATGTAAGCTTTATACAAATAATTTGAATGAACTGTGGGGTTTTATTATGTTAAAATAAAAATAAAAAAACTGGAGGAGACAAATCCAAGAGAAAAGAAGATTTGAAAGAAGTCTCTTTTACACGCCCGTGCATCCCGCACAGTTGCGTAAAACCAAGCAACTAATTGATGTAAATGGTATGCATGACCGTCAGATTTATGCAATTGCCATGCGGATTAATAAACGTTCTGTCGATCGAGAATATAATGAAAAGGTAACTTTTCATTGAAAAGCACGTGCTTTTTTATTACGCCTGCTATCAGTAACAAAGACAATAATTTTATGATTGCAATTAGTCATTCAAAGGTTCGCTGTCTAATTCTATATGTACCTATATGCTCTCTGTAACATCTTCAAGTACAGTATACGATGCACATGGAACAATAATGTAATTAAAAATTACGAATAGCAATGCCCATAGTTAATGCGGAAATTAGATTTATCGTATGCAATATTGTAGAATACTAATTTTTTACTCAATATATAGTTGAAATTACCATTATTAATACCATTAACATTATAACTCATGAGGAAAACATTACACTCAAATATATGTGCATGAAATGTTGGATGAAATTTAAAAAAAATGTTGAAATGAAAAATTTGATGCTCTTGACTGGTATTTTCAAACTAGTTATTAACAATTTATAGATTACAAAAATAAAGTTAAATTAATGAAAATTTAATTTAAGATTTTAAATAAATATTTTTTTTCGCAGGACCCGTTCCAGGATGTAAGCCTTGTACTAGACAGGAGATCACATACTGCAAAGATGGCAGCGTCATAGCTGATCATTGCTGCTGCGACGGCAGCTATAACGGTAAAAAAAATTTTGACTGCTTTTTAGAAAAAAAAGAGAATATGCTTTTTTGATCCAGAAATTTTCTGATCAATTTAAAAGTTTCAGTTATAGAAATAATTTAAGCTTTAACACCTTATTTAAAGTTTTTGATTTGTCCACATTAAAATATTATTGAATTTTATATTCGTTACTTTGTTAATTGTTTAATTTTTGCAATTCATTTAGCAATTCTTGAAGTTTTAATCTAAAATTCTTGAACTTTTAACACTTCTAATTTTCAAATTGTTCAATATTTAACATTTCCACCTTAAAATTAGTTTCATTTATAACGTTTAAAAACGATTCCCATTATTTAATTTTTGTCTACATTTTTAATCGCTCAAATTGGAAATTGTTTAATTTTGAATAATACAATTTGAAAGTCTTACTTTTCACTTTCTTTTTAATAACTGAAACTCAAATTTTTAATATTTTTAATCAAAAAGTTATAAATTTAAAGAAATGTTGTCCTTTAGAGAATCAATTCAAAAGTTTGCAATTTCCAATGCTACTGATTCGAAATTGTTTAATTTATAAAGTCTGGAACCCCAGTTATTCCATTTTTAACAATTGAAATTTAAAATAATTCAGTAATGAAGGCTTTAAATTTGAAATTATTGTATAATATTGAACGACTGAGATTTAAATCATACAGTTTTTTATTTCCCCATTTTTCAATATTCTACAAGCTATTAATTGTAAATTATTTAATTTTAGACGCGTCAAACTTAAAATCCCTCTCCTAACTTACGTAATTTTTACCGACTTAATTTTCGTCGTCAATTACTGCTTCTTATGACTTAACAAAGTAGTTCAAATTTGAACCAAGTATTTGAATTGTCAGCCAAATAAAATGAATTCTCATCCAAAAATGTAAGAGTTGATATTTTAACCAAGAGAAGATTTTCATTTCAAATAAAAAACAGTTTAATTGAACAAAAAAGACGAATATTCAACTAAATGGATGAATCCTCAACAAAAACCGACTCATTTTCAACCAAACAGTTGCATTTTTAAACCAAAAAGATGAAACTTTTACCAAAGGAGACGAATTTTCAACAAGAGTTAAATTTTCAATTAAGAAAGATTTTTTAGTCAAGAAAGAAAAAAAATCATCCAAAAATTGAATTCTCAACCAGAAAGATTAATTTTCGACTAAAAAAGACGAATTCTCAACAAAAGACATAAATCTTTAACCACATAGTTGAATTTTCAACCAAGAAGATTAATTTTCTACCAAAAAGGAACACTTTTCAACCAAATAAGAAAATTGTTAACGAACTGGTTGAATTTTTAATAAATTTCATAAACTTTAAATCGAATAGTTGAATTTTTAAACTGAAAAGATTAATTTTTTATCAAAAAAGTCAAATTTTTAACAAAAATACATGAATATTCAACCACATAGTTGAATTTTCAACCAAGAAGATTAATTTGCTATAAAAAAAGTCGAATTTTGAACAAATTGCATGAATTTTTAACTAAAAAAAATAAATCGTTAACCACACATGGAATCGTAAAATTTTCAGTTAAAATAATTAATTTTTAACCAACAAAAAAAACGAATGATCAACAAAATATTTCAATTTTCAACTAAAGAAATGAATTTTTAAGTTAAATGATGAATCTTCAACTAAAAAAATTAATTTTTAACAAAGTAGTTCAACTTTCGGCCAAATATTGAAGTTTTTATGAAATTGTTGAATTTTCTATAAAACAGTTGCATTCTGAACCCGAGCATGTGAATTTTCAACAAAAAAGTTAAGTTTCAACCGAATCAGAATAATTTTTAACCAGAACGTTGCAGTTTTAAACAAAAATGATGAAAATTCTACAAAAAAATATGAATGTTAAAACCAAAAAGAAAACAAATGCAATCAAATTGTTAAATTTTTAAGTCAAAAAGACGAATTTGCAACAAAACAGTTGAATTTTCAACCAAAAAGGATGACTGTAAAGTGATAAGCAAATAAGAATTTTGATAATTTATAGACTGAAGAATAATAGTTTGAATAAACATTGAAGTTCATTTTTAATGCTTTCAAAATAGTAGGTTAGAATGCTGGTAATTATATTTAGAAAATAAAATTAATTTTCCACTGCACACTTTTTGAGTTCGGACTACACCTTGTTTCATGTCTGCTGTTTTCTCATATTACTATTCATATAATTATGAAGTTGCAATTGTCATAAAAAAATTTCTTGTATTAAATTAAAGCCGTGGCTACGTGTAGCGAAATTTCGCTACAAATAGACACAGCCTTAATTTAATTTGTGTTGGATCATTTACATAAAAAATGCTTAACAAATCTATAATTAAGAGTTTGGATAGTTCTCAAGCGTGTAGCAATAATTACTAATTGAATCAGTATATTTTTACTAATTGTCAGTTGAAATAGGGACAGCATAGCTTTTCTGTAAAGCTTACTGAATTTTCTGCAGAGCTTACTAAATTTTCAGTAACTTTACAAATTTACACATATACTTTCTGAAAAATTGACAGACTTTTTAATTAGATTGTACAATTTTAAGATGTCAATTTAAAGATTTTAGAGAGTAGACCCACATTTCACACCAGCGAAATAAATCTTTTGACTCTTATTCCTTGATTATTCTACGCTAAAAACGGAAACTCGAGGTGGCAATCCATGCGTAAAGTATCAAACCGAATGAAAAATTAACGGACGATTGCGCATGGGTTTACGGCCAATGCCGTTTCAAATCACCGTATAATGCTTCACTATCACACGTGATATAGGTTGCTGGAGCGAAAGTTAGAAACACAAGTTATTCTACTTTATACACTGTTTTTTTGAAATTAGGAGGCCATATGCGCAAAAAAGCGATTGAGTCACATTTAATGTATTTTTCGTTTTTAGAAGAAATCTATTCCAATTTAACGTTTTTTAAAATAAATGTCATAGTTTGAAGTATATGCAATCAGATTCTACGATTGAGATGAAAATAATTTTATATAAGAGTCATACTTTTTTATGTACGTTGTTTCTTTCTTATTCAGAGGTCATTTCTTTACCTTTATTTTACGTCTCATTGTTACAAATAATTGATACTTTTTTACTCTGAATCAATGCTGATTACATAATATTTTACTAAACTAGGAAAGAAACACGCGCGCGCCAGGCGCGCGATTATTGACTACATATAACCATATTTTAAGTTCTAAAGTTGTATTGCACGGAAAAGGGCTACATTATTGAAAAATGCGTATTTTTAATTAACAAATTTTTAATTAGATAATAATAAATGTTAATGCTTAAAATATTGCAATATATATATAATATATAATTTATTAATTTTCAGTAATTCAGTATTTCCTATGATTATATTAAATATTAAAATATATTTCAAAATACTTCGGACACATTGACATTTAAAAAAAATTCTAACCTAAAGATAACTTCTGAAACCTCTTTAATTTTTGTTAAATATTTAAAATCTTAATATTTTCTGTACACTCAAAATTCGAATGATCAACCCCTCGGTATTAAAGAATTAACAAAAATAAATAATTTTTTTTATTGAATGAAATTAAGTTTTATTATTTTATCAAATTACATCATTTAGGATTTGATTTATATTTTTTAGAACAATGAAATATTTCACTCTCATAACGATCAAAAATTAAATTAACAGTTCTAAAAAAGTGAAAGTTAGTTGAGGATATTATTATTATTATTATTATACCATTAAGCCATTTCCCTTTCGGGGTAGGCGTGACTTGCTCGGTTGGAGAATAGTAGTGTGTATATGGGTATATAGGTATAAGGTAGGTAGGAAAATAGGTATGAGGTGGATAGGTATATAAGTGTTAGGTATATATATTTTAGATTGATCTGGAATTCTCGTGTTATTTATTTAAATGACACGTTTACTCCGCAACACTGCTCCGACCCAGGTTGCTGATCAATCTCTCTAGCGATCACCCCAAGTGAAGAGCCTCACAAAATTGTTATGTATGGTTCTCCACTTGGGCCCATTAGTATCCAAGGTCTTTGTTTCAGGCGCCATTCATTCTACTGTCACTCTGTTTACAAACTATTTGTCGCCACACTTTTCTGTCCTGGCATACTACTCTAGCTTCCTTCACGTCCATGCATTTTTTCATGCAAGCTCTTGTGTTCCTATGGCTTCTTATGTCTCTACGGATTAATGTCTCATTTACAGATTCTAACCATTCTTTTGGCGGTCTACCTCTGGGCATTATGCCATTTACTTTACCTTTATACACTTGTTTGGTCAGTCGTTCATCTTTCATTCTTTCAAGATGTCCGAACCATCTTAACTGATTTCTTTCCCATGTGTCAATTATTGTCTCTTTTGCACCACATTCTTTGAGGATTGTCTCGTTTCGGACTTTGTCCATTAGTGTTTTCCCGCATATTATGCGCAGAGGTTTCATGCCGATCGCGTTAATTTTACTCCTGTCCTTTTCTTGACAGGTCCATGTCTCGCTACCGTATAGTACAGTCGGTACGAATATAGAATTGTGTATGGCCATTTTAGCTTTTTTTGATATGTTTTTATTTGTTAGGATGGACCCTGCTCTACCGATAACCTGTTTACCCTTATTTATGCGCCTATCTAACTCCCCATCTATTTTTCCGTCGCTAGTGAATAGACTACCTAGATATACGTACTTGTCAACTTGTTCTAATCTCTCATCATTTAGGACAATGTTGCACATTGTTTTCTCACTCTTTCCCTCAAACACCATGATTTTTGTTTTATTTACGTTAATTTTGAGTCCCATGTCCTTCATGCTTGTATGAAGTTTATTCAACATTCTTTGCAAGTCCTCGACTGATTCTGCCATAACAATCTTGTCATCTGCGAAAGCTAACCCACGTACCTTAACTGTTTGGAGATCTACACCTTCTTCGTCGAAGAGTGCAGTTCTTAGACACTTATCCATGAATATGATAAATAGCCACGAGGACATAACGCATCCTTGTTTCACGCCTTGCGTAATATCGAACCAGTCACTCAGTTTCCCGTTTACCCTTACGCTCGCTTTACTGCCTGTATATATTGTTTTTATTGCTTGCAGGAGCCCTCCATTTACTCCGTATTCTTTAAGAACTTCCCAAAGTTTACTTCTATTTACCGTGTCAAATGCTTTTTCTAGGTCAATAAATGCACAGAAAACTTTCTTTCCTACTCTCAAGTTTTTTTCTGTGATCTGTCTTAGGCTAAATATCTGATCTGTACATGATCTTCCTGGCATAAATCCACTTTGGACTTCCCATATTTTTTCTTCTGTGATTTCCATTACCCTACGAATAAGTATTTTTGAGTATATTTTACTTACGGTACTTAGTAGGCTGATACCTCTGTAATTACTGCAGTTGTTTTTATCTCCCTTTCTTTTGTATATTGGTACGATAATCGCTTTTTTCCAATCGTCTGGGACTTTCCCCGTCTCGATACATAAATTTATTAATTCGCACAACCTGTGAGGTATGTACTCGCCACCGTATTTGAGCATTTCAGCACTAATACTGTCTATGCCAGCAGCCTTACCGTTTTTTAAGTTCTTAATTATGTCTCGGACCTCAGTGACACAGACTTTTTCAATTGGGTTTTCTAATGCATTATGTTCTATGTCGCAGTTTTGTTGTCCTATATCTTCACCTCCTAATAGTTCTTTAAAAGAGTCTTTTAAAGCGTCTACTATCCCGTCTATATCATATAGCATTTCACCTTTGCTGTTTCTCATGCTAACAAACTCTGTACTTTTACTTTCCTTCAACTGTTTATATAGTAGTTTCATTATTCCTCCAAAGCCGTTTCGTATTTTGTTCTCTTCTTCTGTTCTGATTTTTTCTTTACTCTCCTTGACTAGTCGTTTCATTTTCCTCTTTTTGTCTTTGTAATCATTTTTGAGTCTATTTCTCTCCTCATCGCTAAGACCTGTCATGTTTAATGTTTTCTTGTGCGCTTTTTTCTTTTCTCGCTGGGCTGCTTGAATTTCATCATTCCACCATGCATCACCAGACTTTCTTCCTACCACTGCCGTACCACACACTTCAATTGCAGTTTTAACAATGCTATCCCGTAATAAAGCCCACGCGCCCTCTATATCTTTAATGCTCGTAAGCGCTTCCCAAGTTGCCCTATCTATGCGTTCGCTTAACTTATTTTGAAACTCTATTCGCACTTCCGGTTTCTGTAAATTTTCAATCTTTATTCGAGTTTGTTTCGTTTTTTCTGTTCTCTTTCTTTTCCATCCCCGGCCTAAGTTTATTTTAGAGATTAAAAGATAATGATCAGTATTGCATTCGGATCCCCTCATGACTCTTGTATCTACAACTAGTTCTCTTAGTCTTTCATCCGCAATAACGAAGTCAATTACACTGCGGTTATTTCCTTTACACCAAGTGTACGTGTGGATCATTTTATGTCGAAACCAAGTATTGGTAATAAATAGGCCCTTTTCTAGGCATAAGCTAACTAATTTTTCCCCGTTATAATTTTTTCTTGGATCCCCAAATTTACCTAGTACCCTTTCTGTATCTGTATCCTGACGTTGAACGCCGACCCATCCGTTCATATCTCCTAGAAGAATTATTCTTTCACCTGGATCGCAAGTACTTATTGTGTCATTTAAAGTGTCCCAGAAAGCGTCTTTGACTTCTCGCGGCTCACTGTCAACTGGGGCGTAGCACGCTATGATAAATAACCTTCTGATTCCTACCTTCATTCTAGCCCACAACAATCTGGGAGATACAAAATCATGATCTTTGAGATGCTGTCTTGCTTTTTTATTCATAATTAAACCGATCCCTTGACTACGATTTGATTCACTACCTACTCCTGACCATATTTCAAAACCGCCTTTCAACACCCCATTTTCTATGTTTCTACTTTCGCAACCCTTTTTCTTCGTCTCAGGTACACATAAGATATCTAGTTTCCTTGCATGCATAGTTTCTCGTAGTTCTCTTATTTTAAGGTCATTCACTCCTCTAGCATTCCAGACACCCAGTCTCCATTCATCGCCTGAAATTCGACCTTTACGTTTACCGTGTGTATGCATTTTGTCGATCCAAGTTTCAGTCCATTCCGAGGCTACTTTATTGTTTGTATTATTCATGTTTAGATTGTACACCCAACTAACACCTTTATGCGCGAAATTTGTTTTGCGAGCCGAAATCATGTCCAAGTTAAGTGATTATTTGTCGTACGGTGGATAGTCTATCTGTAACGTCAGTCCCACCAATACTTCTGTTACTGTGTGTGTGGGGGGGGGGGGGTGAGGACGGAGAAAGGAAACCGAGAGTCTCAATTGGTTGGTGATTTATTCTGAGAAGGTTACCAGCCTTCAGCAGCGTTGTATTTGATAGGAGTTAATATGTGTCCAAAGCCGAATACTGGCCTACCTCTAAAACAGAAGCCAATAAGTTTTTTATATTTGTTTTTTTTAATTTGAAAAAGAGTTATATATAGATCTAGATGAAATTTGCTCCTGGTTGAAGTATTAAAATAGTTATAATAATTAAACTGCAATATTATAAGTTTTAGGGAGAATTTAAGATGCATTTAGGAGTCTTTGAAAAAGACGCGTCAATGTAATAATATAATTTTTAATCCCTGGCAATTTGCGAAAAGCTTTAAAATGTGAGGATTTCTTGAAAAAATTTTGAAATTCCTTCGAAACCATCAAAATCAATTGAAAATTCCTACTAATGGAGAGCGGAAAAAGATCCTAAAATATTTGAAAATCCTTGAAATTCCTCAAAATGTCTTGAAAGATTTACCCCCCCCCCCCCAACCTCACTTCTATCATTACATGAAGAAAAATTTTACTTCAGCAGAAATTAATATAAATTGGTATAAAATGAAGAAAAACTCATCTTTTTAAAGTAGGTGGTAGGTTGCTCCATTTTCAGTCAATTTCGAAGATACAAAATACACTTTGTTTACGCGGTTATAAAATCTTGTATGAATATTTATATATACAGAAACAAAGTTTATTGAAAAATAATGAAACTGCAAAATTTTATATTTTGTTCTTTCCCTATTTCGAAAAGTCGACTCGCTACATGAGACACTGAAGTTAGACTGTGTTTTTTTTGGTCGGTTTGGACAAAGAGGAGCATCTTGAGAGTCAAGTTACAAGTGCGCGCCTCACTTTCGAGGAAAAATTGAGTGTTTTGAAATGTTTGTAGATACTTTCGGAAACCATTGAAATCAAATGAAAATTACTACGAATAGAGGGTGGAAAAAATCTTAAAATATTTGAAAATCTTTTAGATTTCCTCAAGCGTTATTATTTTCTTCAAATAGGCCCTTTAGGTTTGAAAAAGAGTTATATATAGACATATATTTAAATTTCTCCCACTTGAAATATTAAGATAGTTATAATAGTTGAACTGCAATATTATAAGTTTTAGGGAGAATTTAAGATGTATTTAGGAGTCTTTGAAAAAGACGCGTCAATGCAATAATAAAATCTTTAATCCCTGGCAATTTGCGAAAAGCTTTAGAATGTGAGGATTTCTTGAAAATTTTGAAATTCCTTCGAAACCATCAAAATCAATTGAAAATTCCTACTAATGGAGAGCGGAAAAAGATCCTAAAATATTTGAAAATCCTTGAAATTCCCTGAAGCGTTATTATTTTCTTCAAATAGGCTCTTTGGATTTGAAAAAGAGTTATATATAGATCTAGATGAAATTTGCTCCTGGTTGAAGTATTAAAATAGTTATAATAATTAAACTGCAATATTATAAGTTTTAGGGAGAATTTAAGATGCATTTAGGAGTCTTTGAAAAAGACGCGTCAATGTAATAATATAATTTTTAATCCCTGGCAATTTGCGAAAAGCTTTAAAATGTGAGGATTTCTTGAAAAAATTTTGAAATTCCTTCGAAACCATCAAAATCAATTGAAAATTCCTACTAAAAATTTCAAATGTAATACCACTTTTTTATATAGAAAATATATTAATATTTATCGACTATTGTGGATCATTATATATATTTTTTTTTCAATAACAAATGTATTCAATAATTTTAATATTTCCATATGTGGCAGACGTCAAAAAAATGTAACTGCCTGCCTTTGAAAACATAAAGAATAATAGAAGCTTAGGTACGTTACAGGCTTCTCTTCCTTGGATAGGGGACGCAAAATGAATAATTCGGTTGAGGACAGTGAGGCAAGAAGTTTTTCTTAACCCCCTTTCCTTTAGATTTGAAAAACCTAATAATATGTAAAAAAATTATTAAAAACGAATCCCATCTGAAAAAGTGGTGTAACAATATGTCTCGAAAAGCTCGCAATTATTGTTGTTGAAAACCTGATAGCTTTTCACTACTTGAAATTCTTTTACATCTTGAATTAAAAATTTAAAATACTAAATCTTCAAATAATCCCATGTAATAAGAAAAATCACATTTTTAAATAAAAAACATTAGATATTAAATGTTCATAATTTTTTAAAAATTTTAGCTTACGTTACCTTTTTACATCAAAAATTGTTTCCTTTTTGAAAAAAAAAAAATCATTTTAGTTCGAGCAAGATTTTTAGTTTTTGAACACTTTGAGGTTAATTCGCGTTTTTCACAGGAAATCGGTTGTTTTAAACAAAAATTGAAAAAATTAGATTTCGAAGAAGCAGAAAAGAAGATTCACAAGTTTTAACAATTTTAGGTTATGTTGGCGTTTTACACCGGAAATGGGTACTTTTAGTAAAAAATCATTTGATTTCAAAATAGATTCAACAATTTTGTACTACTGTATGTTAAGCTAGTGGTTTTCACCGGAAATATTTATATAGATTTCAAAGAAAATTTACAATTTTTGAACAATTTAAGGTATTAAATTTCATAGATGATTTACAATTTGGTATTTCTAATTTAAAAAATCCTAAGATTGTTCATATCATTATTATGCTTTAGATTCAGAATCATTATGTTCACAAATTGTGTTCAATTTTTTGTTTATGCTGGCGCTTTATACCCGCAATCGGTACTTTGAATAAAAAATCATTGGATTTGAAAGAAGATTTACAATTTTAAATAATTTGTTGTTATGTGATGTTAGTGGGTTTCGTCTAAAAATGGTATCGTTCATGAAAAATCATTAGATTTTAGAGAATATTTACAATACTTAAACAATTATAGGGTTCAAAAATAAAACTTACAATTTTGAACAATTTTAGGTTATGTTAGGTTTTTCGTTGGAAATTATATATTATATTTTATAGATAGATAAATGTTTATTTTTCGGCCTAAAGGGCCTGAAAAATTACCTTGCTTACAACCTCTATATTTTACAGAATTTGTCTTAAAATGAGTTCTTACAAACTGACATTCATCCACACCTTAATGCTACCATATATAATATTTTATATTTATTGTATATTAATTCTGAAGTTAAAATATCATGTTCATCAATCATCAAAAATATTGCCTTGCTTTTCTTCTCTATTATTTTAGATAATAGATACTATAAAATGCGAAAATGCCGTATTAATTATATTATTGTATTTTCATGCATAGAACGCTTGTTTGTTTTCTAGTTTAAATAAATGTTTACAAATTACAACATCAATATTTTAGGATTTTTTTTATTACTGCAACTCTCTACTTTAAAACATTTCTTCGTATTTACGATTCAAGTGATTTCAACCCTTCCCTTCATTTTTCTACTCGAAAACACAATTTAATCCGCTCCTGGTTCAAGCGATCGATGGAGTAGCTATTCGCAATAGAGAAACTTTGTGGAATGACAGATATTCTGATACAAAAAAAAGGGGAAATGGGGTGACTTTTTCACGAAAAAGGGGAAAGTAGGGGAAAGATTAAAACTTATGTTTACGTGCTTACAAGAAGAAACAATGTTTTTATTAGAAATTTGCTAACTTTGAATAATGTTAAATGATTTTTGAATGATTACTGCCATTAAATAATTGATTGTCGTCCCTTGATTTTTATTTTCTGAACACAGCCAATTTAAAAATCTATAATAACAAATGTTTAAATATTAAGAGTTATATCAATTTTTTAAACGAAATCATTTTAAATTCCTTGGATATAAATTAATTTAAAATTATTCAATAAATTATTCTAAAAACCCGTTTAAATAAAATGCATACGCACAAAGCGCGGGTTTACGTCCCAGGATTTTTATTTTCTAATATTAAAAACATAAACTATTTAAAAATATATAATAACAAATTTTTAAACATTAAGAGTTCTAAAATCGTTTGAAATGAGTTGAATAATTTAAGAAATAATTAATTCTAGTTAGTAAGATATGTTTGAAAAAATTCTTAATTTTAATATTATCACGGAAGCATATTTTTGTTATGTATCTGGAGATCTTAACTTTTCTATAAATATCTTTAGTCATATATTGTTAAATTTTGAATAGCAATATTTTTAAGTTTCAATTGAAAAATGCTCATATTTGAAAAATTTACATGTACAATTGATCATTCAGAAATCGATCAGCTTTTCTTCTACAGTCAAATACACTTCTGATTTGAAGGTGTCTAGTGCATAATTAATAGAAAATCGAGTTTGCCTTTTAGTATTCCTAACGAAACGATATTTAATTTAAATTTGAGCACTTTTTAAGTTATATAGTTTAGTTTAGTTTGAAATTGGTCAAATTTAAAAAGTTATAAATTAATTATAATTGATAATTCTGTAAGTTAAAAAATAAACTTTCACTACTCGCGGTAGCATATTCTAGTTTTGAGTAGAATAATTTTATAGATGTAAGAGGAGCGATCGTATTGTCAAATCTCGTATATTTAAAGACAAAAGGGGAATATTAAAAAAAAAAAGGGAAAACGCAGGGGTGATCCTTGCAAGTATTACACGCATAAGAGAATGGGAGTTGAATATTTGATTGATTTTGTTTGTATTGATTTTATTTTTTGAATATTTAAATAATACGGTTATTTTCTAATTGTTATTCTGAGCTGAATGTTTGTTGAAACGGAAGGGCAATCACCTGTTCAGGAAACTATAGTTCGCATTGCAAGCTGTTTTTTTCACTCAAGTATGTAGGATGCGTATGAACGTGTACTTCTTGCAATTTCTTAGATAGTGAAGTGAGTAGTGACAGATAGTACAGTATGATTCACGAATGAATGATTTAAAAAAATATTTAGAAAAGACTTTCGCAAATTCAACAGTTTTTACTGATTTGTCGGCTCGTTTGTCGGTAACCTAACTCTGACTAAAAGAACAAAAGAAATCAGAATTCAGTTTCATTGTTCAGAAAATTACTAATTCTTTCTCAATGGGAAGAATTTGTATGATGCGTTCATCGTAAAGAGGAAATATTCATTAATTTAATAAAATGCTTTTTACACGAGTTGTTAAAATGTTTTAGCTTTCTAGAGAATTTGTAAAAAAATTCGTAAGAGCTGAAACTATAACCACCTCACGTAGAACAATAGTTAAAATTGCATTGCAACACGCACATAAAGATTGGTGCAGAATACCGGAGACTAATTCTCATGATCAACTGATTCTATGAATTGTAAATGCATTCTTGTGAACTTTTTTAAGGACAATCGGATTTAGGAAAACGTATTTTAGAACAATAATTACAACAAAAAAATGTTGCTTTTCCAAAATGATGAAAAATTCTCTTGCACTGCTTTAATATTCTGAACAGTTTTTGAGAGACAATAAATTAAGATTGAAAAAGGAAAGAAACAACTTTAAATTGACAGGCAACAGAATTTAATAATTTCTAATTATCAGTCCTCGAAATCTAAACTTAAATTATTTTTTTTGCACCATATTGAAGGGCGGAAATCCTAATAGTGTTAAGTGCCACTTTTTTGGAAATACTTTTTTTTCAATGAAATAATTTTCTAGACTTAGGCCAACACTAGTGTTGTTCGGAAATAGCGAGTCGACCAAAAAATTGTTGTACATACATTTTTGAAGTTTGTCGATTTTTAAATGGAAAATCCGTTTTTTGTTTTGAGCGGGCCCGCTTTTAATAAACGTCTTAGACCTTATGCTCCATTTATCACCGATCTGACAAATTTTAGAATTGTCTGGTTGGCGAGGTACATAAGATTTCAATCCAGGTTAATATTTTTGCAAATGACAGTGTTTTGAACGCATCGCATTGTTTACACCACTTTCGTGACACATAGAAAAAAACATTTTTTTTCACACAAAACGGGAATTCCGCATCACAGGTATCAATTCGCTCCTCAACAGACAATTTCGTATGAAAATCTTATTGAAATAATCTTGATTGCAGAAGTAATGGTGAATCGCAAAAAAAGGCGATACTTGTGTAAGTTTCGTCATAATATACACTGTAGCTACACTTTGAGAGCTAATAACTTTGTGGGACATTAGAATTCGCGGATTAAACTCCATAATATAATCAATATATAATGTTTGATTTTTCAAGTCAAAGAATTTGTTTTCTTCAAATAACCGATTTCCAGTGAGAAACGCTAACATATCCTATTATTGTAAAAAAATTGAAAATATTCGTTCAGTGAAATCTTTACTTTTGTTTTAAATATGTCGGATTTAATTGATCCAATTATTAAAATTGCTTAAAAGAATTTTTCTATTTGAACGAAAAAGTCCGCTTTTTGTAAATCTAATATTTAAACACGATAACATGTTACAAATAATTCGGTATTTCAGTATATTGTTCAGAATTCGTCAGAAAATAAGAATCATTCATACATTTTGAGGGTGAATGACTTTAATCAAGTTAAAGATTAAGTAATTTTAAACTTGACTGTGTACTTAGAACATCCTTAAAATGGATTAATTGTATATTTAATTTTCAAATTTAAGATATACAACAACTTTAAGTAATAAAAAGCCAATCATGTTTTCAACAACAATGATTGAAAGATTTTCAAACACGTCTTCCCAATTTTTTTCTGATGTTTCTTCGCGGTCCAAAAATTTTGATTTCATAAATTCTTGTCAGGCTGATTTGAGGGTGATGATTTTTTGATTGAAATATAAATTTAGACGCAAAAGACTGACCTACATAAAAATTAAAATAGGATGGCTTCTACGTGATTCTATCGCACCCTGGAAGGTTAAGAGCAAAGGGGCCCGAATTGAATTTGCATTTGAATTAAAATTTAAATCTGAGTCTGGATGCTTCTATTATCCATTTAACATTCAAGTTGTCAGAAGCAAATAAGTATTATAATTTCTAGAAAATAATACAAATTTGTTTAATAATACACAATAAGGAATTATTATGAGTCTGATTCATTCGTATGGGAAAAATCTAGAGTGTTATTTACTTTTTAAATATATTTTTTAAAGGATGTATACACTAGTTAATCAAGCGATTGAAACGGTTTGATTGCAGAGGGATATTGACCGATTGGAACAATCTCAGTGCAATCAATTCGCTTTAAACGTTTCACTAGTCGGCAAGCAGCATTGTCTCTGGAATTGATATCCAACCGGAAACTTCGATATCTCGTTTCAGGGATTGGTTGTCGAGCCAGTCTGAAAAAACCCTTCATATCACTTCTTGTCAAGCGCCAACCCATTGCAAGACTCAAATGACCCAATATTTTCACCACTATTTATGATTATCTCATATTATCTTCTGATAAAATATTGAAGCTTAATATCTTAAGAAATAAGTTTGATCTAAATAATATAATATCTCAGAAGAAACATTAAAATAAAATCAATTCCTGAAGCGGGTGGCAAGCACCTGTCAACAAAAAATAACAATGTAACATACTAAATTTGATTTTTTATTGCAATTCTATATGCTAAGAGCTTAAATTTGAGCCATCACCGAAGAAACTCGGACCAAAAGAAAAGCTTTCAGCGCAGTGGTCTAAAAACCAAATGTTCTTATTTTTCCTAGTTCCTAACAACGATAAGAAAAAAACCATTATAACATAGGGGTCATCCACAAATTAAGTAACAGATTTTTTGGGGAAAGGGGGTTCGGGAAAATTTTACGATCTGTTACATGGTGGGAGGGGTAAATCAACAAATCAACCTCATAGGAAATCCATGTATCCAAAATTATAGTATATATAACGTTAAAGTTTAGTAATTTTCCAATAAACACTCAGAGAAATTTCCTTTTGTGACAAAAGGATGTTTCTTGACGTAAATGGAATTTCCTCTTAAATTTAAGGTTGAGAGGATTTTCATTTGTCTCAACAGGAATCCTTTTGCAGCAAAAATTTTTCCAATGCGACTAACTTCACCTAATCTTGCAGCCAAATAACGTTATTTGTCTAAAAAATATATTCACTTCGTTAAAAACAAAACAGGCAAGAGGATGATGCGTTTGTTCCAAGACAACTTTTTTTCTGAGTGAAAAGATTGCAATAATGTTCTAAAGACTTCATATCGGTATATGATTAGATTAGTTTTTTTACATCATTATTTAAAAAAAATATCCATGAAAAAATAAAGTTTTTTCACAATTTTTGAAGTGACTACTACCCGTAAAATCGTTCGACATTTTTTAAGTTATTTATCGGAGTATGCTAAGATATTTGAAAAAGATTTCTAGGGATTTCAGAGGATTTTCAATATTTTGAGATTCTTACGAATTATTAAGATTCTTAAGGAATTTCAGCAGATTTTGCGGTATTTTACAAGCTTTTAAAGGATTTCAGTAATTTTAAAGTATTTTCTAGGCTTTCAATAAGAAATCTTAATAAATTCTTTAGGGTCTGAAAGGATACCATAAGATTTCAATTATTTCATGGGATTTCAAGAGATTTCAAAGGATGTTAATGATTTGAAGGGATTGAAAAAAATGCGTTTTTAAAGAATTACGGAAGATTAGGAAAGATTAAATGGGGCCCATAAAGTTGTAGGATATTCAAAAAGATTGCAAAGTATTGTTAAGGGATCATATTTCATGAAACTTCACGAGATTTCAAGGGATTTTATAATATTTTAAGAAATTTTCAGGAGCTTTAAAAAATTTCAAGGAATTTCAAAACATTTCAAAGGATTCGAAATATTTTAGGGCATCTTAAAATATTCCATGGATGTTTAAAAAGGTTTAAAAAATGTCAACAATTTTCAAGGAATATAATCAGATTTTATGTAACTTCATGGGATTCAAGGAATTTTATAATATTTTTATGAAATTTTTAAGAAACTATTCACAAAAATTGAGGTATTTCAAAGCATTTAAAAAGTTTTAAAAGGTTTCGAAGAATTTCAAGAGATTTCAAAAGATATCAAAAGATTTTAAATGGTTTAGGGCATTTTAAAAGATTCAGGGCATTTTAAAAGATTCCAAGGAATTTTCAAGAGCATTAAAAGAATTCAAAGGATTGTAAATATGTAGGGTATTTTAAAGCGTTCCAAGAAAGTTTCAAGAAATAAAAAATATTTCAAGGAATATTATCATATGTCATGTAAATTCACGGGATTTCAAGGGATTTTATAATATTTTTATGAAATTGTAAAGAATTTACTTACAATAATTGAGCGATTTTAAATCATTTCAAAGATTTGAAGAGCTTTTCTATATTTCAATAAATTTCAAAGGATTTTGAAGATTTTAGGGTATTTTAAAAGATTCCAAGGTATTTTCAATTGATTTAAGTAATTCATTGGGATTTCAAAGGATTTGAAATATTTTAGGGTATTTCAAAGGATTCCAAAAAAGGAAAAAGGTTTCAAGAGATTTAAAAAGTGTCAAGGAATTTCGGGGAAGATCATCAGATTTCATGTCACTTTTTAAGAATTTAAGCCCTTTAAACTTTTAGTAAAGAGGTTCGATTTTCTAAATCGTTCTTAAAGATATAAACTTAAGAGATTTTATTAGAGATTTGAGAAAATTGTATAATTTCGTTTTATATTACATTTTATTAACATTTATTATGAACGCAATCGTTCTTTAAAATGTTTAAGTTATTTAAGAGCACGTTAAGCTTGCCGAAAAATCAAAAAAATACATAACGAATATTAAATAATTAGAGATGTGTGCTAGTAATTTAAAAAAAATGGTAAAAAAAAAAAAGTTTTTAATGGATATTGTTCTATAAGATGACACAGCTTTTTATAAGATCTAATTTTCAAAAAAAGTATACTTCCTTTGTAGCATGTTCCATATTGTTTTAATATTCTTTCTTTTCATTTCAATAAGTTTTAATTATTTGGTAATTCGGGTTTCTCGGGTAGTAAGTAACTAAATTTCATTTGATAAGACATGGCTGAAACATGAAAATATTTCAATTACGTAACACAAATGTGTTACGTAATTTATGGATGGCCCATAGAAAATTTGATTCTTTATTGCAATTCTACATGTCAAGATCTAAACAATTGGAGCCGTCTCCGAAGAAAATCGGACTAAAAGAAAAGCTTCTAGCATAGTGGTTTAAAAATCTCAATTTTATCATTTTTCTTATTTTTCAGCCACTGTTTTCAAGAAGTAAATAATATAACATAGCAAATTTGATTTCTTTCCCTTTCCCTCAAAATGATTTTCTGGATAAAATTTTGAATTTCTGTAGGTAGACAATTTTACTCAGGGATCTCAATATTTTTCTACGCTTGGTATAGTCGTCGACTATGGATTTAATAAAAAAACCTCAGGGCCATGTAGCTTTAATAAACTTTTTCTTATGGGCGTGCCGATGGACGGACTGAACCACTTCAGAAGGGATTCGCCTACGAAAGCCTAAAAAACT
Organism: Andricus curvator; assembly: GCA_932195095.1. Taxonomy (NCBI): domain Eukaryota; kingdom Metazoa; phylum Arthropoda; class Insecta; order Hymenoptera; family Cynipidae; genus Andricus; species Andricus curvator. The sequence continues at coordinate 172,183 of CAKNYM010052527.1, read as the reverse complement.
TATTGTTAGTTATTAAAATTTTAATTATTTCAAAAACTAAAGATAATTGTAATTAATAACTAAAAAATTGAATAAAACAATACTTTTATCAAATTATTAGTATTCGTTTAAAATAGAAGATAAAAGTCAAATTTAGGATTAACCAAAACAATTTCTATAGCAGGGAAAATTTAGTACGATGGCCCCTATCTGAGGGTATAACCGAGCGAATCGAACAAGAAGCTCTAAACAGTTTCATGTGCCCAAGCGGACATTCTTACATGCAGATACACTATTCAAAACTTAAAAATCTTTTTTACAATTTCTTTTTCAGAATTTGAATACCCTTGAGGATTATAATAATAGCAAAATTGATGAATCTAGGAATTTTTCATAACGGGAATAATAATCCGTAAATTGAAAAGTAATGAATTAAGAGAACTTATAAAATATAATCGTTTTATCAATGCTCAATGTTCAGTAATGACATCATTTTCGTCTAAATTATATGAAAAATAAAATGGTTTATACCCTCAATTAGATCATGTTCTAATAGTTTTTCTAACAAATATTATGTTATTTTCAGAAGTTTTTCCTTTTGTGGAACATGCATGCCGAGTTGGTCCTCAAGGATGTAAAGTACAAGCTGGAGACTGTGCCGAGTATTCGAGGCTTCGAGATTGCTGTTGTCATTCTTATTTATCCTCTTATTGTAAGTAATAAACTATATTTGATAATAGAAAATTTAGAAAAACTCGAAGTTTCTATGCTAAAATAAAAAAAAAGCCATTTCAATTATCGTTAGCTAGGGCCAAGCGGCGCACCCTTGATTCTGCATTTACGAATGCGATATTTGCTTCTCCTGGATAAAAAATACAGAGGCTTGAAACTAAACATTGTGAAATTTCAGTTGACGATCCTACAAGAAGCAATATCGCGTTTTTAGTATAAAATTAAGGGTACGCCGCTTTCCCCCACATATGCGCCGCTTAGCCCCAGTTTACGATATACTGAACATTTTTAAAAATTAAATAGTTATCATCAAAAAACAATATTTATACTTTCAAAAAATCGTCATTGTGCGTAGAATATTATAATTTTTGTTTTCTTCAAAGTAAATCTCAAGAATAATACATTATTTTAAACCCAAACTAAAAAAGAACTATTTGCAGAACTTTTATTCAATTTTTAGTCAAAAATATCTTAGGTATTTCCTGTGTTTTTATTAGCAAATTTTTTTACTTAAAAAATACTCATAAGTAGAGAATTGACAGAATCTTTGAAAAAAGAGAGACTTCTTTGCAAAAAGCAGATATAGAATAGTTACACAGAATTTTAATGAAATTTCTTTTTTTCAGGGAAATATCAAGCAGGAGGTTCAGCACGCATGAAGATTAGTTTTACAACAATCTCAACCGTCCTCCTGATGCTTAGATTATTTCGATGATCCTGCAAGGATCATTTCTGACACCAAAACATTGTACAGCGCCATTAATTTTAATAAATTATTTTTTCATCGCTTCAAATGAGCTTTTGTTATTTTTATGAATAATGAACCAATATAGTACAGATAAATAATAAAAATAATAATAATAATGCCCGGAAAAAGCCAAAATTAAAATATACTTCAACGGAAATGCATATTATTTTTTAAATCAAATTGAACTAAATTGATAACTAGTTATAAACTTGTTAAACAATATTAAAGCCTGCAGTATTAAAATAATATAAATAGAGAATATTTTTATACAGTTTACAAAAATACGATTTTAAGAAAATATATGTTCTGAAATTTCTATAGCGATTAAGAAAATGAACTTTGTTATTTTAGATAGGAATTTTTGAGAAATTACCATCTGTAAGTAATATGAAATTAAAGAGATAATTGTCCAATAAAGCGGGTCTAGAACTGATAGATTCGAGATTCAAACTGTAGAAAACTACATTATCGACATATTATTCTTACCCATTCTACCGTGAATTAAACTTTTCTTGGCAATACTGGAAAGCAATACGATAAAACTATTACGTGAATGACCACACGCAAACGATTGTGTAGATTTTGCTATTACATCACAAAGGTCATCTATCCTTTGTGAATTTTGTTATTTCATGGGAATCTTCAAAGTTCACGGTTTATCTAAAGTACTTTCCGGTAAGAATGCAATCTCAGGCTTCGAAGTACTCTATGAAACTAAAAGAAGTATCAAACAAATATTTTGCTGAAGATAAAATTATCATCAAAAATAATGTATTAAAAAAGTAGCCCTTTTAAATCAGTCAAAAATTAACTTTTTAAAACAAAAGTAGTGTGAAAAATACTTTAAACTAAAAAAAGGACGCTTCTTAATTAACGTTCTCCAGGCGATAACATATATATTTAATGGAGCCCTGTTTTCAAAAAACAATTTTAAAATCTACAGGAATGACGAAATAATTGTATCACGTATTAGAGGCTTTTTTACTGGTAAAAATGCACTTGAAAAAATTTGATAAGTCTGGGAAATCATAAATATCAAAAGTTTTCTTAAAATTTATTATGTTTATATTTATGATTTCCTAGACTTACCAAATTTTTTTCTAATGTATTCCTACCAGTAGAAAATCCTCAAATACTTGATAAAATTCTTTCGTCATTCCAGTAGATTTTTAAATTTTTGATTGGAAACAGGGTTCCATTAAACATAATTTATATAATTGAAAAGCTGTAAAAATTTGCAATACACTATTTTTTCACAAAGTTCCAATTTCGATTTACATCATTTTGTTTTTTTCGACCCACAATTTTCAATTTGAGATTTTATAAGAAACCCATCGACTGATCTATGTTGATTGATTCCTTTCTTTTTTTTAAGAAACTGAAATTTCTTTTTACGGTCAATTTTTTATATAACTTAACTGAAAAAAGTAGCAAAAAATAGCCTAGCCGAAAAAAGTATCAAAAAAGTAAAGAAGTGTGGAAATTCGAAGCCTCCAACTTTTAAAATAGATTATAAAGCGCAATTATGGAAATAATAAACAAAATAGAGATATTAAAAAAATTATTCGTCATGAACACAAACAGGAATTGTGTAAATTCGAAAAACTTTCTATTTTCTCACAATTCACGAACAACCTACGCTTAACCTAATTTCTTATTTCGCAAACTCATACATGTATGAAATATTGTAAAATGAAATTTTGGAAATATGTGGAAATTAATTTATTGAATAGAGATTATTAAAAATGATCATACGTGGAGAAAATTAGAAGAATCAAGACCATCAATCTCAATGCCAATATATTAAAATAAAAGTATACATCATTTAAACCAAAAATTATTTTATTGTAGAACTAATCTGAGTTCAAAAAAAAAACTAATAAATAAAATTCTGGTCAGAGAATTTTGCCGTTTTGTAAAAAGAACTTAAAGTAACTGTCAAGAATAATCAGGGCTGTCACACAGTCACATTTGGTCACTGTTTTTTCTCGAATTACTTTTTAGTCACTTTTTATGATGAAGTCACTATAATCACTTTTTAAAATAAAAATATCACTTCATTTACTTTTATTTCAACAAATTAATCCATGGGTTGACCACTATTGAATTTCAGTATATATATATTTTCTAATTTTCTTGATTCTTGACTTTCTTGACCAAATCATTTAAAGGGCTTTCAAAGGATTTTAAAGAGATTTTAGGATAATTTTGAAAATTCCAAGGAATTTTGAATAGCTTAAAAAAGTTTCAAGGGATCTGAACAAATTTAAAAGGATTTGAAATATTTTAGGTCATTTTAAAAGATTCCAAGGAACTTTTAATTGATTTTAGTAATTAACTGGGATTTCAAAGGATTTGAAATGTTTTAGGGTATTTTAAAAGATTCCAAACAAATTTCGCAGAACTTCAAAAAACTGCAAGGGATTTCAAAAAGTTTGAAATAATTTTGTATATTTTGAAGAATTCCAAAGAATTTTCAAGAGATTAACAAATTTCAAGGATAATGATTTTCAGGAATTTAAAAAAATTTCATGCGGGTTTAAAGAATTTCCGAGAAGTTCGGAAGACTCTGAAGGATTTTATGAGACCTATGAGATTTTAGCATATTTAAAAAGATTCTAAACGATTTTCAACGGATTTCAAGGGATTTTATAAGACTTCCGAGGATTTCAGTAATTTTCAGGGATTTTAAAGGCTCTGAATAGGGTATTTTTAAGGCTCTTAATAAGGTATTTTAATGAATTTTAGAGATCTCAAAATAAGATCTCAAGATCTCAAATATTTTAAGGGATTTCAAGGAATATCATCAAAGTTCATATAACTTCACGTAATTTTAAGAGATTTTATAGCACTTTGATGAATTTTAAAGAATTTATTTTCAAGAATTGAGGAATTTCAAAAGATTTGATAGCACATTAATGAAATTTCAATAAAGAATGTATTCACAAGAATTGAGGGATTTCAAAGGATTTCAAAGATATTTCAAAATATTTCAAGGTATTGACAAAGATTTTAAGGTATATTAATAGATTCCATAACAAAGGATTTTAAATATTTTAGGGTATTTTAGAAGATTCCAAGGCTTTTTCAAGAGATTTACAATATTTGAAGGGATTTTAAAGGATTTTAAGTGATTTGAATTCATTTGAAGTTCACCCTGAATTCTTATTTGTAATCCTGGATTTTTTTTAATTCTTTGGAATTCTCTTGAATTTCTTCAATTAAATTGAATTTTTATAAATTCGCTCAATTCTACTCATTTCAATTGACTTTTTGCTGTTTTTGTTTAATTTGCCTTGAAGTCTTTTAAATTCACCTAGAATTCTTAGACATTTCTTCAAATTCTTTTAAATTCTCTTGATTGATATTTTTTAATTTTATTTTATTCACTTTACTTTATTTAAATCAATGGAATTTTTTGAATTTTTTCCAATTCATTTGCATTTTTTTGAATCTAACTTGAATTGTTTTGAAGTCTTATGAATCGAATTCTTTTGAATGCTTTTAAATATAAAAGAATTAGTCACATTAGTCACTTTTTGGGTTTACATATGTTATTTTTTCACTTTCTTCAAATAAATTAGGCAATGACCGCCCTAAGAATAATACATTAAAAATTTATAAACTTAAAATTGTTTTATTTCACGTATAAAATATTCTATATCAAAAATGTTACAAGATTATAGTTTTGTTCTTTTAATATGAATGGTCAGGGAAAATGGAAAAATCAGGGAAAAGTCATGGAATTTTGAAAATTAAGTGTTTAGGATATCGATTTTGTTTCAGTTATTGAATTTAAACATGATAAATCGCCCAATTTAACAGTCAGGTGTTGATAGCGGAACCAAAGTATTAATTGCACAAACAAATACATTTACATTGTTTGTAAATCACGATTATTAAAAAGACCCAGAAAGACTGTGAAGTTATTTACACGCAAAAAATGCATTTTTCAAAATTGGCTTTCTTCAAAAAGAGGCTCGATGGCTGGGTCGACTATTTATTTTTGATTTGATTTATTTTTGAAATAATCTCAAAAATAATTGCAAAAATACTTTCAAATTAATTTTAGTTTTATGAATTGTAGACGTTTTTTCTACCTAAAAGTGAAAAAAAGACAATAAGAACACATTTTTCTGCGCACAAAGTTGTGCATTTACAGGTAGTTAAAAAATTTTTTCGAGCGTGAGCCTGTTTCAAGATTCTCTGTAGAAAAGAGGAGGATTTTCAGTTATGTACTAGTAGTCGTGCGCGCGCCAAGGCGCGCGCCTACTAATTTTTGTTATGAAAAAGAATAAACCAAATACTTATTTTTTCTATGTTATTTATATTTAATTAATGTTACAAAATATTCGTAAAAAATAATTAGAAGGCTCTACAGGATGATGTTGAAGCTAAAGGAGTAATGGATTTCTCATAATTTATTTGTAGGTAAATTCTGTCACCGTTATCATCTTCAAAAAATTGTGCATATAATTATAATTCAATTTATTATAATCGGCTCTTAAATTTGTTTAACACTTAACTTATTTATAAATCATATTGGCGTAATACATTTTTTATTTTATAAATTAAAAGAAATCTTATTTATAAAATAAATTGTGAATTATTCGTTTTAACATGTATATGAGCATATAAATTTCAAATTGATAAATACTGCGAATAATATTAATTTTCATTATTATATAAGCTTTACAAAGTTTAAAAAAATGAATGATACATAGAATAGTGGCAGTAATTACCAATCTTTCAGTTTTCAAGAAATATGATAACAAATTTTTTAATTGTCTATTTGCTCCGCAATTATTGCTGTTTATACTCTATAGTAATCCATTCGCCACTAATATTTTATTATGCATTGAGAGATGTGGTGAATTTTTTTCATGAAAAATTAATTTTTTAATTTTTATCATAAATGATGCACGTTATTACGAAAAAGTAAAATGTATTTTAGTATAACTTTTTTTTACATGAACATTTTTATCGTATCTGTTGTTTACGTCAAAATGATTAAATTCTTTTATTATAAGAAGAAAATTATCCTGTCGATAGAACTTTCCAGGCCTTTATAAACGTTACAGTATCTTTCTTATTAAAAACTAAATTAAACAAAAACTTTTCAAACAATATATTTTTACATTCTCATTCTAATGAGAAGGTATTGGTTTTATGTAAAATTTGACATAGTCGGTTTTCATCAAATCTCCACGTTTTGAGACCCCCTGAGCTAGAAAAAACGATTTTTACGAAGGTGTCTGTCTGTCTGTAGTCTGTCTGTCTGTCTGTCTGTCTGTCTGTCTGTAGCCACGATAACTTTCGAAAAAATGATCAGATTTGATTGAGCTTTGGTACACTTTTTTATGGCCGAAAAATAGGAAACGAGTTCGTTAACCAGCTATTTTGGATGAAAATCCAAAAAGTGAGCACATTTTGAAAATTTTTGAGACCACTTTTTTGGAAGATTTGAAAATGCTATGTACGGTTATTAGTAGTACGCAAAATGACGAACAAAATATTCTTATGACTTTTCGTGATAAAAAAAAAATTACTGGAGTTATAGCATTTTCAAAATTCCAAAAAACAAACGAAAATGAACATTTTAAGCCGAAAAACGCACGATATGAAAAAAAGTCAAGAGGAGAAAAACGTTGATTCCTGAACACCCTATAATATTTTCATAACAACTTTTTGAATTTTTTGAAAAATAAAAAATTCAAATTTTGATCGCACAAAAAATTAATGAAAAATCAAAAAAGCCATTTTGCTGTCAAACTATGCAAGATACCAGAAAAGATCATTTCACCAAAATTGTGCACCTAAAAAAGATCTACAAATTTCTTATCATTCACTTTTTGATATGACGCGTAGTTTTTGTTTTATTTGTAAAAAACAGCATTGAAAATAGAAAAATCAACTTTGTAGACGAATAACACGAGCTACGAAAAAAATGACATAAACAACATTTATTTATTCAAGGAGGAGGTACAAATTTGTTGTGAATCATGTTTCCTTAGGATGCGTGGTTTTTGTTTTATTCGTGAAAATAACATTGACAGTAAAAAAAATCAAATTTTTGAAAAAACAATGCAAGGTACGAAAACATATAAATGAACAAAAATTGTGCATTCAAAAAAGACTTACACACCCGTAATCAATTTTTGTGGTAAGAATATATTCAAAATGAAAAAATTAACTTTTTTGATAAACGGCACAAGCTAAAATAAAATGTTAACTAATAAAATTTGTCGCCTGAATTATATCATTACTTTTCATTTGAAATCAAATACAAATTTAGTAATTTGTATATGAAGAACATATAATACGAAGCACAAAGTGCGCGCTCAGTGTATTTACCAAATCGCACGCCGTAAGTGCGCTCAAACTTTTTTGTTTCTATCATACGGTTCAAATGATTTTCAAATCAAATATCGAGCGCGAAGCGCGAGTGTCTGGATGAGAATGTGTTCCTTAAGGTCGATAGAACCTTGAGTAAATAAAGTTCCCTTTCAGTCTAAAATAAAAATAAATTTAACAATCACTTAATATGTAGAGGTTTTGATAATTTTATAATATTTGCAAACAAACTTTTTCTTTTCATCGAAGTCGAACACGAAGTGCAAAAATCTAGAGGAGCCTAGCGTAAAGCGCGATGCAAATATGCCCGAGCGCGTAGCGCGAGGTGAACACATAATCGAGCGCGAAGCGCGAGATAAATATATGATCGAGCGCGAAGCGCGAGATCCAACAGTCGCGCGCCCTAGGCGCGCTCAAACTTGCGAGCGAAGCGAGCCGCGCGCGAAGCGCGCCATGAGAATGTGCCCGCGAAGCGGGCAGATTTTTTTTCCTTCTGCGAAAATCTGTCAATTTTTTATTCTTCAAAAAATCTATAGTGGTTGATAAATTCGTGGTTTTAATTGGAAAATAGTGTCTTTAGTGTCTTTTTTTCAAAATAGTAGCAAAACAGCGTCATCGCTTGAAAAAAGTGTCAAATAGTGTCAATAGTGTGTTTTGAGCCCGAGGCCTGAATTTGTAGTTTATTATTCTAAGGGCGGCTACAGCCTAATTTATTTAAGAATAGTGACCTATTCAAACCGAAAAAAGCAGAGAAACTGCCCTACGAAAAACGTCGGATTGAAAATTATTCGAAAGTATTGTATTTTGAATGCGAAGTTGTCTAAAAGCAGATGTCCAGAGAATATCTCGGGAGTGCGCAGCAATAATTTTTAATTCGACGTTTTTTGCAGCAAGACTCATTTCTAATCCAAAGAGTGACTTAAAGTAAATATGTGCATCAATAGTGTGACTGATGTTCTTTTGGATTTGAAAGCATTTCGAAAAATTCAATTCATAAAACTTCAAAGAATTAAAGTTAAAATTTAAAACATGGAAATAAATTGGAAAAAATTAAAAACTCCAAAAAATGTAATTGATTTTAGTAATTTTAAAATGATTTTGGAAAAATACAAGGGAATTCAAAAGAATTTTATTGAATGTTGAAGAATTCAAAATGAGGTTAAAACACTTCAAGACGAATTAAACACAAACTGAAAAAATATCCATTGAACAGAATAGAATTATTGATTTAATTCAAAAGAATTCAGGTAAATCAACAAAATTCGAAAGACATAATAAAATAATTCTGAATGAATGAGTAACAATTCAGGGTGAATTCAAATTAATTGCAAAACATATTTGAAAATCTCTACAAATCTGTGAAAACCTAAAAAACCCCTCACTTCTTGTTAATGAATTTCTTAAAGTACAGTGAAATATTATAAAATCCCGTGAAATTATATGACATTTTAAAGTATTTTCTTGAATCCTGGAAAATTTTTGAAAATACCTTGGGAGCTTTTAAAATCCATTAAAATCATTGAAATCTTCGGAAATCGCATAAAATTCATTTAAATATTCTAAAATATATTGAAACCTCGCAAGTCCTATGAAATAGTTGCATATATTCCAAAGTTGTAAACAAATTCTTTAAACTCTCAGAAAAATTTGTTCATTCCTCTTAAAGTCATTCAAAGCCTTTAAAATTCCATAAAAAATTAATAATATCTTGAAAGTGCATTAAAGTCTTTAAAAATAGTTTATAATATTTTAAATCATTTCAAATCCTATTAGGTTACCGAAATAAATTCAAAATTGCTTGAAATCTTTTGATATACCCTAAAACCTGGCATAGGTCCTATTAAATCGATCTATATTTTCGAAATTTTAGAAAACTCTTCGATACAATACCCCATGCAAATTTTGTCAAATCTCTTGAAAATGCTTTAGAATCTTTTTAAATACTCTAAAATATTTCAAATCCTCTGAAACCAATTGTACATTCCTTAGAATCTTTTGAAATACTGTTAAAGTTATCAAATCCTTTCAAACCTTTGGAAATCAATTGAAACATTTTAAAGCTCTTGAAAATGCTTTAGATCTTCTAAAATACCATAAAATAATTCAAATCCTATGAGTAACATTAAATTACTGAAATCAATTCAAAAATTCATAGGATCTTTCAAAATCCCCTAAGATATTTAAAATCCTTCACAATATTTCAGAACTTCTTGAAATTTTTTTAACTCTTCAAAATCCCTTGCAATTTTTAAAAGCACCATAAATTATTTCCAATCCTTTGAAACTCTTCCAAATTATTGAAATCCTTTAAATCTTTAAAAATCACTTGAAACTTTTTAAAGCTTACGAAAATGTCTTGACATCTTTTAAAATACTCTTAAAGTTCTCAAATCCTTTACCATTTTTTTAATTCCTCAAAATTATTGAAATCTCTTGGAAATGCTTTGGAGTCTGTTAAAGTATCCTAAAATATTTCAACCCCTTTAAAATCTGTTGGCATTCATTGAAATTATTGACATCTCTTTC